>OZ038401.1:12952664-13269114 GCA_964036045.1 Eutreptiella sp. 'Long Island Sound 2002' | reverse complement strand
TGTCATTGGGCATGTGCCCCCAGGTCTGGGCCACGGCACTTCCCCGAATGCTGTTGTCCAGCACGAATGGCTTGAGAGACCGGAGGCGGTCTTGCTTTGCGGTGATGCTCAGCGGTTGGTAACCCGCAGACCTCGCCGCGTGCAAGGCCTTCGGGTGCTCTTGGAGCGTCGAAGTGGGCCTGGATGGTGGAATACACCCGTCAAAGGTCTTGGGGGGAGGACGTTGGTGCAGGGGCACTGCCGGGGACGCACCACCAAACAGAGGCGCTTGTCGGTTGAATCGTTTTCAGCAATCGCCGTACTGTCTCGCCTGTGTCCGGGCTGGCATATGTACAGGAGTCGTACCATGACAGTCAGACCATGCAGCCTAAAGGCTGCTTCGAATAGATGGGGGGGGGGGGGGGGGCGGGGCCTGTTGGACCTGGGTGGTCCGGCAACAATAAATTACATACTATTCGAAAACTTTTGCTAAAACCACAAGCAAACACGCAAACACGAGGCAAAACACGCACGTCTCCTGTGGCACATCTCGTCAGTGTGCCGCCTCCTCGTGGGCAGTCACAAAAGCCCGGTATGGGCAATAGAAGTCGCAAATAGCGTCATTGGGCGGGACGGGTGGGCTGCTGGCAACAAGCAAAAATGCTCTACAAGTACAGAGGCTCACTGCACACACGCATGCGCACACACACACCACCCGACGAGCAAAACCAAAGCTCAGGCACGGCTGAGCTAAGATTTTGCTAAAACCACAAGCAAACACGCAAACACGAGGCAAAACACGCACGTCTCCTGTGGCACATCTCGTCAGTGTGCCGCCTCCTCGTGGGTCTCGTTCATGCCAAAACTGCCGCATAACCCCCCCCCCCCCCCCCGGCGCAGGTCTGAGACCCAGCGGCTCCCATGCGCAACGCACGCCACACCCTCGAAGTATACGGCCGCCCCAAACATAAATCGCCAAAGGCGCCCCGCACACACCGGCGCCACCCGCCAGGCTTCAGGCGTCCGCAGACCAAGCCCAAGAGAGCGTGGACGACCCCTGCCGCCTCCAATGAGGAAGCGGTAAATGTACAGCGACCGTCAGGCACTGCCGCCCTGTCGCAGAGCTGCCCGGTCAGCCCAGGGCAGCACCCCTGAGATCCGCAGCAGATCCCAAAATGGCGGGCCAGCGCCCAACCCAGCTCCAACCCTAAGAAAGCATGGACCCCGGACCCACAACAAAGTGGCAGCGGTGCAGGCCAAAGGACCAACGCCCGGCATATAACCACAAAATCAGCCCGCGACATCCACGCAGGGCAGGGCCGCCTCTACAGACAATCGCCCGGAGGGCTCCCGCCTGCGCACACTGGACCTGCCAAAACGCAGAGAGAATACGAGCCACACACAACAACCAGAACATTGGCGCAGCCATGGAAGCCAAAAAACGCCCACAAATGCGCGAGCAATGCCCGGGCGCAAAGCAGCCCGGCCATCCCAGGGTGGCACTCAGAGACCTGACACAGAACGCAAAGCAAAGGGTGAGCGCACACTCCCACCCCAGCCCCTCGGAGACCGGCTGACCACCCAAAAAACAGACTACACCAACGGCCTGAAGTGGCCAGCTATTCTCACCACCAAGGGATAAGACCCCTGCACCCATAGATACGGGACGGGGGTACGACGACCCCCGTTCCAGTCCGTCAGCGACACCACCACCCTCTGACCTCCCCTCGACCCCGTCACCACATCCCACTTCCCCCCGCAAGTGTGTCTGCCCCCCGGCTTCACCCCGGGGTCCCCAACCGCGGTGGTGCGCCGCGTCGCCTGCCCCCGAACCCGCTTGGCGATGTCCATGGCTGCGGCACCCAGGAAGTCGTCCCTCTCCCCGGGATCTTCTGGCACGCCATACGCGACGTACAGCCGCACCCCATTCCGGAGGAGCACCCGGTGACAGGCCCTGCGGCCCACCAAGGCTCCCAACTTCTCCCGCAGCGCGGCGCGGCGCCGCGCCGCGCGCCGCCGAACGGCCTCCTCCGAACGCTTGCGCGAGCGGCTCTTGCCCCGCCCCCGCCCGCCGCTACGCGCACGGCGGTTACGGCGGCGCCGGGTCATGATCACATGCACCAAGAGAAAACGAGTGCTACAAGCAGGCGCCGGCACTACACGACATCAAGTCATTGCACCCATCGACTCCTCCAAGCGGTACTGCAAAAAAACCTCGTGGAACTCCGCCCCCCCTTCACCGCCCCCCGGGGACCACAGGCCCGCTCTCCACGAATGCGGCAGAACAAAGGGCCCCATAGGCACCCCCAGGGTCCACAAAAAAACCGTGCGCCTATCGGGAAAGGCCCAGAGATCCCCAACCCTGCGCGCCGCCACCTCGCGCGCCAAACCCAGATCTCCATTGAAGTTGTCACTCAACCTACTGATAGGATCAGCGGGATTATGTGAACCACGCACCCAGTGCATATATACCGTGAAGCCTGGGCACGACGCCCACAGGTAGCGGAAACGCTTCAGAATGGACTGCTGGAATTTACGCCCCACCTTGGCTTTACACCGAAGGAACTGCACTAGCGCCGCCGCATTATCCCCAAACAAATGGGCCTCCCGAACGCCTACATTGAGGATGAGCTTCAAGCCCCAGAGCAGCGCGGCAGCCTCCGCACACTGCTGGTTGGGCGGCTGCTCCGCGGGCACAACCGATCGAGAACCCACATCCATCGAAAACAGGCCCAGCCGGTATTCACCCGCGTCCAGCGCCGCGTCGACGTAAACAACCAACGGCGATCGCTTCACCACCCTGGGGAGGGACACCACTGACCATTGCCTCCTGGCAAGCACGCACGCCACGCACATAGACTTAAGCAAACGCACTGGGGTAAACGGCAGCCGGGGGGGCGCCCAGAGCACATGAGCCCACACACCAGACAGGTGCGGACTGTGCCCAGAACCCGGGCGACATATCCATTGTGCCCGCCCCAAGAACTGCTGCAGCCGTTTTACCCTACAGGGTCCCACAGACAACCTCAACCAATGCGCAAACAGAGCTTCCCACGCGTTGCCAGCAGTCCGCACCTCCCCCCCCTGCAAATCAATATCCTTCCCCAGCCACACCAGCCGCTGCACAGGCTCTAACGTACTCTTTGGGCTGACTACAGCACCTGCACGGCGCAACGCCTCCGCCGCCCTTGCCGTCTGCTCTCGCACACGCGCGCGGCCGCGCCCCACAACCAGGACATCATCCAAGTAAATTAAAACCAGCACCCCCAACAGCCCCGCGCCGGCCACCAGACCCTCTAACACTCGCTGGCACAGGAGGGGGCTGTACTTCCACCCAAAGGGCAAGCACCGGAAAGCCAACACCCCCCCCTCTCCATCCGAGACGCGAAAGGCCCCCCAGAACTCGCGCGGCAGCTGAAGTGACCAAAAGCAATTACTCAGGTCGATGTGGCACATGCACAGCTCTTCCCCCCCCCCCCCGGCAGGGACAGAATATCCCACACCGGCCTCATGCAACGCGCTCGGGCATAAAAAGAGGGGAGGAAAAAGGAGGACCCTTGCTGTGCCACCTGCGCCAAAAGGGCCAACACCTCCACAGAGGGGAGGGAGAACTTCTCCGGCCGAGACCGCATCTCCTCATTAAGGGGCACCAGATTGACAATCAAACTGCACTTCTCCTCCGTCTTGGGTATCGCAAAAACACCCCCATTGGGCCCAGGTGACCCCGGCGGCAGGGGGAAAAGCAAACCCTGGTCCCGCAATGCCCTCATCATGACCACCGCCTCATCCGACGGGGGAATTATCCCAGAAAACTGCCTGCCTACCAATTCTGCGAAGCCGTCCGGCACACAACTATCCCAGACCTCGCGGGGGATATCCACACGCCCCACCGGCCCCAAACCCCGCGCCAATACCTCCTCCCTGATACGCTGCATAAGCAATTTGGGCGACGTCGAATCATGCAAGAGCGACTCCCAAACCTCAGGGCTAAATGAGGACAAAGCCACAGCCAAGACTCGCAGAAACTCCGGCTGTCTGAGATCACGGGCAGCCTCACTGCCCCACTCCAGAAACTGCAACAGGCGACGCTCCAGTAAACCAGGCGGTGCGCGGGGCAGACAAGCCCGCAGGGAGCACAACCAGGCGTCCCACTCACCGGTCCGAAGGCGCTCCCGCACCCACTGACCCAGCTCCGACGCGACGGGAAATTGCCGTTCGGGCAGCCGCACCCACAATCCTGGCCGGGCCCGCGGCCTTCCGCTTGCCCAAGACGGACGCGACCTCACCCGTCCTGCGGGCCGCGATGCGCAGCCGCCTGATGGAGGAGCCTGCTGCGGAGGCAGGTGGGGGGTCTGCATTCACATCAATGACTTCCCCCCCCCCGTCTCCCCGCGGCCGGCGCCCGCGTCCTGAGGACCCCTCAACAGCCGTAAGGGCCGGAGGGGCCCCCGGGTCACGTGCGCCAGCCCGGTCCTCCCTCCCAGCAGCTCCCGCAGCGGCAGGACTCGCGGACTCCCCAGGGCACGATCCACCCCGACCTCCTGCCGACCCATCCCCGTCACCTCCCCATTGTGGGGGCTCATCGGCATCAGGGGCACAGAGCTCCAGGAGCTCCTTCGGGAAAACGTCCCGGAGGGACACGGCGCGCCAAACGAACTCTCCTGCATGGTTGTCAGGGGGCCAGGGGAGGACAGCCTCGGTCGTGACGACGAAGTCGTCGGGCGCGTCGGCGTAGTGGACTGCCACCGTCTCCGAAAGCCACCGCCCCCACCAGGCCAGCCACTTGATGGGCAGCCCCAACCATCGCAGGGCCGCGGAGCCCCCTCGCCTCCATGCGTGCCACCTGGCGTGGGGGTTGTCGCTGCCCCCCAACGCGGCAGCCATGACCGACTGCATGAAAGCTGGTCCCTGCGGACAGAATTGCGCTCCGACGACAGCAGACGTGGCCCCCGTGGCATCGAGCCAGCCCAGCCACTCTTGGGCATACTTCCCGAGTCGCCTGCGCACGATGCGCGGCGCCACCTTGACCGTGCGGAACGCCAAACCCCGACACCGGGATCCCCCCCGACGGAGGGGCGCGGCCTCACCCACCCGCAGAAGGCAGGTGAATGCCAGGACTGCCATCCCATAGACGGTCCACTGCGGTCGCTCCGTGCAAGCCAGCGCGAAGTTGCGGAGGTCGTCCAAACCTGCGTAGGGCCGTAGGGCCGGCTCCGTGGGCGCCCACTTGGCACAGCGCCAGACCCGGCGACTGACGAACGCGGGCAGCCATCCCATGTCCTCCAGCGCCCGGAACGCCGACACTGCGACCTTGAGGGAGCTTCCCGAGTACCCCAGTCCCCATAACTGGAAAATGTAGCGGCACGCCGCTTGTTCAAGCTCGGATGTGGGCGTGTAGCCCACCCAGAGGGCCATCTTGCGGAAGTGGGTACAATACGTACCCATGGTGCTTTTTGCCCAGGAGGATGCCTGCAGGGCGTCCACGGAGGTGATCTCATCCTCCTTCCATATCCGTCTCCACGCTGCCCACACCAGGCGCCAGACCACGTCCTCGCCATCCCGGAAGTCCGACGGTCCGAGAACCACCAAGGCCCCCCGGGGCTCGGGAGGGATGGGCCGGATGGGGCAGCTTCCCCATCAGTCAAAGCCGGGGCACTCGTGAAACCAATGCCGTTTCACTCCCCTCCCAGCGTTCTTGCATGCCCGACACGCTGTCACCGGGGCATTGGTGACGTCCATCGGCTCGGCACCCGGCTTGGCGGTGTACAGGCGGCGGCCCCCCTCAACGCGGAACTTACCCTTCATGGCTTGCAGCCGCCGCCCCACCACCTCCTCCTCCGCCGCTCCCGTACAACCAGCGGACAGCACAGGCACATCGGACGCATCCTCGGCCGCGTCCGACCCCTCACCGACCGGTCCGGGGTCCAAGCCCTTCTTGCCCCTGTATGCCGACAGGCTAGTCACCGTGAACGTCCAGACCGCCTGGACAAAACTCCGAAGGCGCGTAAGTTCGTCATCATCCATGGACTCCAGCTGCCACACTTCCGTGTCCGCGGAGTCCGCGTCCACCACCGGCGCCAGCTCGTCCAGGATGGCGTCCGTGAACTTTTCCTTGTCCTTGTACTTGGAGACGTATTCGTGTTGGGGCACCTCCCTGCGCCACAACAAGGTGGACAGCGCGAGAAGGCTGGCGAAGACCCACTGGGGCTTAGAATCCAACTCCCTCACCTTCACGATTTCCGCTTTACACAGCGGCGGGACCTTCGCCATTTTCCTCTTGGACTCCGCCTCGGCCTTGGCACTGACCGCCTCCAACTGCTTGCGCAGGCCCTCCATCACAAGGGCCTGTCCCTGAACCAACTGCTTGAGCTCCAGAAGCTCTGGCGACACCGTCTGCGGCTGTTGGGGTGGTACCTCCACCTTGACAAAGCCCAGCGACGCCACATCCAGGTCGCACTGGGCCATGACGCAATACGAGGCGATCATCTTCACCAGCCCCACCTCCCCCAACTCGATTCCGTACTTGGCGACGAAACTAGCCTCCCACTCTGACCTGCGTTCCAGCAGCACCGACAGCTTCATCTCCACCTGCGAGGCAGCCCTGGCTATCTCCAGCATGGGAACGCTATCAATGAACTGGGAACAAATTGTTCCCTTCGCGAAGACGGCAAAATCGTCAACTGTCATATTCACAGACCGGGTCGTTCCAAAGTGTCACGGAGCAGGCTCTACGTGTGACCACCTATGGTCTGCTGGCAACAAGCAAAAATGCTCTACAAGTACAGAGGCTCACTGCACACACGCATGCGCACACACACACCACCCGACGAGCAAAACCAAAGCTCAGGCACGGCTGAGCTAAGATTTTATTTGCTCGCACCGCTCGCAAACACACGTTCAACTTGATGCCCCTGCAAAGGGCTCTGGACCACTGCTTGGGCAGTGTATGGCAGTGGGTGGGCGTAGGAGAGAGGCCTGGCCCCGTACCCTGTTCCTTCGGCCCCAAAACCCCGGCAGCTACCCACCGGGACCAGTGGACACCGTCGCCTTGAGTCGGGCACAACCTCAGCGCGGCGGGCGCAAGCATGAGATGCCAATCATCCAATCCCCGCACCATGCAGTCCCTTGCTCCAGTTACAGGTAGTCGCGACTTATTTGGACATTAGGACGGGGCGAAAAACTCCGCCTGGGGCTTTTTAAAAACAACCACATCGGTATTGTGGTTTTCACACCAGCAAATAGTTACCTGTCTGCAGATTTCGCACACATCACTTGCACTTGGCAGTATTGCCAAAACGCTGATGTGGCAGCCTTTCGATTTCCCAAAATGGTTGATTTGGCAATTTTCCAAGAAAGATCGAGTGGCAAACAAAAAGGCGTTTGAGTTGCGATGTCGCGGACCTATGTCTAACGCACGCCCCATTTGAGGACGGCAAAAACAGTCAAGACCGATAGGCAGGCTGCCTCAGGAGCCACTGATGCGCACGGCCGAATCGTGGTGGACAGATATGCCAACAAAAGGAGACAAAGGGGGGGACGAGGAAACTTCGCACAGCCGGATGCAAACTTTGGAATACAACAGTAGAGCGGGTGGCTGGGGGTTGCAGCATGCCTTCGTGCCCGGAAGTAAGCTCCTCAAGCTTCTACAACGAAGAGAACGTGCAACGTCGGAACTTGCAAATCCACGCATGAACCCGAAACCCTAACTTTTTCCTCCGGACACCAAGGGCCACGGGCAACAAAGATGGCTTGGATCATCCATCGGGTATAAATGATGCGTCTTATGTCAAAAAACTAAGCACAATGCCTAAACCCCAAGGACCAAAGCACCAAAAGTTGTCGACGCAAATATCGAAGTGCTTGCGAAATACTCAAACATGACAAGTGTAAAGAGACAAGGGGGGAGCGACCGCGCAAACATTGGAACAGAACAGAAGAGCGGGAGGTTGGGGCATGGCTTTTGGGGGAAGCGAAATGTCCCACTGCTCACTGTGGGGATGCGTATGGACTTGACCCCTGGATCACACGCATGCCATTGTGCGAGGATGGATGCAGAGAGATGTTCAGGGGCTGTGGAGTCGAGCTGCGGGGATGGGAAGGGCACCCCCTCCACACCCGCCAATGCACCAATTTAAGAACTTTTAAATGCCTGCTTATGGTCCATGAGCGCACCACCCATGTGAGTGGGCACCAAGGGGGGCGGCCTTTTTGAATATTGACACCCAACCGTGTTGTGGAACTTGGGCACCCGGGGGGGGGGGGGGGGTCGGTGGGTACCCCAACATACATACCTCAAATGATCCCCATGATGTGCTGATCATTTTGAACAGACACAAGAGGGGCAAAAATATTTTTCAAAAACAATTTTTTTCCACCCATCAGCTCAGGCTCCCAGCAGCCAAGGTCCGACCCAAAGTTGGGTCGGGGGTCAGAAAGAATTTTTCATGTCTTCCACCCATTTTTCAATTCCCCACAAAAATCTGACCGTTTTGAGTGCAAAGACGTAGGTGAGAAGGTTTTCTAGCCCCCCCCTCCGAAAGGCCAAAAAAAATTTCTTCGGCGCCTGCGGCACCAACAAGTGTTGCAAAATTTCAAATGGCAGAAAGGTGGGTAGGAGAACTTTTGGGGGTCTGGAGAGAGGGGGCGGGGCGTGGATTCGAACGGACCCCGTAACAGGCACCTCCCACCCTCCAACCTTCATGTTCTTTGGTCGGATTGAAGATTCACTGGTTCCAAGCCCTCCAGGAGTGATCAGGGGTAGCAGCATACGGCACTATACAAATATATGGTCAACGGGGACAAATGATGAACGGCAAAAAAAGACAACACGAACCCCCATCCACTGGGTGTGAGTTGCTTGGAATGCAGGTTGACGACCATCGTCGGGGTATGGCTAAGCACAGGGACCCCATCTGATCGTCGTTTCCCTGACTTTCAGCGCGCTTGCACAGGGCGGGGGGTATGCATGGCCGCATCATTCCTTTTTGGAGATAGGCCTCGTGGAGGAGTCGCCGCCACCCAACCAGAAGGTTGAGGGGCGGCCGTGGAGAAGAATGTGCACTTACACCATTCAGCGGCTATTTCCGATTACCCGGTTCTCCCGGATTAATTGGATGTTCTGCATGGTGAAACTTTCCTTGCTGGTCACTCCGGTGTGTTTCTTTGCAAACATGTTTGTACATTTTTGTGATATCAACCTCTTTTTGTCTTGCAAATTGTGTACTAGGTTTGAACCATGTCTCCTGCTTTTAGAGGCACTTCAAACGCAAATAGGGAGACCAAGGCTTAGATGTTGGAGCGGAGATGGGAGAACCTACAGGCCGTGAGCACCCGTAGGCCCTCACATGCCTATAACTCTCAAGCCATCCTTTCATCTTGAGCAGTGTTCCACCTTTTTGGATTGAAATTGTTTGTCTACTTTAGAATCTGCAACGTTTTTTTTGTACAAAAACTTTTAAGAAACTTTTCTTTTTTGCAAAAATAACTTTTTCGGAAATTTTTTTGTGGATGTATGGTTACCAAAGGTTGCATTCTATCTGTTTTGCGGCTTTTCTATATTGTGCAGCGCCCGCACCGACAGTGGCCAGAGCAAAGGTTTTTTTTTGAAAAAACAAACCGGTTCGATTCGAATTTTGACAGGAAAATAAGCGATTCGATGCGAGTTTTAGTTTTTGGCCGCCGATTAATTGCAATTGACCCGATCAATCGAATAATCGGCATAACTGGTTCCAAACCCTAACCAAGCATCACCCCAAAAAGCGATCACAATCCTCGATTTCACAATTTCTAACCCAAAAAAGGTGTGAAACCAAGTTGAAACAGGTATTGGACAGTGTGGATAGACACTGGGAGTTGAAAAACACGTCGAGGTCATTGAAAACAACACGAGAAGGGATAAAGCAATGAAAGAGTTTGAAAACAAAACAGATTGAGAAAAGGCAGTTGGCGGAGCCCTGTCGGTTAAAAATTAACTGGACCAACCAATTGTCTGTCTACACGGACCCGCAAGGGTATATTCCAGAGTTTTTTTCTGGTTCAGACCAGAAGCTGCAGTCCACCCAGTTAGGTCATTCAGGGCACAGCAGTGAGTTTTTCAATATTTTTGACATTCCTGGGCTTGCTGTCCTCAGCCCGGGTACCATACCAGGTGGTCCGGTTCTTGCCAAGTATGCTGATCTCTCTCTTTCAACACCTGCTCTCCCACCAGGTGCATTTGCGCCAAGTACTGTGATAGATTATGTTATACAATCACTCAAGCAAAGTGAAGTTGTGAATGATGTTCTTTCGTACCAGAAGTGTGTTACGGACAGGGCTGCCAAAGGCCATGGGCCACCTGACCGTGGAGGGCCTTGGCATAACATCACTAAGGGGGAACCTTTGCTGTTTTTGGGAGCTAACCACACAATGGCAACCCCTATCCACAATAACATAGGCATTGTCACCAACAGAATGAAAGAACCGACTCAGGCCTGTGATGAGTTAGATGCTAAGACCGGTCCCCTAAGTCTTCAGGTGCGCAACAGGTTGCAGTCTGCTCGGCTGCAGGTGCAGGCAGCCACTGATAAGGTGAACCGAGTTATAGAGGACCTGAGAGGGACAATAACAGAGGTTCGTGGTCTCATTGACTTGGTTGATGGCCTGAAAGCTCAACTGTACAATAGTGCCAGCGACGGCTATGCATCAGACAGTGAAACAGACAGGCATCGGGCAGACGAGGGTTATGGGTAGTTGGTGAATCGTTGGCGCAGAAAGCTTCAGCGCCAGAAGAGAATTACAAAGCGCACTAAGAGCAGAGAACTAGGCCTGCATGAGGCTGAAGAGGCCTTAGAGAAAGCACTCGCACGTACAAAGGAGTTGAAACTGTGTCAAAAAAAGTTAGCCACCACTGAAAAAAACCTCCCACCACAAAAGGGGGACCACGCCATTGCATTCGACAAAGTACTGGTTGATTTAGGGATAGCTAAGACAGCATACTTCGGACATGCCTATATTGGCAAGGTGTGCTCGCAGTTGTGCACTAGTGCTGTGGTAGCTGAAATTACAAGACCATTTCTGCTCAGTTCTGAGTCGCAAAAAAGCAGGGAGAGTGATCTGAGTGGGTTTCAGGGTGCTTGTTCTGAGAGGGTCAAGTTGATCACTCGTTTCTTGAAGTAAAGAGAATTTTAGGCACTCATGGGGGCAAACATTGACTTCGAGGCCCAGCCGCACCTACTTAAGGCCTTAGAGCTCCGGTGCGCGAGCTGCACTGGGTATGTGGCTCGACACTTTTTTGCGCACCGCCCCAGCCCTAAGGAATATATGGCGGTGACACAAGGTCTTTTTTTTGTAAAAGAGAACAAACTTTCGGGGTTGGGTGACGAGCAGCCCATGGAGAGTGGGCATGGGGACTGGAATCGTTGGTGGGTTCGGCATCGACATTGTTGAAACTGATGAGCAAGTTTCGCCCGGTGCCTTCGGCACGTGCACGTTCGGAACTGTTGCCGTGTACTTGTGAGGCGACACAAGTTGCAGAGGCAGTGACATCTCAACAATGCAGCTTTCCTTGCCTCCTTGTGCCTGGTGCTTGCAATTTTGTCCCTCATGTCCCATTTTATTTTCATTTTCATTTTCATTTTAAGACATGATGCAATAAGTAGTGTGCCATGGGTCAAGAACTATGCTTTGGTGGTTGCATTGTGGGCAAGACAGGGAGCAAAGTCCGTCCTAATTTGTGTCATGTCATTTGCATGTATGTCATTATGGTCTCATGTGCAACAACAGAATTACAACTGGGCCCCACGTTGGAGATTGCAGTGTACACGGGGTACCTACCCGCACTTAGGTAGAGACGAACCGTTTTTGAGGTCCCAAGGGGGCACCAAAGCCATAGGAACTTTGTCTCCACCTAAGCAGTTTTTGTCCACAGACGCCTTTGAGTGTGTGGTAGTCGACAGCCACAAGAAAATACAGAATAACAAAAAAATACAGATTTGCAGTTTGACGCTTTTGAGTTGCAAATTAGAAACATACATGTATATGTTTCATGCTCATGTAGAATCTGTGTACTGTCACACACAACTCTGTTGCAAGCAAGCTGGTGCTTGAAGTGATGCTAATCTCAATAGTATGGGGACTTTTTCAGAAGAGATAGGAGTTCGATGTTGCTTTGATTTGCTTGATACGTAGCCAAGGTCTCCAAAGTGGAGGGGGGTAATCTGGCCACATAGCACTTACTATTTTGGACTCATGGAGCCTCTGCGGTTTTACAAAAATGCACCTCAATCCTAGGCTCCCTCATGGTATTTTGTGGCCAAAATACCATCAAATATCATTTTTTCTCTCATTGAGCCGGCATGAAAAGCCCGCTGCCGGGGATGGAGCCATTATGAGGGATGCAATAGAAACCGTGGTGTCTCCCGTTTTCCGGTGACAAAGTTGAGTGTTCCCGCTTCGATGCGTAGTCGCGGGCGGTGGCCAAAGGTTCGCCCCACTGGTGTACCCATCCGTTCAGACTTAGTGTTGGATGATGTCCGCGTTTAGTGTTATCAGATGAAGTGTCTTCAAGAATGTGATAAACTTTTAAAACATGAAAAAGAGGCAATGCAATATTCGCATTGTGAATGAATTATGGAGTACTGCACATTGCTTGAAACCGTTGTCATTGAACTTTCTACATGGCTTGAAAGAAATCATGCACATGTTTTTTTGGAAGAAAAAAGCAACCCGGCAATGGTCAAAATATACATTAGGTGTGCATTCAGGAAAAAAGTGAGTGAGTATGGCTTACTATTAAAATGCATTACTACAGAATTATAGCAGTATTAGTATACAATATAAAAACATTGTGATGAAAAAATGCCTAAGAGCTAGGTAGTCTTATCTTTACGAATTGGGCCATATTTGTTGTATTTGTTGTTGCTTTGTAACTCTTTTTAGGAGTCTTTTTGAAGCTTGTGGTGCTTCTTTAACGACATCTCACATTTCTGCTACACGACCAACGGTGTTACATGTAGCAGTGCGAAACACATTTCAAAACTCCATTTGACGTTGCTACCTTTTAACTTATAGATTTTTTTCGTTTCACAACCCTAGCACTGAAACCTTTTCTGCTGTTTTGACCAACCCGAAGTATAGCGACTTTGATGCATAGTGTCTTTTGGAAATATGTGTATGTATAACCGGCAGCACGAGACGACACTTTGTTAAGAATCATGTTTTGTACATTCACTGCAAACTCATCTAATGAACTTCAACATTTGATTTCCGTTTTTCCATAATGGGTTGCATGCAAAAATGGAAATAAGATAAAACTTTGATAGATGCATTTTCCAAATCTGCTGTAATTTACAAAAGCACAATGATTTCAAAATTTCTAGGTTCATGCCTGGATATTAAGTGACCAAGGCAAAATACTTGATTAGATCTCAATATTTAACACTTGTAACTGAACCTGCATGTAGAATGGTTAGCTCGTCCATTTACCTTATTGGTTGCTTCTAACATAAAACTTGGAACCTTTTTTAACGCCCACAACCAGTTATTGTTGCCCTCCTCAAAAGTCAAAACCGGTGTTTGGGTTCAAATACATGTTATTGGCTCGGGTTTGTATATCCAAACATGTCCTAATTATGGCTTTTTGCACTGTGTGTCCCCGCGTTACCCCCGGGGCACTGGGGGGTGTCCTAATTATGGCTGTTCTGCATCATATCTGTGTGCTCACAACCCCCCATGGCTTTTCTGGATCATGTCTATGTCCTCACAACCCTTGATGGCTGCTCTGCATCATATCTGTGAGCTCACAACCCCTGACGGCTGTTCTGCATTATATCTGCAGTCCGTCAGTGAGTACCGCCCGCCATGGATTTCGGAGGAACGGCGTCTCCGTCCGCCACACGTGGGGGTTCTTGGTGTACAAGCACTACAGAGACACACACCCGCTCTCTGCGTGTGCAAGGGCCCAGTCCTTCTCATACCGCGGAGCTCGTCGACGGGTTGGACCACCACGCACCTCCTGTTGCAGTCATTGGTGCGGGCCCAGCACTGCATGGACACGCACACATACACCGTGAGACCATACAAAACAACAAAAGAACACCAACGGCCACAGTTTTGTTCGCCATCCACCTGCCATGATGGGCATAGCACCGGAATGCCACGGGCTTCACAAGACCAGCAGATCAGCACCCAGAACGTAATTGAAAAAGGAAGAAAGCGGCAGGCAAAAGGGACAGGGGACAGGCAGCAAAGAACAAGGTCTGTTAAACGGTCACCTCAAGTGCCGATATCCGGAACACACATCGTCAGAACCAGAGGCCGAGTTCCGAGCACCAGGCCAGAGAAGCGTCACCTGGCGCCCATCAACAAGACTCTGCACAAATGCCCTGAATGATGCAACAGAACTGGCAAGAAAACCAGCTGCCACCACAAAGCGCCAAGACTTTGTGGGAGTGCCTGAGCAAAGAGATGAAAGGACCGCAGCACCGCACACAACCACCAAGTGCCTACAAACGCATGGTGGCGGAAAACATCAACAGAGCCCAGCTTCCACAACTACCACTGGAGGCCAAGGTCAGAAGATGACTACAGCCAAAATAGATGTGACCCAAAACATGGCGTGACCGAAAAACAGTTCGTTGGTTTACCACCATGGCCTCAGTTGCACGCCAATATCCCTTAGATCCCGCTGACAGTGCTCGAGGACTTGCCGTCGAAGATCCACGTCCAATGCGTCCAAGTAGTCCTTGACCATCCGCTGTCGGCGCTGCCGCTGCGCTTCTGTGAACAACTCCTCTCGCCCGAAGACGTCCCTGCCCGGAGCCAAGTTGTTGGGGCAGTTGGCGACGTGTTGGTGTGCGTCGTGCCCACAGTCACGGAGACAGTAAGCGCAGAAGGCGGCCTTGCAGCGTCCACAAGTCAAAGCGAAGCAGCCGTCGAAATCAAAGAAGGCTTGACCGCAGCGAGGGCACTGTAATGTGAGGATCTGTTCGCGGATGTACTGGTGGTGGCGCTGCACCTGAGGACCACAATGCAAACGTGAAATAGAAATGGAGTGAACTTGTGTGTGAAGTGCATGTGGGAAAGCAATGTACGGTAATTCACGCTCTGTTGCTTGCGAATGTCTGCAGATGCCCGACAGTAAAAAGTACACGTTGGAGGGGGGACAGTCTTGCGGCTGGTTCAGTGTGCGGAAATCGGCACCAGAAATGTTTGAAGTGGTTGAACTTGAAGGACGAATTCGGCAAGGCACCTCCAAGAAGGAGTGATTACTGTGCCTGTAGTGTCCCAAGAGGTGGTGGCATAGCCCTGCAAGAGGCTGCACAGTCTGCAACCATGTGGCCATAGCTAATTATCCCCATGCTATCCCATGCTATCCCATGCTATCCCATGCTATCCCATGCCATCCCATGCTATCCCATGCTATCCCATGCCATCCCATGCCATCAAACCACAGCAAAAACAACATCTTCCAGAAAGACATGAGAAAAACCAGAAAAGGTACCTGCCGGTACAAGCCAGTGGCAGGTTGTTTTGTTTTCTTTGGCAGTACAAGTTCAAGAAGACGTGAAAATTTTCGGGGGCACGGGTAATACAAGGGTAAGGGAAGCGCACCACCGAAGAGAAGATGGGTAATCTCCGGGAGGGGACCAGTACGACCCTGGCCAAAGCGTTTTTCACAAAACAAAACAAAACAAAACAAAACATCCCATGCCATCCCATGCTATCCCATGCTATCCCATGCTATCCCATGCCATCCCATGCCATCCCATGCTATCCCATGCTATCCCATTCTATCCCATGCTATCCCATGCTATCCCATGCTATCCCGTGCTATCCCATGCTATCCCATGCTATCCCAGGCTATCCCATGCTATCCCATGCCATCCCATGCCATCCCATGCTATCCCATGCCATCCCATGCTATCCCATGCCATCCCATGCTATCCCATGCTATCCCATGCTATCCCATGCTATCCCATGCTATCCCATGCTATCCCATGCTATCCCGTGCCATCCCATGCTATCCCATGCTATCCCATGCTATCCCATGCTATCCCATGCTATCCCATGCTATCCCGTGCTTTCCTTGACGGGGCCCTCTTCTGCGAAGGTGGTTGCAAACAGGGAAGGTTTGGGGAGGTATGCCTGTTTTTCTCTTATAGGCTCTGCAACGCGAGACATCCACTTCAGTACCAGTGCATGGAGTTTGTGCTCATTGACAAGAGAGCGGAGTAAGACAGCGAAAGCAAAATCACGAACGTCAATATCAACCAGGGTACATGGTGTAACACATTGTCTCCCTTCCAAAACCCGGGCAAGCGACCTGGGGCCTAGCCACAGGGTGGCAGGTGACTGTCAGGCTCGATATTGGTTTGTGGTAAATAGGATGTCAATAAATCGTTGGCGAGCAGTGTCAGTATACCTCTGTGCTTAAATAGGCGAGCTTGGTTCAAACCTTTGGGTCAAACAAGATATTCATTTGTTGTAAACAGGAAAGTCTCCCTTCCCAATCCTGGGCGACAGACCTGGGGCCCAGCCACGTGGCGGGTATGCGGACCGATTTGTTTGTGGAATTGATGCAACTCGCCGGTGCCACGTGGTGCTGACGAGTTGCCGGTACGGTAAAAAGCAGAAACCTGCCGGGCGAGGGTTTCTGCTGGGAGGGCAAAACAGCCCAACACACCAGAACAAGGAAGGTCGGCTCATCCCCAACCTAGGCAACAGCCCCCGTGGGCCTTGTGGTCCCCGTGTGGCTTCGCAATCATGGTCCGGCCACGGCGCTTGCAGTGGTTGAGCGTGGGCTCCAGCTGTAGGTGGTCGCGAAAGCACACCCCCCAGACCTCAAGCAGAGCCTCAGGCTGTATCTGAAGAGGATCCACCCTTACTCCGTCTCTCGTGGCGGTTGGGTGAGCGGGGCGTCGTGGTGTCGTGCGGCCAAGACAAGTAAAGGACAACAAGACTCATGGCACCGCTCATCTGGTGCACTGACAAAGAGCCGGGAGACCGGGGTGACAAGGTAAAGAACGCTGACGAGGTATAGTGAGAGAGCAGCACTAGTAAAGATAGGTAGGTGCAGTAACAATTGTTTCGTTTTGTTCTGTTTTCCGCTATGTTGGCGCGGCAATTTTCAGCCTAAGAAGCAAACCAGGGTTGGCGCCGGGATGGAAACCCGAGGGGTCAACAATGCCTATGGCGGCTCTGGTTTGTTTCTGCAAAACAGCAATCTTTCTTTGCGGCGATGCCGTGAAGTTAAGAATGCACATTAGCGCCCTGCAGTGGCTGTGCAGGTGCGAATTGTCAAGCCCTGTCGTCAGGTGAGCCCCAAAGGACTGGACACCACGGACGAGATGATAACCCCAAGTACAGCAACACCTGCCTGGAACCGGCAGAGCAACCGGGTCCCAGGACAGTGAGTGCCCAGGGCATTACACAAGAAGCCCAGACATCAACAGCAAAGGGTGAAAGACAAGAAGTCAGGACGGGTGGAAACCACCGACGGTCCGAAAGACAAAAGGGTGAGAGCAAAAAACAGGAATGGTGACCAAGATGCCCAGCTGTGTTGTGCAGAAGCGCACCAGCGAGGATGCCTGGACCCAGTCACAGCAATGTACAGGGCCAGATGCCCAGACTCCAAGTGTGGGATACACGGAGCTGGATGCCCAGACTCCAACTGCTACGAGCAGCGAGCTGGATGCCTGGACAAAAAGGAGCGACCGCACAATAGTCCAGATGAAGAGGTCTGAGAAAAGAAGATATCACCAGATACCCAGACTTCGAGTGCCACAGGCACGAAGCTGGATGCCTAGACTCCAACTGCAAAGAGCAGGGAGCTAGATGCCACCGAACGGAACGGCCGGTGATTAGACCCAGACTCAAGAGTGCGGCAAGCACGGAGCTGGATGCCTAGACTCCACCTGTCCAAGACAGGGAGGGAGCTAGATGCCTGGAACAACAGACCGCATCACTGGCTACTCCAGAAGACATGAAGCGTCAGAACTGTGCAACCATGTACAACCAGGGCAGTTGCCCAGAATCTCATCAATCTGTGCCATGTGTGTGCTTGCAGTGCATAACGGAGCAAGGACTCCACGGAGCGAACAGCAGGCAGACACAGATGACATGGTCTGTGCAGAAAACACAAGGTAACGTGAAAAGAGACCACTACGAAAGTGGGCTGGCCACGATGGCCCGAAGAGATAAACAGGGTGACAGTGCATAAGGGTCACGAGTACCCAGAAACATGAAACAGGAGAACGAAAATCAAACAAGGTACAAGCAGGCCGCGAGAGCCGGTGCACAGACAGACAGCCACAAGGGTCACGAGTACCCGAGTGCGGGGGTAAAAAGGCGAGTCAATGGCTGCACGGAGCAGAGAAGAGCAAGAATAAATCTGAGAAGAGGGTCACGAGAGCCCCATAAGAGAGAAACCGGCAAGCACAGCACCAGCAGCTGGACACGGGTGCCAGACTGCACAACAGCAAAGCAGGCGTCGATAGTAAGCTACGATGGCTGACGACAGCATGTAAACAGAGACAGAGAGCACTGCGAACACTAGTTCTCTTGATATTATACAGGAACACGATGCCGCCAGCCATACAAACATCGTGGGGCAAAGTCCGAGCAGTACAAGGCGATCCCAAGAAAATAAGATGGGAGCCAGAGAATGGAGACGCAGCGACGGAGACCCTGGGACTATGGCTGCAACCAGGCAGTCATAGAGCCAGGCTCATGACAATGCACCTCCTCTGTGGAGATGTAGAACAAGCGGTGATAACAGAGATCACCAGACTCAAACCAGATGTGGAGACGGCGACCTGGAACACAATGATGCTGAAGCTGCAACCTGATGAGGAAAAAGATGTAGTACAAGACATAGCCCCGAAGGCAGGAGCACGACTGATGGGGATCCGCAGCAAGTACTCACTACTAGATGCCACAGTAGAAGTGGTAAGACGAGTCTCCGACAAAGGACTGCTCACCACATGGTCAGCGAGCATCATCATGAAGGACGCAGAGGCCAGGGCGATGTGGAATATGGCATGGCCCAAGATGTATAGAGATCTGGATGCCAGGTCAGAACTAGGGGATGAAGGAGACCCCCCCTCGACAGCCAATCAGCAGGAGGAAAGACCCAGAGGAGACATCGATCAGACGGAAATGAAAAAAGTACTGGCCCTACTGGAATCACTGCACGACCTCAACATCCCGGAAGAGGACAAACTGCAAGCCCTGGTGGCAGAAGAATACGAGGATGAGATTGACATGGCCATACTACTGCTGCCAGCGACGGGCATATACTCAGCAGTGCGGAAAAGAATCGCAGAGGCGACGCAATCAGAAGTCAAATGGTGGGCCAAAGTGCTGGTCAAATATGTGAGATACGTCAGAAGAGACCGAGTAGAGGAAGAGGATAAGGCCAGAGCCCAGAGGGCAAAGGAGGCGGAACACGCCAAACAACAGGATCGAGACAGAGCACAAGCCAGAAAGTGGTCACCCAAAAAGTCATCAACGCCGACGGAAAGGAGCAGGAAGTACGCCAAGAACAATCAAGGCGCAGCCCAAAGGGTAATACTGCCAGATGACACTAACAAGACAGATGGCGATGAGGATGTAGAGGATCAGGCAGAAGAAGTCCAGGACAACCAGAGGCCCCCGGCAAAGGAGGACACGTCCCATGGCAGTGCAGCAGCCGATACCCCGACAGGAGTGTGGAGAACGGGTGAAGGAGTCAACAAAGTGGTAGTCCAGCGACTCACGAGAGGAGCCAAACGACTTCGACCAGTGCTCCTGACAGGGTTCCAATACACAGATGCAATGGACTCGTACTCAGCAGCAGAAGAAGTGTTTGGGATGTTGTCGCTGGACTTCACGCCATTCAGAGACATGCAGAGACCGTACAATGAAGTAGTCATGTTTGTCCCCGGGGAACAACTGGACACGGCCCTATCAGGGGCGTATAGGGACTCATTTCGAGTCTCTGCAGCGAGAGACCCCATGCAGCGGTCAGACGAAATAGAAATCAAGGAGCTATCCATGCTGGACGGCCTGAAAAAGATTGCGGCAAGGATCCCTTCACCACAGCAAATCAAGCCGGAAGCGGCAGTGGAAGTGGCAGCAACAGGTGTGGTTGTGGATGCACTCACAGATCAAACAGTGTGGTGTCTCATGCCCCCGTATAGTCCACAACATGCATTCATATCCCTGTGGGGATTTGGACAATGCACAGAAATGGGAGGAACAGTGACGTTCACAGCAGGCATGGAAGATGCCCAACGGGACATTGAAGAAATAGCAGAGAGACATGGCATATGGGGTATTCAGAAAAGTTTTCAAAAGAGACCAGAAGGATCACGGAACGAAAGGCAATCATTTAACTCCACAGAGAGTGAGTGGGACAAAGCAGCACATCAGTTTGAGGTGGTCGTCAGAAGCAGAGGACATGGGATGCAGGATGCACCACCGTGGGTACTGCAACAGCTGACTCAGTCCAAGGCGTACAAAGGGCTCCACAAGCAGAATAAAAAACACAAAACAGGGGGCTACCACCCAGTGCAAACAATGGCATGCCCTACTGAGGACAGTGGCACACTAACCCTGGCACGGGAAAGAGTACAGCTGCCAAAGAGACGAACAGGAAGACACAGTGAAGTCCTACGTCAAGGGGATCAGAGGGTCGCAGTAACCAGAATCTTGGGTCCCAAATGGACTGGTAGTGGGACACCGCATGAGATAATGGCACACAGGGTAGTCAAACTACCGGGAAGACCAGCCATTTGCGGCACAGAGCAGCTGCACTCGGGAATACTGCAGTGTGGGGAGACTAAGCTCACACTGTGGACAGAAGGAGCAGCGCTTGAGAGAGTGGGAATACTGAATTTCCCCATGGCACAAGAATGCAATGCAGAGGTCACAGTCAAACTCTGGATAGTAATGCAGATATGGAGCCATGGGAGGCAGCACCAAGTACTGGTGAAAGAGACAGGAATCAACAGACGCAGGCGAAAAGAAGAAACGGACATGGGGTCATGGTGGGCAGAAATATGCAACATCACGAAATGGGATCCTCAGGAGCGCCACTGGAGGGGCGAACTGGTAAAATACACAGAGGGGCATGGCAGAGGGGTGATAAGAATCAACTGGAGTGCGCCACACTGGGGACGACAGCAATATGAACAGCAAGCGTGGAAGGCAATGATGGTACCAGAGAACAGTCAACAGGTGAAAATGAGATACAGTCTGGTATCAGTGAACAGCCAAGGCATCAACAGAGAGAAGGAAACACCCACGCGGAAATGGGATGAGGTGACCACAGTGGTAGTGGAAACCCAAGCGGACGTGCTGGCGTGTCAAGAAATGTGGGGGTCGCAGAAGAAGGAGAGACAAAGAACCATAGCAGGATACTGGATGCAACAGTCACAGCACACGAAAGTGGGACAGGCCAATGAAGTGTGGGTGCGACTTACCTGGGCACGAAAACAAGCAGTCCTGCTGGATATACCCAGTGCACTCATGGTATTGGTACGCAATGCCATGGGTCTGGGAATAGTAGGATCAGTACACATGGCCGAGAAGAATGAACCCCATGAGTATAAGGGGCAGATGGTGGAGATACTGGAGACACTGGACAAGACTCCACATGATTGGGAGGCAGTAGGTGGAGACTGGAATCGAGACATACGGTTCCACAGAGAAACCATAGCCACGCTTCTCACCAAGGGCAGGACCGTAGCGTACATGACAGGTCGCCAACACCTGCCAAAGGACTTCTTCATCATAAACGGAATAAATCAGCAACAGAGAGGGGTATGGCTATCTCCAGTAGGGGACCACCCAGTGGTATGGGTCAAAGGGGAAGTAGAACTGGCAGCAGGAGCAGCACAATCAGACGCCAAGCCGGTCACACCCCTGCAATGGGACAAACACCACAATGTGATGTTCTCAGACTTAGTGGAGGCATTCAGTGGGAGAAGGACAACACCACAGCAATGGATGCAAATGATACGAGAAACAGTGGTCATCGTGAACAGGGAGTTCAGGAACCAGCTGGAGGAGGAGACAAAGGATGACAGGGAAACAATCCGGCAGCTCAAGAGAGTGGTCCAGGGCAAAGGCTGGAAAGTAAGAGACAGGGTGCAGCAGTCGCTTACAGCAAAATACTGGGAGACCACAGTGCAGCAGTGGCGTCAAGTATCACAGCCAGGGATGGCAGGGAGAACATTGAAAGTTCTCAGATTAAAGGCAGCAAATCCCTTCAAAATACTGCATCAGGTGGAGGACACGGATCGTCAGTGCACAGTGGAAGGGAAAGAAATTCTCACAGTGGTCAGCAAGGAGTGTCTCAAAAAGTACCCAGTACACACTACAAGAGTACCAGTGGAATGGGTGGAGGACCTAGTGGGAAAACACGTGACGGATGACCGACCACAACGAGTGGAGAGGGTGGCAGAGCTCATCATCCGCAAAGGGGCAGGACCAGTCTCAATAAGTGCTTTGGTCCACAGAAAAGGAGAGATGGTAAACAAAACAGCAGGAGTGGATGGGTTCACCCCAGCATTTGTAAAACTGTTTGGAATACAAGCAGCACACCAGTTCATCAAGATACTCAGGATGGGGTACGAACAGTGGCCGGAAGAAGTGAAAGAAGTATTGCACATGACAGCACACAAGTCAGAGGGGTGCAATGTCAACAAGAACACAAGGCCCATAAAAATCCTGTCCGCACTACTGCGCATACAGGCAAGACTATTGGCTCCTCTGGTACAAACCATGACCAGACCGAGGTGGTCGGCAGGCAGACAGTTTGCGGGATACAAAGGCAGCTCGGTGCATGGTATGAGGAGGCTCATGCACATGCTCATCACACAGGCACTGGCCACCAAGGGGGCAGTGGGAGTATTACTGCTGGACATAGTGGGGGCCTTCGATGAAGTCATGAGACAGTCAATCACAGTCATGGCACAGCAAGGCAGTGGTATAAACAGATCCATGGAGTACTACAGGGGGGGGGGACTGGACCCCCTATTGTACATCATCCCCATGCACCTCCTGCACCTGGCAGTACGGGAAGCAGGAGTAGGAGTGCAGCTAAGGGTCATACTCGGGGAGGAAATAGTAGGCTCCATGGGGTATGTGGATGACACGGCAGCAGCGGCAGCAGCACCAGCAAAAGACGTGGCACAAATTACTCAGCACCTCGCTGACACACTGAGGAGTGCAATCCATACACTGGGGCAAAGGAACCACAGTGGGAAAATGAAAGTGCTTGGGTTCAAGGGGGAGAACGACAACATAGCAGTGCATAAGTTCAAGGTCAAATGGGGAGCAGACAAGGTCATCACAGAAAACAGGCATGCACATGTCAAACTACTAGGAGGGAATGTCAACATCACAGGAGGATATGCAGCCATAAGGAAGGTCATCAAGACATGGACCAACAGAGTGATAGGGCAATTGGCCAGGTGGCCAGTGTCAGCAGGAGTTACCATCGCAGTCATCGAGGGACTGGTGGAGAATCGCATGGTGTACAAATGCGTGGTAAACATTCCAACAGAGGGACAAATCAGTGAACTGACAGGCATGGTGACCAATGCATTCAGAGGAGCGTTTGGCATACCCAGGAGAACACCCAGAGAATGTGTATATGACATCATAGGGAGACCAGGCCCGGACACACTGATGTGGGTCACAGCCATAGTGCAGTATCACAAGGCGATGAACAGCCCCAGTCAGGTGCTGAACGAGACAACCTGGGTACACTGGCAGTCAGAAGATCTCCGGAGGTGGGACAAGGATGTCAAGAGACTGAGAGCAAGAGTCCACAGCATGGGCATCACGTTCATCAGGGTGGAATCACAACAAGGAGAAGTATGGACCCTACAGAGGCCGAAGGAAATCACGACGGTCAGGGTCCTATACATATTCGGAGATGCCAGCAACATAGAGCAGTGGGGGGGAGCAGCAATGGTGGTGGATGAAGAAGGCAATGTGTGGCTGAAGAAACGGGTGACAATCAGGGCACAGTCAAACCCATGGCCCTCCACACATGGTGGACCCTCATCTCAGCAACAAGGCCACGAGCAGATACAGTCGTGGCACTACTGGTGCAATCTCCGGAAGGCATAGGAGCAGCAGAATGGACCAGGAGAGTACCGAATGTGTGGGTAGGAGAAGATGGAGGAGAAAAAGGTCAGATTATACGGGAAGCGCAAAGCAGAGGATCACAGGGGAGAGGGGTGTACTGGTGTCTGGTTGGCAGCGCGTGGGAATGGACAGGGTGCAGAATGGATAATGGCATGCAGCTGTGGTGTCTGGAGATAAATGAGCAGTACGTCAAGTGGGTGATCAGGGACCGGGATACAGTGAAGGGAGTGCAGCCAGATGTGTGCAGGAACGCTGTGACTCTTCTGCAGGACATCGCGAAGCAAAAGGAAAAGGAGGCAAAGGCTCTGCCATGAGGTACGCCCGCAGCTCGACGTGGGCCAAACGAGACAAAGCCCAAAAGGAGGTACCAAGGGGTACCCCAAACAATGGCAGCAGCCATACACGAGACGATGAGCAACGTCAGACCAGTAACAGCAACCAGCAACAGACACGGATGCCCGGGTGCAGTATATAAAATGTCCAGCAACAGGCACAGAAGCCCAGGTAACCTATATAAAAAGTCCTGTCAACGGTCCAGTCCCCACAAAAGGGAGCAGCCGTATGTATGTCCAGCAAGTCAAACGTCGTGCACAGGTTCAGATCAGCTGGTAATCCAGATAAGAGAAGCAGCCGCAGTGCAGCAGGGCATTCCCTAGCACGGGCAGCACACCACTGAGCCACCATGTGGCAGTGGGACGTCGTAACATCACAGACAGTCAAAGCTTCTCTGCACAGAGCACTGCCACAACGCAGCAGGCCCTGGTGCTGATGCGCAGAAGCGACACAAAGGCCCTAGAAATACAGTGCAGCAGCAGAGACATCACATGAGCAAATGGTGCAGTGCGTGTCTTGTGCAGGGGGTAGGCAAGGGACAGAAGAGTTAGGAGCACACAAAAAAAGGTGCAATAATCAATCTACAGCAGAAACAACATCTACCAAAAAAGATATGAGAAAAACCAGAAAAGGTACCTGCCGGTACAAGCCAGTGGCACGTTGTTTTGTTTTCTTTGGCAGTACAATTTCAGGAAGACACGAAAATTTTCAGAAAAAAAAACAAAAAGTTGAAAGAAAAAAAAAAGGCACGGGTAATAAAAGGGAAAGGGAAGCGCACCACCGAAGAGAAGATGGGTAATCTCCGGGAGGGAACCAGTACGACCCTGGCCAAAGCGTTTTTCACAAAACAAAACAAAACAAAACATCCCATGCTATCCCATGCTATCCCATGCTATCCCATGCCATCCCATGCTATCCCGTGCTATCCCATGCCATCCCATGCCATCCCATGCCATCCCATGCTATCCCATTCTATCCCATGCCATCCCATGCCATCCCATGCCATTCCAGGCTATCCCATGCTATCCCATGCCATCCCATGCCATCCCATGCTATCCCATTCTATCCCATGCTATCCCATGCTATCCCGTGCTATCCCGTGCTATCCCATGCTATCCCATGCTATCCCATGCTATCCCATGCCATCCCATGCTATCCCATGCTATCCCATGCTATCCCATGCCATCCCAGGCTATCCCATGCCATCCCATGCTATCCCATGCTATCCCATGCTATCCCATGCTATCCCATTCTATCCCATGCTATCCCAATCCTTGACCGGGCCGTCTTCTGCGAAGGTGGTTGCAAACAGGGAAGGTTAGGGGAGGTATGCCTGTTTTTCTCTTATAGGCTCTGAAACGCGAGAAGTTCGATACAGTACGAGTGAATGGAGTAAGTGATCAGTGACAAGAGAGTGGAGAAAGACAGCGAAAGCAAAATCACGAACGTCAATATCAACCAGGGTACATGGTGTAACACACTGTCTCCCTTCCCTTGATATTGGTTTGTGGTAATTAGGAATCCCTTCCCAATCCTGGGCGACAGACCTGGGGCCCAGCCACGTGGCGGGTGTACAGATCGATATTGGTTTGAGGTAAATAGGAAAGCCTCCCTTCCCAATCCTGGGCGACAGACCTGGGGATCGTTTGTGGAATTGATGCAACTCGCCGGTGCCACGTGGTGCTGACGAGTTGCCGGTACGGTAAAAAGCAGAAACCTGCCGGGCGAGGGTTTCTGCTGGGAGGGCAAAACAGCCCAACACCCTAGAACAGAGAAGGTCGGCTCATCCCCAACCTAGGCAACAGCCCCCGTGGGCCTTGTGCTCCCCGTGTGGCTTCGCAATCATGGTCCGGCCACGGCGCTTGCAGTGGTTGAGCGTGGGCTCCAGCTGTAGGTGGTCGCGAAAGCACACCCCCCAGACCTCAAGCAGAGCCTCAGGCTGTATCTGAAGAGGATCCACCCTTACTCCGTCTCTCGTGGCGGTTGGGTGAGCGGGGCGTCGTGGTGTCGTGCGGCCAAGACAAGTAAAGGACAACAAGACTCATGGCACCGTTCATCAGGTGCGCTGACAAAGAGCCGGGAGACCGGGGTGACAGGGTACAGAACGCTGACAAGGTATAGTAAGAGAGCAGCACTAGTAAAGATAGGTAGGTGCAGTAACAATTGTATCGTTTTCTGCTGTTTTCCGCTATTTTAGCGCGGCAATTTTCAGCCTAAGAAGCAAACCAGGGTTGGCGCCGGGATGGAAACCCGAGGGGTCAACAATGCCTATGGCGGCTCTGGTTTGTTTCTGCAAAACAGCAATCTTTCTTTGCGGCGATGCCGTGAAGTTAAGAATGCACATTAGCGCCCTGCGGTGGCTGTGCAGGTGCGAATTGTCAAGCCCTGTCGTCAGGTGAGACCCAAAGGACTGGACACCACGGACGAGATGATAACCCCTAGTACAGCAACACCTGCTTGGAACAGGCAGAACAACTGGGTCCCAGGACAGTGAGTGCCCAGGGCATTACACAAAAAGCCCAGACATCAACAGCAAAGGGTGAAAGACAAGAAGTCAGGACGGGTGGAAAACACAGAAGGTCCGGAAGACAAAAGGGCGAGAGCAAAAAACAGGAATGGTGACCAAGATGCCCAGCTGTGTTGTGCAGAAGCGCACCAGCGAGGATGCCTGGACCCAGTCACAGCAATGTACAGGGCCAGATGCCCAGACTCCAAGTGTGGGATACACGGAGCTGGATGCCCAGACTCCAACTGCTACGAGCAGAGAGCTGGATGCCTGGACAAAAAGGAGCAACCGCACAATAGTCCAGATGAAGAGGTCTGAGAAAAGAGGATATCACCAGATACCCAGACTTCGAGTGCCACAGGCACGAAGCTGGATGCCTAGACTCCAACTGCAAAGAGCAGGGAGCTAGATGCCACCGAACGGAACGACCGGTGATGAGACCCAGACTCAAGAGTGCGGCAAGCACGGAGCTGGATGCCTAGACTCCACCTGTCCAAGACAGGGAGGGAGCTAGATGCCTGGAACAACAGACCGCATCACTGGCTACTCCAGAAGACATGAAACGTCAGGACTGTGCAACCATGTACAAACAGGGCAGTTGCGCAGAATCACATCAATCTGTGCCGTGTGTGTGCTTGCAGTGCATAACGGAGCATGGACTCCACGGAGCGAACAGCAGGCAGACACAGATGACGTGGTATGTGCAGAAAACACAAGGTAACGTGAAAAGAGACCACTACGAAAGTGGGCTGGCCACGATGGCCCGAAGAGATAAACAGGGTGACAGTGCATAAGGGTCACGAGTACCCAGAAACATGAAGCAGGAGAACGACAATCAACCAGGGTACAAGCACGCCGCGAGAGCCGGTGCACAGACAGACAGCCACAAGGGACACGAGTACCCGAGTGCTGGGGTAAAAAGGCGAGTCAATGGCTGCACAGAGCAGAGAAGAGCAAGAATAAATCTGAGAAGAGGGTCACGAGAGCCCCATTAGAGAGAAACCGGCAAGCACAGCACCAGCAGATGGACACGGGTGCCAGACTGCACAACAGCAAAGCAGGCGTCGATAGTAAGCTACGATGGCTGCCGACAGCAAGACAAAGAGCACTGCGAACACTAGTTCTCTTGATATTATACAGGAACACGATGCCGCCAGCCATACAAACATCGTGGGGCAAAGTCCGAGCAGTACAAGGCGATCCCAAGAAAATACGATGGGAGCCAGAGAATGGAGACGCGGTGACGGAGACCCTGGGACTATGGCTGCAACCAGGCAGTCATAGAGCCAGGCTCATGACAATGCACCTCCTCTGTGGAGATGTAGAACAAGCGGTGATAACAGAGATCACCAGACTCAAACCAGATGTGGAGACGGCGACCTGGAACACAATGATGCTGAAGCTGCAAACCGATGAGGAAAAAGATGTTGTACAAGACATAGCCCCGAAGGCAGGAGCACGACTGATGGGGATTCGCAGCAAGTACTCACTACTAGATGCCACAGTAGAAGTGGTAAGACGAGTCGCCGACAAAGGACTGCTGACCACATGGTCAGCGAGCATCATCATGAAGGACGCAGAAGCCAGGGCGATGTGGAATATGGCATGGCCCAAGATGTATAGAGATCTGGATGCCAGGTCAGAACCAGGGGATGAAGGAGACCCCCCCTCGACAGCAAATCAGCAGGAGGAGAGACCCAGAGGAGACATCGATCAGACGGAAATGAAAAAAGTACTGGCCCTGCTAGAATCACTGCACGACCTCAACATCCCGGAAGAGGACAGACTGCAAGCCCTGGTGGCAGAAGAATACGAGGATGAGATTGACATGGCCATACTACTGCTGCCAGCGACGGGCATATACTCAGCAGTGCGGAAAAGAATCACAGAGGCGACGCAATCAGAAGTCAAATGGTGGGCCAAAGTGCTGGTCAAATATGTGAGATACGTCAGAAGAGACCGAGTAGAGGAAGAGGATAAGGCCAGAGCCTAGAGGGCAAAGGAGGCGGAGCACGCCAAACAACAGGATCGAGACAGAGCACCAGCCAGAAAGTGGTCACCCAAAAAGTCATCAACGCCGACGGAAAGGAGCAGGAAGTACGCCAAGAGCAATCAAGGCGCAGCCCAAAGGGTAATTCTGCCAGATGACACTAACAAGACAGATGGCGATGAGGATGTAGAGGATCAGGCAGTAGAGGTCCAGGACAACCAGAGGCCCCCGGCAAAGGAGGACACGTCCCATGGCAGTGCAGCAGCCGATACCCCGACAGGAGTGTGGAGAACGGGTGAAGGAGTCAACAAAGTGGTAGTCCAGAGACTCACGAGAGGAGCCAAACGACTTCGACCAGTGCTCCTGACAGGGTTCCAATACACAGATGCAATGGACTCGTACTCGGCAGCAGAAGAAGTGTTTGGGATGTTGTCGCTGGACTTCAGGCCATTCAGAGACATGCAGAGACCGTACAATGAAGTAGTCATGTTTGTCCCCGGGGAACAACTGGACACGGCCCTATCAGGGGCGTATAGGGACTCATTTCGAGTCTCTGCAGCGAGAGACCCCATGCAGCGGTCAGACGAAATAGAAATCAAGGAGCTATCCATGCTGGACGGCCTGAAAAAGATTGCGGCAAGGATCCCTTCACCACAGCAAATCAAGCCGGAGGCGGCAGTGGAAGTGGCAGCGACAGGTGTGGTTGTGGATGCACTCACAGATCAAACAGTGTGGTGTCTCATGCCCCCGTATAGTCCACAACATGCATTCATATCCCTGTGGGGATTTGGACAATGCACAGAAATGGGAGGAACAGTGACGTTCACAGCAGGCATGGAACATGCCCAACGGGACATAGAAGAAATAGCAGAGAGACATGGCATAAGGGGTTTTCAGAAAAGTTTTCAAAAGAGACCAGAAGGATCACAGAACGAAAGGCACTCATTTAACTCCACAGAGAGTGAGTAGGACAAAGCAGCAGATCAGTTTGAGGTGGTCGTCAGAAGCAGAGGACATGGGATGCAGGATGCACCGCCGTGGGTACTGCAACAGCTGACTCAGTCCAAGGCGTACAAAGGGCTCCACAAGCAGAATAAAAAACACAAAACAGGGGGCTACCACCCAGTGCAAACAATGGGATGCCCTACTGAGGACAGTGGCACACTAACCCTGGCACGGGAAAGAGTACAGCTGCCAAAGAGACGAACAGGAGGACACAGTGAAGTCCTACGTCAAGGGGACCAGAGGGTCGCAGTAACCAGAATCTTGGGTCCCAAATGGACTGGGAGTGGGACACCGCATGAGATGATGGCACACAGGGTAGTCAAACTACCGGGAAGACCAGCCATTTGCGGCACAGAGCAGCTGCACTCGGGAATACTGCAGTGTGGGGAGACTAAATTCACACTGTGGACAGAAGGAGCAGCGCTTGAGAGAGTGGGAATACTGAATTTCCCCGTGGCACAAGAGTGCAATGCGGAGGTCACAGTCAAACTCTGGATAGTAGTGCAGATATGGAGCCATGGGAGACAGCACCAAGTACTGGTGAAAGAGACAGGAATCAACAGACGCAGACGAAAAGAAGAAACAGACATGGGGTCATGGTGGGCAGAAATATGCAACATCACGAAATGGGATCCTCAGGAGCGCCACTGGAGGGGCGAACTGGTAAAATACACAGAGGGGCATGGCAGAGGGGTGATAAGAATCAACTGGAGTGCGCCACACTGGGGACGACAGCAATACGAACAGCAAGCGTGGAAGGCAATGATGGTACCAGAGAACAGTCAACAGGTGAAAATGAGATACAGTCTGGTATCAGTGAACTGCCAAGGCATCAACAGAGAGAAGGAAACACCCACGAGGAAATGGGATGAGGTGACCACGGTGGTAGTGGAAACCCAAGCGGACGTGCTGGCGTGTCAAGAAATGTGGGGGTCGCAGAAGAAGGAGAGACAAAGAACCATAGCAGGATACTGGATGCAACAGTCACAGCACACGAAAGTGGGACAGGCCAATGAAGTGTGGGTGCGACTTACCTGGGCACGAAAACAAGCAGTCCTGCTGGATATACCCAGTGCACTCATGGTATTGGTACGCAATGCCATGGGTCAGGGAATAGTAGGATCAGTACACATGGCCCAGAAGAACGAACCCCATGAGTATAAGGGGCAGATGGTGGAAATACTGGAGACGCTGGACAAGACTCCACATGATTGGGAGGCAGTAGGTGGAGACTGGAATCGAGACATACGGTTCCACAGAGAAACCATAGCCACGCTTCTCACCAAGGGCAGGACCGCAGCGTACATGACAGGTCGCCAACACCTGCCAAAGGACTTCTTCGTCATAAGCGGAATAAATCAGCAACAGAGAGGGGTATGGCTATCTCCAGTAGGGGACCACCCAGTGGTATGGGTCAAAGGGGAAGTAGAGCTGGCAGCAGGAGCAGCACAATCAGACGCCAAGCCGGTCACACCCCTGCAATGGGACAAACACCACAATGTGATGTTCTCAGACTTAGTGGAGGCATTCAGTGGGAGAAGGACAACACCACAGCAATGGATGCAAATGATACGAGAAACAGTGGTCATCGTGAACAGGGAGTTCAGGAACCAGCAGGAGGAGGAGACAAAGGATGACAGGGAAACAATCCGGCAGCTCAAGAGAGTGGTCCAGGGCAAAGGCTGGAAAGTAAGAGACAGGGTGCAGCAGTCGCTTACAGCAAAATACTGGGAGACCACAGTGCAGCAGTGACGTCAAGTATCACAGCCAGGGATGGCAGGGAGAACACTGAAAGTTCTCAGATTAAAGGCAGCAAATCCCTTCAAAATACTGCATCAGGTGGAGGACACGGATCGTCAGTGCACAGTGGAAGGGAAAGAAATTCTCACAGTGGTCAGCAAGGAGTGTCTCAAAAAGTACCCCGTACACACTACGAGAGTACCAGTGGAATGGGTAGAGGATCTAGTGGGAAAACACGTGACGGATGACCGACCACAACGAGTGGAGAGAGCGGCAGAGCTCACCATCCGCAAAGGGGCAGGACCAGTCTCAATAAGTGCTCTGGTCCACAGAAAAGGAGAGATGGTAAACAAAACAGCAGGAGTGGATGGGTTCACCCCCGCATTTGTAAAACTGTTTGGAATACAAGCAGCACACCAGTTCATCCAGATACTCAAGATGGGGTACGAACAGTGGCCGGAAGAAGTGAAAGAAGTACTGCACATGACAGCACACAAGTCAGAGGGGTGCAATGTCAACAAGAACACAAGGCCCATAAAAATCCTGTCCGCACTACTACGCATACAGGCAAGACTATTGGCTCCTCTGGTACAAACCATGACCAGACCGAGGTGGTCGGCAGGCAGACAGTTTGCGGGATACAAAGGCAGCTCAGTGCATGGTATGAGGAGGCTCATGCACATGCTCATCACACAGGCACTAGCCACCAAGGGGGCAGTGGGAGTGTTACTGCTGGACATAGTGGGGGCATTCGATGAAGTCATGAGACAGTCAATCACAGTCATGGCACAGCAAGGCACACCCGACGTCAGGGATACAGTGAACGGAGTGCTGAAACTGTATGAACATCTGAGAACATACGTAGTCACAGCCTATGGGCTCAGCGAGTGGTACAAACAGATAGACGGAGTACTGCAGGGGGGGGGGCTGGACCCCCTACTGTACATCATCCCCATGCACCTCCTGCACCTGGCAGTACGGGAAGCAGGAGTAGGAGTGAGACTACGGGTCATTCTCGGAGAGGAAACAGTAGGCTCCATGGGGTATGTGGATGACACGGCAGCAGCAGCAGCAGCACTAGCAAAAGAAGTAGCAGAGATAACCCAGCACCTGGCAGACACACTGAGGAGTGCAATCCATACACTGGGGCAAAGAAACCACAGTGGGAAAATGAAGGTACTGGGGTTCAAGGTGGAGAACGACAACATAGCAGTGCATAAGTTCAAGGTCAAATGGGGAGCAGACAAAGTCACCACAGAAAACAGACATGCACATGTAAAACTACTGGGAGGTAATGTCAACATCACAGGGGGATATGCAGCCATAAGGAAGGTCATCAAGACATGGACCAACAGAGTGATAGGGCAATTGGCCAGGTGGCCAGTGTCAGCAGGAGTCACCATCGCAGTCATTGAGGGACTGGTGGAGAACCGCATGGTGTACAAATGCGTGGTAAATATTCCAGCAGAGGGACAGATCAGTGAACTGACAGGCATGGTGACCAGAGCATTCAGAGGAGCGTTTGGCATACCCAGGAGAACACCCAGAGAATGTGTATATGACATCATAGGGAGACCAGGCCCGGACACACTGATGTGGGTCACAGCCATAGTGGAGTATCACAAGGCGATGAACAGCCCCAGTCAGGTGCTGAATGAAACAACCTGGGTACACTGGCAGTCAGAAGATCTCCACAGGTGGGACAAGGATGTGAGGAGACTAAGGGCAAGAGTCCACAGCATGGGCATCAAATTCATCAGGGTGGAATCACAACAAGGAGAGGTATGGACCCTACGGAGGCAAGAGGAAAACGCAGCGGTCAGGGTCTTATACATATTCGGCGACGCCAGCAACATAGAACAGTGGGGGGGAGCAGCAATGGTGGTGGATGAAGAGGGCAATGTGTGGTTGAAGAAACGGGTGACTATAAAGGCGCAGGGACTCAGTACAAAGCTGGTAGAGGCCACCATGATAGTGATGGCACTGGAGGCAGTGCTCCAAGCCATCAGGAAATCAGAAGTGACAGTCCAGAAGGTGTGGGCATGGTCGGACAGCCTGGAAGCAATCCAGTCTCTGGCGTCAGGGCAGTTGCAGCAACGACCAGCATCCATCATGGACAGAATAATAGCCACGGGACAAGAAACAACAGTACCCCTGGAGTGGGGATGGGTACAGGCACAGCATGACAGTCAACAGCAAGACTGGATATCACAGGCAAACCAGGAAATGGACAAGGAGGCCAAAGAAGGGGCCAAAGGCAGAGGCACACCACTGCGCCTGCCAAAAGTGTGGACAGACGGAACAGTGGTTCTGCCATTAGTGAATGACGAGGTCATCATCGACATAAAAAAATACCTCCTGCAGCACACGACGTCAGCACTGCGCAGTGAAGAGAGCGACAGGACACCAGCACCACAGCAGCGTACATGGACCAGAGTGTTCCCGGAAGCAAAGGAGGCACAGAAAGCATGGCAAAGACTGCAACCACTGAGCATAAGAGACTGGGGGGAAATCAGAACATGGAGTCTGTATGCAGAGGCAGCAGAGTGGGAATGGGATGGAAAGCAACAACACTGTGAAAAATGTGGGCTGTGGTGCGAGAGTGTCAGGCACCATCAACTGCATGAATGCATCGTGACGAAAGCGAGGATATACCTATGGGTGCAGGAGGTGTGCCAGATACTCATCAGTGAAGGAGTACAGCCAGGACGTATCACCCCGACATGGGGGTGGGTTCGGATACAAGGGAAGCAGCAAGTAGACATAGTATGGTCTCATCCCTCCAGAGCGAGTGCACTGCAACCACAGAAACACTCAAACAGAACAGTGTGGCCAGTGTGGCTGGGCATAGGTCCAGTGCAAGGAATCACAGTGCCACTAGCGAGAGTGGGGGTACAGCACCCCAAATCAGTGGTGTTCAGAACCCTAGAAGCAGCATATGCCATAGTGTATGCAGCGGAGGAATCAGAGATGAAGATGGACCAGCACAACAGACTACTGGCAGACTGGCAAGCAGGAACCAACTGCAGAATAGTAGTAGGTCAAGTGAAAAAACGAAAAAGAGCAGTCAAACCTATGGCCCTCCGCACATGGTGGACCCTCATCTCAGCAACAAGGCCGCGAACAGATACAGTCGTGGCACTACTGGTGCAATCTCCAGAGGGCATAGGAGCAGCAGAATGGACCAGGAGAGTACCGGATGTGTGGGTAGGAGAAGATGGAGGGGACAAGGGTCACGTTATACGAGAAGCGCAAAGCAGAGGATCACAGGGGAGAGGGGTGTACTGGTGTCTGGTTGGCAGTGCGTGGGAATGGACAGGGTGCAGAATGGATAGTGGCATGCAGCTGTGGTGTCTGGAGATAAACGAGCAGTTCGTCAAGTGGGTGATCAGGGACCGAGATACAGTGAAGGGAGTGCGGCCAGACGTGTGCAAGAACGCTGTGACTCTTCTACAGGACATCACGAAGTCAAAGGAAAAGGAGGCAAAGGCTCAGCCATGAGGTACGCTCGCAGCGCAACGTGGGCCAAAGGAGACAGAGGCCCAAAAGGAGGTACCAAGGGGTACCCCAAACAATGGCAGCAGCCATACACGAGACGATGAGCAACGGCGGACCATTAACTGCAGCCAGCAACAGAGATGGATGCCCAGGTGCAGTATATGAAATGTCCAGCAACGGACACAGAAGCTCAGGTGACGTATATAAAAAGTCCCATCAACAGTCAAGTCCCAACAGAAGGGAGCAGCCGTATGTATGTCCAGTCAGTCAAACGTCGTGCACAGGTTCAGATCAGGTACTCCAGATAAGAGAAGCAACCACAGTGCAGCAGGGCATTCCTGAGCACGGGCAGCACACCACGGGACCACCATGTGGCAGTGGGACGTTGTAACATCACAGACGGACAACGCCTCTCTGCACAGGGCACTGCCACAACGCAGCAGGCCCTGGCACAAAGGCCCCAGAGAAACAGTGCAGCAGCAGAGACATCACATGAGCAAATGGTGCAGTGCGTGTCCTGTACAGAGGGTAGGCAGGGGAAAGAAGAGTCAGGATCACACAAAAACAGGTGCAACAATCAATCCACAGCAAAAACAACATATTTCACAAAGACATGAGAAAAACCAGAAAAGGTACCTGCCGGTACAAGCCAGTGGCAGGTTGTTTTGTTTTCTTTGGCAGTACAAGTTCGAGAAGACATGAAAATTTTCGGGAGCACGGGTAATACAAAGGTAAGGGAAGCACACCAGCGAAGAGAAGATGGGTAATCTCCGGGAGGGGACCAGTACGACCCTGGCCAAAGCGTTTTTCACAAAACAAAACAAAACAAAACATGCTATCCCATGCTATCCCATGCTATCCCATGCCATCCCATGCTATCCCATGCTAACCCATGCATCCTTGACCGGGCCCTCTTCTGCGAAGGTGTATGCAAACAGGGAAGGTTTGGGGAGGTATGCCTGTTTTTCTCTTATAGGCTCTGAAACGTGAGACATCCACTTCAGTACCAGTGCATGGAGTTTGTGCTCATTGACAAGAGAGCGGAGTAAGGCAGCGAAAACAAAATCACGAACGTCAATATCAACCAGGGTACATGGTGTAACACATTGTCTCCCTTCCAAAACCCGGGCAAGCGACCTGGGGCCTAGCCACAGGGTGGAAGGTGACTGTCAGGCTCGATATTGGTTTGTGGTAAATAGGATGTCAATAAATCGTTGGCGAGCAGTGTCAGTATACCTCTGTGCTTAAATAGGCGAGCTTGGTTCAAACCTTTGGGTCAAACAAGATATTGATTTGTTGTAAATAGGAAAGTCTCCCTTCCCAATCTTGGGCGACAGACCTGGGGCCCAGCCACGTGGCGGGTATGCGGACCGATTTGCTTGTGGAATTGATGCAACTCGCCGGTGCCACGTGGTGCTGACGAGTTGCCGGTACGGTAAAAAGCAGAAACTTGCCGGGCGAGGGTTTCTGCTGGGAGGGCAAAACAGCCCAATACACCAGAACAAGGAAGGTCGGCTCATCCCCAACCTAGGCAACAGCCCCCGTGGGCCTTGTGCTCCCCGTGTGGCTTCGCAATCATGGTCCGGCCACGGCGCTTGCAGTGGTTGAGCGTGGGCTCCAGCTGTAGGTGGTCGCGAAAGCACACCCCCCAGACCTCAAGCAGAGCCTCAGGCTGTATCTGAAGAGGATCCACCCTTACTCCGTCTCTCGTGGCGGTTGGGTGAGCGGGGCGTCGTGGTGTCGTGCGGCCAAGACAAGTAAAGGACAACAAGACTCATGGCACAGCTCATCTGGTGCACTGACAAAGAGCCGGGAGACCGGGGTGACAGGGTAAAGAACGCTGACGAGGTATAGTGAGAGAGCAGCACTAGTAAAGATAGGTAGGTGCAGTAACAATTGTTTCGTTTTCTTCTGTTTTGCGCTATTTTGGCGCGGCAATTTTCAGCCTAAGAAGCAAACCAGGGTTGGCGCCGGGATGGAAACCCGAGGGGTCAACAATACCTATGGCGGCTCTGGTTTGTTTCTGCAAAACAGCAATCTTTCTTTGCGGCGATGCGGTGAAGTTAAGAATGCACATTAGCGCCCTGCAGTGGCTGTGCAGGTGCGAATTGTCAAGCCCTGTCGTCAGGTGAGCCCCAAAGGACTGGACACCACGGACGAGATGATAACCCCAAGTACAGCAACACCTGCCTGGAACCGGCAGAGCAACCGGGTCCCAGGACAGTGAGTGCCCAGGGCATTACACAAGGAGCCCAGACATCAACAGCAAAGGGTGAAAGACAAGAAGTCAGGACGGGTGGAAACCACCGACGGTCCGAAAGACAAAAGGGTGAGAGCAAAAAACAGGAATGGTGACCAAGATGCCCAGCTGAGTTGTGCGGAAGCGCACCAGCGAGGATGCCTGGACCCAGTCACAGCAATGTACAGGGCCAGATGCCCAGACTCCAAGTGTGGGATACACGGAGCTGGATGCCCAGACTCCAACTGCTACGAGCAGCGAGCTGGATGCCTGGACAAAAAGGAGCGACCGCACAATAGTCCAGATGAAGAGGTCAGAGAAAAGAAGATATCACCAGATACCCAGACTTCGAGTGCCGAAGGCACGAAGCTGGATGCCTAGACTCCAACTGCAAAGAGCAGGGAGCTAGATGCCACCGAACGGAACGGCCGGTGAAGAGACCCAGACTCAAGAGTGCGGCAAGCACGGAGCTGGATGCCTAGACTCCACCTGTCCAAGACAGGGAGGGAGCTAGATGCCTGGAACAACAGACCGCATCACTGGCTACTCCAGAAGACATGAAGCGTCAGAACTGTGCAACCATGTACAACCAGGGCAGTTGCCCAGAATCTCATCAATTTGTGCCATGTGTGTGCTTGCAGTGCATAACGGAGCAAGGACTCCACGGAGCGAACAGCAGGCGGACACAGATGACATGGTCTGTGCAGAAAACACAAGGTAACGTGAAGAGAGACCACTACGAAAGTGGGCTGGCCACGATGGCCCGAAGAGATAAACAGGGTGACATTGCATAAGGGTCACGAGTACCCAGAAACATGAAACAGGAGAACGAAAATCAAACAAGGTACAAGCAGGCCGCGAGAGCCGGTGCACAGACAGACAGCCACAAGGGTCACGAGTACCCGAGTGCTGGGGTAAAAAGGCGAGTCAATGGCTGCACAGAGCAGAGAAGAGCAAGAATAATTCTGAGAAGAGGGTCACGAGAGCCCCATAAGAGAGAAACCGGCAAGCACAGCACCAGCAGATGGACACGGGTGCCAGACTGCACAACAGCAAAGCAGGCGTCGATAGTAAGCTACGATGGCTGCCGACAGCATGTAAACAGAGACAAAGAGCACTGCGAACACTAGTTCTCTTGATGTTGTACAGGAACACGATGCCGCCAGCCATACAAACATCGTGGGGCAAAGTCCGAGCAGTACAAGGCGATCCCAAGAAAATAAGATGGGAGCCAGAGAATGGAGACGCAGCGACGGAGACCCTGGGACTATGGCTGCAACCAGGCAGTCATAGAGCCAGGCTCATGACAATGCACCTCCTCTGTGGAGATGTAGAACAAGCGGTGATAACAGAGATCACTAGACTCAAACCAGATGTGGAGACGGCGACCTGGAACACAATGATGCTGAAGCTGCAACCTGATGAGGAAAAAGATGTAGTACAAGACATAGCCCCGAAGGCAGGAGCACGACTGATGGGGATCCGCAGCAAGTACTCACTACTAGATGCCACAGTAGAAGTGGTAAGACGAGTCTCCGACAAAGGACTGCTGACCACATGGTCAGCGAGCATCATCATGAAGGACGCAGAGGCCAGGGCGATGTGGAATATGGCATGGCCCAAGATGTATAGAGATCTGGATGCCAGGTCAGAACTAGGGGATGAAGGAGACCCCCCCTCGACAGCCAATCAGCAGGAGGAAAGACCCAGAGGAGACATCGATCAGACGGAAATGAAAAAAGTACTGGCCCTACTGGAATCACTGCACGACCTCAACATCCCGGAAGAGGACAGACTGCAAGCCCTGGTGGCAGAAGAATACGAGGATGAGATTGACATGGCCATACTACTGCTGCCAGCGACGGGCATATACTCAGCAGTGCGGAAAAGAATCACAGAGGCGACGCAATCAGAAGTCAAATGGTGGGCCAAAGTGCTGGTCAAATATGTGAGATACGCCAGAAGAGACCGAGTAGAGGAAGAGGATAAGGCCAGAGCCCAAAGGGCAAAGGAGGCGGAGCACGCCAAACAACAGGATCGAGACAGAGCACAAGCCAGAAAGTGGTCACCCAAAAAGTCATCAACGCCGACGGAAAGGAGCAGGAAGTACGCCAAGAACAATCAAGGCGCAGCCCATAGGGTAATACTGCCGGATGACACTAACAAGACAGATGGCGATGAGGATGTAGAGGAACAGGCAGAAGAGGTCCAGGACAACCAGAGGCCCCCGGCAAAGGAGGACACGTCCCATGGCAGTGCAGCAGCCGATACCCCGACAGGAGTGTGGAGGACGGGTGAAGGAGTCAACAAAGTGGTAGTCCAGCGACTCACAAGAGGAGCCAAACGACTTCGACCAGTGCTCCTGACAGGGTTCCAATACACAGATGCAATGGACTCGTACTCGGCAGCAGAAGAAGTGTTTGGGATGTTGTCGCTGGACTTCAGGACATTCAGAGACATGCAGAGACAGTACAATGAAGTAGTCATGTTTGTCCCAGGGGAACAACTGGACACGGCCCTATCAGGGGCGTATAGGGACTCATTTCGAGTCTCTGCAGCGAGAGACCCCATGCAGCGGTCAGACGAAATAGAAATCAAGGAGCTATCCATGCTGGACGGCCTGAAAAAGATTGCGGCAAGGATCCCTTCACCACAGCAAATCAAGCCGGAGGCGGCAGTGGAAGTGGCAGCGACAGGTGTGGTTGTGGATGCACTCACAGATCAAACAGTGTGGTGTCTCATGCCCCCGTATAGTCCACAACATGCATTCATATTCCTATGGGGATTTGGACAATGCACAGAAATGGGAGGAACAGTGACGTTCACAGCAGGCATGGAAGATGCCCAACGGGACATTGAAGAAATAGCAGAGAGACATGGCATATGGGGTATTCAGAAAAGTTTTCAAAAGAGACCAGAAGGATCACGGAACGAAAGGCAATCATTAAACTCCACAGAGAGTTAGTGGGACAAAGCAGCACATCAGTTTGAGGTGGTCGTCAGAAGCAGAGGACATGGGATGCAGGATGCACCGCCGTGGGTACTGCAACAGCTGACTCAGTCCAAGGCGTACAAAGGGCTCCACAAGCAGAATAAAAAACACAAAACAGGGGGCTACCACCCAGTGCAAACAATGGCATGCCCTACTGAGGACAGTGGCACACTAACCCTGGCAGGGGAAAGAGTACAGCTGCCAACAAGACGAGCAGGAAGACACAGTGAAGTCCTACGTCAAGGGGATCAGAGGGTCGCAGTAACCAGAATCTTGGGTCCCAAATGGACTGGGAGTGGGACACCGCATGAGATAATGGCACACAGGGTAGTCAAACTACCGGGAAGACCAGCCATTTGCGGCACAGAGCAGCTGCACTCGGGAATACTGCAGTGTGGGGAGACTAAATTCACACTGTGGACAGAAGGAGCAGCGCTTGAGAGAGTGGGAATACTGAATTTCCCCATGGCACAAGAATGCAATGCAGAGGTCACAGTCAAACTCTGGATAGTAATGCAGATATGGAGCCATGGGAGGCAGCACCAAGTACTGGTGAAAGAGAGAGGAATCAACAGACGCAGGCGAAATGAAGAAACAAACATGGGGTCATGGTGGGCAGAAATATGCAACATCACGAGATGGGATCCACAGGAGCGCCACTGGAGGGACGAACTGGTAAAATACACAGAGGGGCATGGCAGAGGGGCGATAAGAATCAACTGGAGTGCTCCACACTGGGGACGACAGCAATATGAACAGCAAGCGTGGAAGGCAATGATGGTACCAGAGAACAGTCAACAGGTGAAAATGAGATACAGTCTGGTATCAGTGAACTGCCAAGGCATCAACAGAGAGAAAGAAACACCCACGCGGAAATGGGATGAGGTGACCACAGTGGTAGTGGAAACCCAAGCGGACGTGCTGGCGTGTCAAGAAATGTGGGGGTCGCAGAAGAAGGAGAGACAAAGAACCATAGCAGGATACTGGATGCAACAGTCACAGCACACGAAAGTGGGACAGGCCAATGAAGTGTGGGTGCGACTTGCCTGGGCACGAAAACAAGCAGTCCTGCTGGATATACCCAGTGCACTCATGGTATTGGTACGCAATGCCATGGGTCTGGGAATAGTAGGATCAGTACACATGGCCCAAAAGAACGAACCCCATGAGTATAAGGGGCAGATGGTGGAGATACTAGAGACAGTGGACAAGACTCCACATGATTGGGAGGCAGTAGGTGGAGACTGGAATCGAGACATACGGTTCCACAGAGAAACCATAGCCACGCTTCTTACCAAGGGCAGGACCGTAGCGTACATGACAGGTCGCCAACACCTGCCAAAGGACTTCTTCATCATAAACGGAATAAATCAGCAACACAGAGAGGGGTATGGCTATCTCCAGTAGGGGACCACCCAGTGGTATGGGTCAAAGGGGAAGTAGAACTGGCAGCAGGAGCAGCACAATCAGACGCCAAGCCGGTCACACCCCTGCAATGGGACAAACACCACAATGTGATGTTCTCAGACTTAGTGGAGGCATTCAGTGGGAGAAGGACAACACCACAGCAATGGATGCAAATGATACGAGAAACAGTGGTCATCGTGAACAGGGAGTTTAGGAACCAGCTGGAGGAGGAGACAAAGGATGACAGGGAAACAATGCGGCAGCTCAAGAGAGTGGTCCAGGGCAAAGGCTGGAAAGTAAGAGACAGGGTGCAGCAGTCGCTTACAGCAAAATACTGGGAGACCACATTGCAGCAGTGGCGTCAAGTATCACAGCCAGGGATGGCAGGGAGAACATTGAAAGTTCTCAGATTAAAGGCAGCAAATCCCTTCAAAATTCTGCATCAGGTGGAGGACACGGATCGTGAGTGCACAGTGGAAGGGAAAGAAATTCTCATAGTGGTCAGCAAGGAGTGTCTCAAAAAGTACCCAGTACACACTACAAGAGTACCAGTGGAATGGGTGGAGGACCTAGTGGGAAAACACGTGACGGATGACCGACCACAACGAGTGGAGAGGGTGGCAGAGCTCATCATCCGCAAAGGGGCAGGACCAGTTTCAATAAGTGCTTTGGTCCACAGAAAAGGAGAGATGGTAAACAAAACAGCAGGAGTGGATGGGTTCACCCCAGCATTTGTAAAACTGTTTGGAATACAAGCAGCACACCAGTTCATCAAGATACTCAGGATGGGGTACGAACAGTGGCCGGAAGAAGTGAAAGAAGTACTGCACATGACAGCACACAAGTCAGAGGGGTGCAATGTCAACAAGAACACAAGGCCCATAAAAATCCTGTCCGCACTACTGCGCATACAGGCAAGACTATTGGCTCCTCTGGTACAAACCATGACCAGACCGAGGTGGTCGGCAGGCAGACAATTTGCGGGATACAAAGGCAGCTCAGTGCATGGTATGAGGAGGCTCATGCACATGCTCATCACACAGGCACTAGCCACCAAGGGGGCAGTGGGAGTATTACTGCTGGACATAGTGGGGGCCTTCGATGAAGTCATGAGACAGTCAATCACAGTCATGGCACAGCAAGGCACACCCGACGTCAGGGATACAGTGAACGGAGTGCTGAAACTGTATGAACATCTGAGAACATACGTAGTCACAGCCTATGGGCTCAGCGAGTGGTACAAACAGATAGACGGAGTACTGCAGGGGGGGGGGGGCTGGACCCCCTACTGTACATCATCCCCATGCACCTCCTGCACCTGGCAGTACGGGAAGCAGGAGTAGGAGTGCGGCTACGGGTCATTCTCGGAGAGGAAACAGTAGGCTCCATGGGGTATGTGGATGACACGGCAGCAGCAGCAGCAGCACCAGCAAAAGAAGTAGCAGAGATTACCCAGCATCTGGCAGACACACTGAGGAGTGCAATCCATACACTGGGGCAAAGAAACCACAGTGGGAAAATGAAAGTGCTGGGGTTCAAGGTGGAGAACGACAACATAGCAGTGCATAAGTTCAAGGTCAAATGGGGAGCAGACAAGGTCACCACAGAAAACAGGCATGCACATATAAAACTACTGGGAGGTAATGTCGACATCACAGGAGGATATGCAGCCATAAGGAAGGTCATCAAGACATGGACCAACAGAGTGATAGGGCAATTGGCCAGGTGGCCAGTGTCAGCAGGAGTTACCATCGCAGTCATCGAGGGACTGGTGGAGAACCGCATGGTGTACAAATGCGTGGTAAACATTCCAACAGAGGGACAAATCAGTGAACTGACAGGCATGGTGACCAGAGCATTCAGAGGAGCGTTTGGCATACCCAGGAGAACACCCAGAGAATGTGTATATGACATCATAGGGAGACCAGGCCCGGACACACTGATGTGGGTCACAGCCATAGTGGAGTATCACAAGGCGATGAACAGCCCCAGTCAGGTGCTGAACGAGACAACCTGGGTACACTGGCAGTCGGAAGATCTCCACAGGTGGGACAAGGATGTGAAGAGACTGAGAGCAAGAGTCCACAGCATGGGCATCAAATTCATCAGGGTGGAATCACAACAAGGAGAGGTATGGACCCTACGGAGGCAGGAGGAAAACACAGCGGTCAGGGTCTTATACATATTCGGCGATGCCAGCAACATAGAACAGTGGGGGGGAGCAGCAATGGTGGTGGATGAAGAAGGCAATGTGTGGTTGAAGAAACGGGTGACTATGAAGGCACAGGGACTCAGTACAAAGCTGGTAGAGGCCACCATGATAGTGATGGCACTGGAGGCAGTGCTCCAAGCCATCAGGAAATCAGAAGTGACAGTCCAGAAGGTGTGGGCATGGTCGGATAGCCTGGAAGCAATCCAGTCTCTGGCGTCAGGGCAGTTGCAACAACGACCAGCATCCATCATGGACAGAATAATAGCCACGGGACAAGAAACAACAGTACCCCTGGAGTGGGGATGGGTACAGGCACAGCATGACAGTCAACAGCAAGACTGGATATCACAAGCGAACCAGGAAATGGACAAGGAGGCCAAAGAAGGGGCCAAAGGCAGAGGCACACCACTGCGCCTGCCACAAGTGTGGACAGACGGAGCAGTGGTTCTGCCATTTGTGAATGACGAGGTCATCATCGACATAAAAAAATACCTCCTGCAGCACACGACGTCAGCACTGCGCAGTGAAGAGAGCGACAGGACACCAGCACCACAGCAGCGTACATGGACCAGAGTGTTCCCGGAAGCAAAGGAGGCACAGAAAGCATGGCAAAGACTGCAACCACTGAGCATAAGAGACTGGGGAGAAATCAGAACATGGAGTCTGTATGCAGAGGCAGCATAGTGGGAATGGGATGGAAAGCAACAACACTGTGAAAAATGTGGGCTGTGGTGTGAGAGCGTCAGGCACCATCAACTGCATGAATGCATAGTGACGAAAACGAGGATATACCTATGGGTGCAGGAGGTGTGCCAGATACTCATCAGTGAGGGGGTACAGCCAGGACGTATCACCCCGACATGGGGGGGGGTTCGGATACAAGGGAAGCAGCAAGTAGACATAGTATGGTCTCATCCCTCCAGAGCGAGTGCACTGCAACCACAGAAACACTCAAACAGAACAGTGTGGCCAGTGTGGCTGGGCATAGGTCCAGTGCAAGGAATCACAGTGCCACTAGCGAGAGTGGGGGTACAGCACCCCAAATCAGTGGTGTTCAGAACCCTAGAAGCAGCATATGCCATAGTGTATGCAGCGGAGGAATCAGAGATGAAGATGGACCAGCACAACAAACTACTGGCAGACTGGCAAGCAGGAACCAACTGCAGAATAGCAGTAGGTCAAGTGAAAAAACGAAAAAGAGCAGTCAAACCCATGGCCCTCCACACATGGTGGACCCTCATCTCAGCAACAAGGCCACGATCAGATACAGTCGTGGCACTACTGGTGCAATCTCCGGAAGGCATAGGAGCAGCAGAATGGACAAGGAGAGTACCGGATGTGTGGGTAGGAGAAGATGGAGGAGACAAGGGTCAGGTTATACGAGAAGCGCAAAGCAGAGGATCACGGGGGAGAGGGGTGTACTGGTGTCTGGTTGGCAGTGCGTGGGAATGGACAGGGTGCAGAATGGATAGTGGCATGCAGCTGTGGTGTCTGGAGATAAACGAGCAGTTCGTCAAGTGGGTGATCAGGGACCGAGATACAGTGAAGGGAGTGCGGCCAGACGTGTGCAGGAACGCTGTGACTCTTCTACAGGACATCACGAAGCCAAAGGAAAAGGAGGCAAAGGCTCTGCCATGAGGTACGCTCGCAGCGCAACGTGGGCCAAAGGAGACAGAGGCCCAAAAGGAGGTACCAAGGGGTACCCCAAACAATGGCAGCAGCCATACACGAGACGATGAGCAACGTCGGACCATTAACTGCAGCCAGCAACAGACATGCATGCCCAGGTGCAGTATATGAAATGTCCAGCAACGGACACAGAAGCCCAGGTGACCTATATAAAAAGTCCTGTCAACGGTCCAGTCCCAACAGAAGGGAGCAGCCGTATGTATGTCCAGTCAGTCAAACGTCGTGCACAGGTTCAGATCAGGTACTCCAGATACCAGAAGCAGCCACAGTGCAGCAGGGCATTCCCGAGCACGGGCAGCACACCACAGAACCACCATGTGGCAGTGGGACGTTGTAACATCACAGACAGACAGAGCCTCTCTGCACAGAGCACTGCCACAACGCAGCAGGCCCTGGCACAAAGGCCCCAGAGAAACAGTGCAGCAGCAGAGACATCACATGAGCAAATGGTGCAGTGCGTGTCCTGTGCAGGGGGTAGGCAGGGGAAAGAAGAGTCAGGATCACACAAAAACAGGTGCAACAATCAATCCACAGCAAAAACAACATCTTCCGGAAAGACATGAGAAAAACCAGAAAAGGTACCTGCCGGTACAAGCCAGTGGCAGGTTGTTTTGTTTTCTTTGGCAGTACAAGTTCAAGAAGACGTGAAAATTTTCGGGGGCACGGGTAATACAAGGGTAAGGGAAGCGCACCACCGAAGAGAAAATGGGTAATCTCCGGGAGGGGACCAGTACGACCCTGGCCAAAGCGTTTTTCACAAAACAAAACAAAACACATGCCAACCCATGCTATCCCGTGCTATCCCATGCTATCCCATGCTATCCCATGCTATCCCATGCTATCCCATGCCATCCCATGCTATCCCATGCTATCCCATGCCATCCCACACTATCCCATGCCATCCCATGCTGTGCTATCCCGTGCTATCCCGTGCTATCCCATTCTATCCCATGCCATCCCATGCTATCCCATGCTATCCCATGCCATCCCATGCCATCCCATGCTATCCCATGCTATCCCATGCTATCCCATGCTGTCCCATGGTATCCCATGCTATCCCATGCCATCCCATGCTATCCCATGCTATCCCATGCTATCCCATGCTATCCCATGCTTCACAAGGACCATAAGTTCAGAACCTTGCGAGTCTTGAATGTATCGAAAAGCTGTCCAGAAGCACTGTTTTGAGACTGCACGTCCACTCTGTACATCCCAATCAGTCGTTGAAAATTTGCATTGCCTTGGGGTCACCTGCAGTACTACTGCCACCGCAAATGGACGTATGCTGCCGAGTACAGCGACGGACGAAGTCACAGCCTGCGACGCGTTTGGGGCGGAGCTGAGAAAAGGTTGGACCGCATCGCAGAGAGGGAGGGGGGGCGAAGGTGAGCCCACGGCATCTACTGAGGAAGATGCTGCGCAGTTTGATACAGGACATTCAGCGCCTCCCAGTCAGTGCCTCCCAGTCCGGTGAAGGGTGACGCAAGCGTTGTGAAGTGTCGTGCGAGTGTACTTGCGTGACACTCAAACATTTTTTTTGCATATGATTTTGGAGCGTCGGCGCGAGTGTCCCCCAGAAAATGTTTTTAGAGCGTCAGGGAGTGTTGAGGGGAATATCCACTGTGACCGCCTTTGGTGGGGGGCAAACATTCAAGAGACATATTTTTCATTTGGAAAAAATTCGGAGTGACCAGTTGTTTGAAATGTCATGGATTGTCAGTATGGCCAATTGCTTGCATTCGAGGGGCAGGGCCATTAATTGACGGGCACTCTCACTGCGTCCTTGTGAAGTAGCGCTTGGGTGTGCTTTCGTCTTCACACTCCACGTGACCCACACCTGACGCCCATACCTGAGCATCTTGGGAGCGCCGCTCCAGCTCCTGCCGGGCTTGTTCTTGCGCTTGGGCGACGCGGCGTTGCAGTTCGGCATCGAACTGTTGGTTGAGCTCTGCCACGAGCTCCACTTCTCGGACATGGAAGATCCTCCCTTGATATCGCTGGTACGCGGCCGCAGACAACCGCTGTGCCAACAGCGCGTCGGGATACGCCGGTGCCACGCAGCCGGGCATCGGGCACTGAAGGCGGCCGCGGTTTCTTGCGGTGGGCCCCTCCTCGGCAAGCGCGTTCAGGTGGCTCTCCAGGCACGTCGTGCACAGGAAGTGCTGGGCTTCTCCGGACGGACAATCGACCCCATCTTTGAGCGTCACATCCTGAACAAAAAAGGGCGTGGCCCTCGCCAAAAACGGGCTTGACATAGAGCGGGACACCCGCCTCAACATTGATGGTGTTTCCCTGGCAGAGAGGTAGGCAGAGAAGTAGAAGGAAAGAAGGGGTGTCTGCAACGGTAAGTGTGTGGTCACGTGTGATCAATGGTGTTGGAGATTCGGAGTCTGGAGAGCCTTGAGGATTCCATTACCTTTGGGCAAGACACATCACCGCCGGTGCATGGGCCCTTCCAGGGGAGTTGTGCCTTGAGTGAGGAGCCGTGGAGCGAAGAAGGCACGATGGGGCTTTTGCGCCCCATCGTCCCCTGCCAAGGGCTTGAATGAGCCCTTCTGACGGTCCATGGATGCCATTTGAGAGGCCCAGGGGGTGGGTTGGGGGTTCCACACAGTTGCCCATGGATGGAGGTGCGCTGATACTGATCACGTGTGACCATACCTGACCAAGGGCCAGCTCTCAGTCGTCAACGTCACTTTCTTCCCGCCACTGCGTACGGGGCTTTGACAATGCCCCCGCACACACTGGCTGGGCCCTGAACCTGCGGAATCCGAGGGCTTCTGAGGGTTGGGACGATTTCCCATGTCCGCCAACTGCGCACAGGGCTGTCCTCAGTAGCGGAGGAGAAGACAGACCTTGGCGTTCCATAACGCGGCCCCCAACAACAAACCTCCGTCACTCACCTTCGGGGATGCTTCCAACCGACCCTCCTACAACCAACAACCCTCCAAACCACCATCCCATGGCTCAAGACCTGCTATCGGTCCTCACCGAGCCAGTGGAAATAGGAGAGATCAGTGACCCTCTGTTGGGGTCTAGGGTGGGTACCCCTTTTAGCAGGAATCATACGTGAATTAGGCACCAAACCGGCTGCGACGCAGTGCTTCGGATTTGGCTGGAATGTTTGGGGGATGATCCCAATGAGAAAACAGTACAATCAGGCGCCTGGGGCTCAGAAGAATGTGCAATGACACTGTTGTGTGCCACAGTATGGGGGAGTCACTGTCACTGACAGACAAGCACAAGGCATCGCCTTGTTCCTTCTTTCCACCCCCAGTCCTGGCGGGAGGGGGGGTGTCCTGGAGTGCCTGCATGGCCTTGAGCTACGTGCCGCATTTGGGGGCTGATTGCACGAGCCATCGCGTGGTCGTGCGGAGCTGTAGGAGTAGCATCCTGAAGAGCCCCAAAGCGTGAGAAGCCCCCGGTCCCGAGAACTGAATAACCAAACATCCCCAGCGACCCACTGTTGTAGGGTATGTGCACAGGCATTGCACTGCCGAGTGCTGCAACCCAGACCATACAAAACTCAATGCAGCACAGTACCCTCCCCTGCCCCACACACATATATATAGGGCACGCACGCCACGCTGCTGAGGCCCGGAGCACCGGGCACACACAAACCCCCCCCCCACCTGCCAACAGGAGGACCACAGCCTGATGGAGACAAAACGTGTGCTGCTGTCCCCTGACCCAGGGCCCTCAACCCCCCACAGGCCCTGGGGCACGCGCGACATACAATGTACACCCAAATCACACCCCACCCATGGGCAACCAAATCACACCCCGGCCCCTCTGGACCCCCTTTGACCCCTAGGTTTCTGAGGGACACAGGCACGGCGGCATCTCCCTCTCACTGGTGCCTTGGTGAGGTTCGGGGATCGTCAGCAGTCTGGGCGGCTGTGAGACCAGACAGCCAAGGTGGAACCCAGTCGAGCCAGGGAGGTAAGGTCACACTGGCCGTGGGGCACCGCCTTTGGTGCGAGCCGAGACCCAACCCCCCCCCAACCCCCCCCCCCCCCCCAACATATCAAACATGTGGCGGTAAGATTCGCATACCTCGTAGCAGACACAGCATGTTCGTGCCTCTGCAGCCTCCTGTGCCAGCATTGCTTGCTCCGCTTCAGCTCTCTGATGCTCAACACCCGCCAAGGCATGCTCCAGCTGGTTGATGCGGCGAGCGAATTCATCTCGGAGAGTCTGAAGGTGTTCCTGCAATCGCTCGTTCTGTTTGAGCTGCAAGTCGGACTCTGGTTGGACAACGACGTGCTCCTTCTGTAGGGCCATCAGCTCACTAAGCGCACGGCGGAATGTTGCGCACCGGCACACAAAAAGCGGGAATTGACCTGCGACAATCCACCATCACCTGCCCTTTGGTTGACTGTCAACTGCCGTTGGCTCACCACCAACGACCATTTAATGCCAAACGCCTTCGAGTATGAAGATGGTACAGTGTACAAAACGTCTGGGGACAGCACTGCCCAACACGACTGAGAGGGCAATGAAAACTGGGTGTGAACTTGGCAACAGAAGTTTTCGGTCGCCAGTGATTTGTGAGATGGTTTGCACATCCCCAGATGTCTCAGTCGACTGCGGGGCGATATCTGCACGTTCAGTGGTGCTTTCCAACTGGAGCTCGAAACCAACAGAGGCCACCCGCTGTGTTGCAGGTTGAGGAGATGCCCTTCCGAGCAGGATGGTCATACGAAGGTGGAATCCAGCAGGCCTGCACTGGGTATTTGCTTGAAGAGGAAGGGGGGGGGGGGGAGCTGTCCCAGAATAGTGCAGAGCAGCTACGGGGACTGTGAAAGCGGTTGGGGGGCGGTTACTGGTGGTTGGAAATGCGGTTTGGGCCGGTGTTGGGGTGTTGTAGTGCCTTTGGGGAAGAATCAGGGCTGGGGTCTTGAGAGGGGACTGGGCGGGGGTCTATAAGGCCCCAACATATGTATCTCCCCAGGACACACCTTGTACCCCGTTTGTCTGTATAATTACAGACTACTTCATGATCACAAACAGTCAGCATGATTCCCCGAACCAACTCACCTGCAAAAAAATGTAACTCGTGTACCAAAAAACTGTTGTGTGTGCCTTTTTTTTTCTGGAAGGTCCTGTACTTTTTTTTGCCACAAGTTCGTGTAATTTTAAAACAGACTTAACAACTCGAAAACATGTTGCGTGTACTTTTTTGTTTAACTATAAAAGCAGCAGCGGGTATTGCGACAACGCTTTGGCAAACGCACGGATCACATGGGATGCACATTGCACCCATGACTTGAGGGGCAGGCCACACTTTGTGAGCTGTGTACGCCATTCCATTTGCACCATCACTCATGAAACAGATGTCCTATTTTCTTCTTCATGGACTTACAGAAGTAGTGGATGGCCATTTTTGTTTTCCCTTGTGGCTCTTGCCATGCCCTCAACAACAACCTTGTGGGATGCTGTCAAGATGCACAACATGAGAATGCAACTTTGCACAACATTGTGGTCCGCCTATTTGGGTTGCACTTAATGTAGTGGGCGGGGCCATCTGTGAACAGCTGCTTGCAATTGGGCATTGCATAGCCAATGCAGAGTGCTAAATGCAGCGCATACTTTCTGTGGCGTTTTGAATGTGGGGCCCAGCAATAGAAGGGTGTTACTGTTGGTAGACTCACGTGGGAAAGTGGCAAGAACACTGTGCCACTCATTGGTAGAGAGTCACAAGCATTAGTTCAGTGCATGTGTAGTAAACAACGTATCATCCGATCCCACTGGACTCATTGTGGCCGACTTCTTGCTGCAACGCCACAATGCCGCAATGCGATCTATGGAGCTTCTCTGGGATACCATGATTCATGCATAAACTGCATAAAAAAGGAGGGGCGCAAAGTGGGGCCAAAAGTGGTCACGATGGCTACACAACCCCTGCCAACTCGGGGAGGGGTGGGGCAACGCTCAGCACAGGAAATGGCTGCTTCACCCTTGCCTCCTTGGTGGCCCAAAAGTGGGCAACAGGGCAACACAACCCCTGCAATGTAGGCGATCTACAACACTTGACACACTGAACAAAACTGATCAATGCCTGCGTAACCCCTACGTCCTTGAGGCCGAAAACCGGGCAGTACGGCTACTTAACCCTTGCCGCTTGGTCAGTCCCCAAAGTTGAGGGGGAGGATAAAAAGTCAGACTTGGCTGCTTAACCGATGCCTCTGGTGGCCCAAAAGCGGGCAAGATGGCTGCATAAAGCTTGCAATTTGTGGCCCCCAACGCTCAGCATAGAGAAGACAAACAAGAAATGGCTGCTCAACCCCTACCACCTTAGGGGCGGGCAAGATGGCTACATAGCCCATGCAATCCCCAATGCTGCTCAACCCCTACCTCCTTAGGGGCAGGCAAGATGGCTACATGACCCATGCAATCCCCAATGCTGCTCAACCCCTACCACCTCAGGGCCGGGCAAGATGGCTACATAACCCATGCAATCCCCAATGCTGCTCAACTCCTACCTCCTCGGGGGCAGGCAAGATGGCTACATAACCCATGCAATCCCCAATGCTGCTCAACCCCTACCACGTCAAGGGTGGCCAAGATGGCTACATAACCCATGCAATCCCCAATACTGCTCAACCCCTACCTCCTCGGGGGCGGGCAAGATGGCTACATGACCCATGCAATCACCAATGCTGCTCAACTCCTACCTCCTCGGGGGCAGGCAAGATGGCTACATAACCCATGCAATCCCCAATGCTGCTCAACCCCTACCTCCTCAGGGGCGGGCAAGATGGCTACATGACCCATGCAATCCCCAATGCTGCTCAACCCCTACCTCCTCAAAGGCGGGCAAGATGGCTACATGACCCATGCAATCCCCAATGCTGCTCAACCCCTACCACCTCAGGGGCAGGCAAGATGGCTACATGACCCATGTAATCCCCAATGTTGCTCAACCCCTACGACCTCAGGGGCGGGCAAGATGGCTACATGACCCATGCAATCCCCAATGCTGCTCAACCCCTACCTGCTCAGGGGCAGGCAAGATGGCTACATGACCCATGTAATCCCCAATGTTGCTCAACCCCTACAACCTCAGGGGCAGGCAAGATGGCTACATGTCCCATGCAATCCCCAATGCTGCTCAACTCCTACCTCCTCGGGGGCAGGCAAGATGGCTACATGACCCATGCAATCCCCAATGCTGCTCAACCCCTACCACCTCAGGGGCGGGCAAGATGGCTACATGACCCATGCAATCCCCAATGCTGCTCAACCCCTACCACCTCAGGGGCAGGCAAGATGGCTACATAACCCATGTAATCCCCAATGTTGCTCAACCCCTACCACCTCGGGGGCAGGCAAGATGGCTACATGACCCATGCAATCCCCAATGCTGCTCAACCCCTACCTGCTCAGGGGCAGGCAAGATGGCTACATGACCCATGCAATCCCCAATGCTGCTCAACCCCTACCTCCTCGGGGGCGGGCAAGATGGCTACATGACCCATGCAATCCCCAATGCTGCTCAACTCCTACCTGCTCGGGGGCAGGCAAGATGGCTACATGACCCATGCAATCCCCAATGCTGCTCAACCCCTACCTCCTCGGGGGCAGGCAAGATGGCTACATGACCCATGCAATCCCCAATGCTGCTCAACTCCTACCTCCTCGGGGGCAGGCAAGATGGCTACATAACCCATGCAATCACCAATGCTGCTCAACCCCTACCACCTCAGGGGCGGGCAAGATGGCTACATAACCCATGCAATCCCCAATGCTGCTCAACCCCTACGTCCTCAGGGGCAGGCAAGATGGCTACATAACCCATGCAATCCCCAATGCTGCTCAACCCCTACCATCTCAGGGGCAAGATGGCTACATAACCCATGCAATCCCCAATGCTGCTCAACCCCTACCTCCTCAGGGGCGGGCAAGATGGCTACATAACCCATGCAATCCCCAATGCTGCTCAACCCCTACCACCTCATGGGCGGGCAAGATGGCTACATGACCCATGCAATCCCCAATGCTGCTCAACCCCTACCTCCTCGGGGGCAGGCAAGATGGCTACATAACCCATGCAATCCCCAATGCTGCTCAACTCCTACCTCCTCGGGGGCAGGCAAGATGGCTACACAACCCATGCAATCCCCAATGCTGCTCAACCCCTACCACCTCAGGGGCGGGCAAGATGGCTACATGACCCATGCAATCCCCAATGCTGCTCAACCCCTACCTCCTTAGGGGCGGGCAAGATGGCTACATGACCCATGCAATCACCAATGCTGCTCAACCCCTACCACCTCAGGGGCGGGCAAGATGGCTACATGACCCATGCAATCCCCAATGCTGCTCAACCCCTACCACCTCAGGGGCGGGCAAGATGGCTACATGACCCCCTGTCATCCGGGGGCATCCCCAATGCTCAGCGCAGGGAAGAAAATCAAGAAATGGCTGCTTAACTCTTGCCTCCTCGGGGGCTCAAAAGTGGGCAAGATGGCCGCTTGCAGTTTGGGGGTTCCCCAACGTTCAGCTTGGGGAAGGAAAATCAGAAATGGCCGCTTGACCTCTATCTCCTCGGGGGGCCAAAAATGGGCAACACGCCTACATAACCCCTGCTATCTAGGGGGTCCCCAACGCTTAGCGCGGGGGGAAATTCAGAAATGCGTGCCTAACCCTTGCCTCTTCGGGGGCCCGAAAGTGGGCGCCATGGCTACATCACTCCTGCCCTCTCAGGGATCCCACCAAAGGGCACAAAACGGGCGGTCCTTAACAAAAAAATTCAGGATTCTTAAAACCCCCCCCCGTGGTCCGTAGGCAAGGGGACAAACCAGCAGTGGTCAAGGTTGTGGTTAGGACGAGTAAGCAAAAATTGGGGCGTCACATGACTTCTGTTTTGTCCCCACACATATCAGTGCAAAACAACCGTATGTTGTATGGTTTTCTATTCCCGTTGTAAACATGAGTATCAGAATCGCACACTGTGCAATTTTTTTTTTGAGGTGAATGCGAGTAGTCGATTTTGATGACGTTTACAACGACAAAAAAGTACACAACCACAATTTTTTTGTACTCGCATTTACCACAAACAAAAAAATTTACATGACTTGCAACATCCACACCACCCACAAAGGACGTAACTCTGCCCCCCCCCAACACCACCTAACTCAGACACTGCACACCCGCAGTGTTTTTTTTTTGGGGGGGGGTGCACTGTTTTGCAGTAGTCTTGCTGACCCCTCCTTTGGCTCCCATCCCTTTGGCGCCTCTGAAGAGGGTGAGTTGCATTGTGCTGCGGAATGGACGTACCACAGAGGCACCCGAGCACAGGAGAACGCACAGGGGGCACATTGCACACACCGCATGACAGTCAGCATTTGGGGACGTCTGTCAGGCAAAGCTTTGGTGCAGTTTTTCGCCAGCCGCAGCAAGCCTTGCACCAGAGCATCCGGCCAGGGGCCTGGTCGGGCATCAGCCTCCAACTCGTCCTCTTTCAGCAGAGCCGTGATGTCCAGTCGCTGTGCCAGGAGCCCAGAAATCAGTTCGCAGAGCACCACCCCGAACGAGTGGACCTCCGACTTCTCTGAATACCGCTGGTCTCGCAAATACTGCGGGCACATGTACCCTGCAATAGAGAACCCCAGCCTGATCCACGAAACCAAAAGTTCAGCCCGCATCGGCTGACGATCGAGTGAAAGCACCCAGTCACTGCCCCTGGGGCCACACACAACCCCCCCTCCCCCCACAAACACCTGCCCGCTCCGAACCCACAGCAAACCTGCTGCATATGGCAGTAGAAATGGCTGCAAACGGGGTCGAAACTTGTCTTGACGACAGTCAACCAAATGGTACTGGATGGTCACCGACGGTGGTTGGCGGGTCACCGTCAGCAGAGGTTGGCCAATGAACAGCAGTTGGCAGTCAGCCGCCGGCTTTGGGTGACCGAAAACTGCTGGCAGTTGGTGGGCCATTGCCGACCATGGGACAGTTAGGGACAAGCCCAGGGAAGTATCAGAAGGGGGGAATGGGGGGGGGGGGCGGGGAGGGGACCCCCCTCCTCCTGGGGTGTCCAACACAAAATGGGAAAACCATCCCTTCTTTTCTTCAAAAACTGCGAAAGATATTTTTTGTTCGTACAAATAACACCCGCAAACCTCTGGATGGTGGGTTTGTAATACAATGCAACACGCAGTACGGGCATTTCGCTTCACTCTCATTCATTCAGGTCTTTCAGGTTCATTCACCCCATTCTTGTTGTGCTTGCAACCTGCACTCCTTTGACCCAATGGACAGTACCGACAAGTGAAGTGAGGTACGATCGCAGTCTTTTCGAAGCCGCCCTCATGCCCCGCTATCCGCAGCAGTGACAACATCACACTCTGATCCACATTAAACCACCAGCCGGTGATTCCTGGACAGCGTGAGCAAGTCAAGGAATTCCAGTCAAAAAATGCCCCAGAACCCGGCGGTGGTGCTTGTGCACGGTCATCAGCAGCCCCGTACCACAGAAAAATTCTAATCCCTACGGCAAGGCACCTCGAAGAGAGATTATAGGTCGGTGGGGCAATTAGTCAGTCAGGCAAGCAGGCAGACAGGCAGGCAGCCAGTCCATGAACAGTCTGTCAACAGACCAGCAACAGGCTATTGACAGGGTAGTTTTTTTTTTGGAGGCAGCCCACAACTATTACCTATGGGACGCACCTCATCTGACAGGTGGTCCAGCGGTAAAATACTTGTAATCCAGAGCAGTCGGCAGCGGATCGAATCCAGCTGTAGCGACCGCTAGTTCGGAATCGGCGCTTCCGACAGCCATTTGACAGACCCCGGTTCGAACCCCACTGACCACAAACTTTTGACCCCCCCCCCCCCCCCAACCCCCCCAAGCCCCCCAAAAATGGTACTCTGAAAAGTGGTACTGCAGGGCTCAAAATCAGAAAATTCAATGGGGGATCATTTTGTCTTGCAAAATAATGATTTTACAAAGGGGTAAACATCCAATATCATGCCTTGGGGTATCCTACGCGAATGACCCCCAAAAGGGGGGTGCACGGCGTCCGCGCCTGCGCTTGATCTAACAACCTCTCTTCGAGGCGATTTTTTCTGGCACGTTACGCCTGGGGGGTGTATGCCCTTTCCTTTCTCACAGCGAAACACATGGACAAATGAACGCCAAAGGACAGAGCCTCAGCAAACTGGGCTGCAGTGCCAATGCTACACTGGGCAAACACCAACCGGAGTAGGCACTTGAAAGCAGGCAGGCAATACCCTGCGTGCCGGTGACGGACGTCATTGTGAACGTGGTCTTCACGGACTCAGGGACCACGATGGATAAGCCACAGTCGATCAGTTTGGGGACCATTCCTGACCACAGAACAGGCGCCATACATCATGGGCGGCACCGTGTGCAGAGCAGACTGATATTAGGTTTTGGGGACACGGCATGTGCACATTTCCACGCCCAACACCACCTCATGTGCTCCACCGGTCGCCACCACAGCCTTTGCATGGCTATAAAACACTGGACCAGAACCACAAGGTCAACAACCAGGGGACACACTCCATTGGGGGTGGGAGGCGGGGATGAGGGTTTGAGCCCACTTTCCGGGCCCCACCCATCAAAAAAAGGGCTTCTGTGACCGCCGCAGCTGGAAGGGCCCTGCCCCTACTTGGCCTCAGCGTCCGTTTTAACGGACGCAACGGCAGACCCCACAAAACTCAAAAGAGACACAAACAGACGCCTCCCCAGCCTACAAACAGAAACGGATGCAATTATGGGAGTCTTATGGGGTGCCCTCACAGCTTCTGCTCAAAGCAGAGGGAATTCTTGGGGAATTCCTAATGTAACCAAAAAAAAAAGGACACATGGCTCTGCACACCCCTGCAACCGACCCCCGGAGAGGCGTGCACACGGGTTCCACGGGTGCACTGCCCCTGCCACGAGTATTCGTAGGGGTGCAACCTCCTGCACACAATTAGCTGGCAAACTCAGGCTCCGAAGCTCCGGACATAGAACGGGTTTGGGGCACACAGTGGCATCGGAGTGCTCAAGGGTTTCCAAGAGAAACACCCCCCACTCCATTCCACCCAATACATGTGGCAGCTCACTGCATCATACCGCGAACGGCGGTCTTGTCCCTGGCACACTGCCCAACCCATACCTTGACAGAGCACAATGTTGGCGGACTTGACATCCCGATGGAGACAAATCTTCCCCAGCGCACGATACATGTAATTCAGCGCCTGGGCCACGCCAGTGGCGGTTTGCAGGCGGCGGCCAAAGGGCCAGATCTTCGCCAAGCTGTCATCCTTGAGCCAGTCTTCGACGCTGCCGTGGGTGGCGTACTCGAAGGCCAAGTGCATTCGCCCACTCGTCGCATGACCGCAGATGCCGAAGAGGCGGATGATGTGCGGATGGCGGAACTGCCTCAGAGCCTGCAGCTCCCTTTGAAACAGCTTGGCACCTTCGTCGCCGTCCAACTTGAGGTGCTTTACAGCGAACCACATGCCCTTGGAAGTGTCCACTGCGCGATACACTACTCCGTGGGCACCCTCCTGAATACCAGTGCAGATGCATCCCATTGGGGGTTGCACTTCCCCCTTCCCGCGGGTTTAGCAAACCTCTTCAATGAAGTGGGGCACATGGAAAAAGGGGTTGCGACGAGGGGCTTTGGGACGTGGAACGGAGACGAAGGCACTCGGGATGGGGACCAGAAAATTAGCAACGGAGGTATGAGAGGGACGCTCGAGTGACAAGAGAATAATGGCAGGGGAAGCGCTGGGAGTCCTTAACCCCAACTCAAGGGGCCACACCGAATGTTGGGAGTACCGAACCCCAACGCAATGCAGTCCTCAACCCCAACTCCTCAGCAGAAGGGATTAGTGGAACACGGGCCCCAGGCGCAAGGATGGAAATGCGGGGCCGGGACGGCGGCTGGCAAAAGCAACCCGAATCGACCTTCCCAAATGGAAACCTCTCTGAATGACCCCATTCGCAATCGTGCCAACGCATCCCCTTTGAAGGGGCGGCAAATCCCTTTTGGTCCACCCCCTCCCCTCCGAAAGAGGGTAGACACCACAACACACTCAAGAGGGCGAGTGCCATCAAGCGTCAGCAAAAAGAGACCCCAGGTCCACCGAGAGGTGGCTGTTCTTCAGAGGGCAGAGAATGCCGGGCGCCATGCGTTGCTTTGGCTACGAGTTTGTGGGGGCGTGAGCGTGACGCCGAGCCAACACAAACACACAAAATCCAGCAAATGGATCCACAGTGGCATTGTCACAGAGGACTTTCACTTTGTCGAAAGAGCTGCCTTTGATAGAGTTGAGTTGCGGAAGACCGCAGCTCATGTCATGCGACCCCTTGGGCGAGTACACTGTGGCATCAACGGATGGTGTGCAAATAGATACCCCAATGCGCCGGGATTCCGCAAAATTGTCAGTGCACTGAATCAGGTACGCCTCATCCAGCTCGGTCACTCGGCCTTGATCCAGATCGGGTCCATTCAGCCGCCCCGTCACTTGGTCTGCGTCTACCCGTGTGATCTGAGAACAAGAGGCCACCCCGGCGCGCATCACACACACACAGGGCTTGTTCTTTTGTGAGCGGATCATAAGGGTTGATGGGGCGCGTACAATGCAGAACTACCACGCCGTTGTTCTTTGGAGCGCCCCGAGAACGCAGCAGATGCAGGCCCACGCGTGACCTAGTGAACATTTTGTGACAACCCGGACCAATCTGGCCACCCCCGTGTCATTCCGCCCTCATCCACCCAAATACCTGCACAAAATGCCCAATCAGCACGACAACTCGTCCAAAGAAGGCAGCGGTTTAGACCACAACACCAACATCAAACTTCCTCAAATACTTGGTGATCAAGCACCATCGACTTGCAGAATGTAGAGGTCCCTTCAAGAGAAATCCGTTTTGCGAACTATAGCCTGAATGCGGTGACTTCTTGTTCTCCCACCCCGTGCCTCGCATCGGGTATGTTCTTGCAGACTCAAAAAGACTTTCTTGTGCTTCCCACAAGTGCTATAGCAGTGTCAGGAACCCGCCCCCCCCCTCCCGCTCCCATTCTCTCTTCTCCACACGGTTTGCAAAAGATTTCATCAGCGCGATATTGGAGCTTGTGAATGACAAAACCCACATCCGCACAAGACTCAGAACACTGAACCAACTCTGTCTCTCTAATATCAGCAAACAAGGTACCACCCATCATCAGCCATCCGCCTGCAATCTTCCAGCCTCGTCAAGTGAATCGAATGCACAGCGCTGCAATACAACGATTCCCGCGGGCAACTATGGTCTGTGCTCCCTCTTTGACGCCCATGTCCAATGGACCGCATGGCCGTACTGCCCATTGTCCAGCAGAAGATAGAGGTGGTGATTGGATGGCTGTGGCTGATGGATTTGTGAACTACGGACCACCTCAACGCTCATTGATGGTGACTACGCGGCAGACATGGAAGGACAGCTGTCCCGCTGGAGCAATGGTCACTGCACCCACCCAAGGGGGATCTCCAATCTGTGTCGATTCACGCTGTGGTGTCATGTCACAGGACTTGTGGCTGAGCAGCCTCAGCCAAGTCCCTCCCTGCTTCTCACCCCCCTTCAGGCAATGCCTGGGCTGTTACAGCTATGCTTTGGGCAGAAGTGTGTCTCATGTGCGCGTACAAAACTCTGTGTGTTCGTTGCCACAATGCAGTTCTTTATCGAGCTGGTGATGATGACTCCTGATCCTACGTGACTCTCGGCCTCACATGTTTGAGGCTTTGCATTGGACCTCCCCACCCCTTTCAAGAAAACTTAGAGGTCGCTTGTTACTCCGGTGGATTACCGGCGTTGGTGTTTGGGCCCCAGGCTTCGTTTCTGAACTAACACACAGCAGACGTATTTGTTGACCTCAGTGATGGTTTTGTTGCGGCAATGAATTGCGGCAATGAATGTTCTGGAGGGCCCTAACAAGAAGACAAGCGGACACGGATTGTGGGAGATTTAGGCTGGTGGATAAAACGGTCTGGAGACTCTGTTCCAGCAGCCGATCACGGCCGCAGGCGCAGGGCAGGACTTGAGTGTTGGGGGAGATGACGGCTTGGGCAGCCATTCCAATTGGACTTGAATCAGAGGCTCATGGATCCAACTCATTCATGGCACAGGCTTGGGTTTCGGCCGTTATCAACATTTTATGCCGGATGCCTCGAAACAACGATTGACATTGAGGCAGAAACCATATGAACACCGCTGAACAACGGAGCATGACAACGTCCCCTTCAGCAGAGAATCCGCAGAATGGACATGAATCCCCAAGATTGTTCATGTGCTCTTTCTAATGTTACTTTCTACAGAACAATCCGTTGACAAACTGCGCAGAGAATGACTTTCGGTAGATGTCGGCATGGGTGCGAACACTGGAGGGCTGCTGATGGGCCATGTGCACAAAACACCCCAAAAAGGTTGAGCCAACTGAAGAGACATTGAACTTCCTGAGACTCCCCCATGTCGAAGGTCTTGTAGCAACGATGCAATGTGGCATGGCATGACAGGGAACACACTGCACCCAGGGACACACGTGATGGTGGCGGTCACGGGCCTCTTGGATTTCATGAACTGTCAGAATGAAACCGTGATGCGCACTTCCGGAAGGGGGTCACAGAGGTCATGCACAGCAAATCAACGCGAGTCCGGTGCTGCACAGGACTGCACACTTCCTGAAGGGGGTCACAGCGATCATGCACAGCAAATCAATGCGCGTACGGTGCTGCACAGGACACGGTATCGCCGCACACACCTTGAGACTGTACCTGTGCCCGCAGCTCCTGCAATTGTTGGCTCTGCTCTGCATACCACAGACCAAAGCAAAAGCATACATGACATGCCCCGAGCGTAGAAGAGTGCGTGCTGCAGCTTGTGTGCTGCGCACGCACCACACAGGGATGGAATCCAGACCTTGGCATTTCTGTTCATATTCCTGTGCTCGCCTTCCCTCTTTTTCCTTTTCTTTTCTTTCAAGTCGGAACTTCTGCATAGCGCAAGATGCAATGCCGCGCATTCCGCCCCCAAAAAGGGGCACGAAACACAGTCTACAGCCCCTGCAGGATGCATATCCTCACCACCGATTCCCCTTGTCCATGTTCATGTTAACAGACTGCAGAGCAGCATCAGAGGATGGCCATCCACCATCGCCGCATGTATTGCATCATCTATGGAACGAAAATGATTCACAAAGGCACCCATGTGCGAATAAGCGGAAGCAGGTGGAAGTCACACAGTCGCGGTGCATCAGCGGAGGCGCTTGGATATCAACATCACTATCATCATCATCACCACCACCACAACCACCATCGTCATCATGAGTACTGCTAGAAGTACTACTATTGATATCATCAGCAGCAGCAGCAGCAGCAGCAGCAGCAGCAGCAGCAGCAACAGCAGCAAAATCTTAATGATGATGATGATGATGATCATCATCATCATCATCATCATCATCATCATCATCATCATCATCATCATCATCATCATCATCATCATCATCATCATCGCCAATATCTATCTATTACTTCACTAGCAGTATCAATATCATTATCAGCAGCAGCAGCAGCAGCAGCAACAGCATTATCATCATCATTGGTGCCCACTGCAGCTGATAGGACTGCGGCTCCCTTCAGCAGAATGCCTCCCGGGTGTCTTGGAAGCTGTGCGACACCGGAATGCAAAACTGAGTGCTCTTGAGCTCTTCGAAAAGCACAGAAAGTGGCAAGGACACAAACGACGCTGGAGAGAAGCAGACCTCATCAGCTTCATTCAGAGCCTTTTGAAGTTCGTCACCTTTCAACAGCGCAACGTGACAAACAACAATCAGTACAACACCCACCATGCAGCAGATCACGCAGAGGCACGCCAAAAATACGGTCGGCAAGTGACGAAAGCAGACACAAACCTTGAACCTGCAAATCCGCAATGCGTTGCCGGAGCTCCTTGTCCTCTTCTGTAAACCACGAAGAGAAGAATCCGAGGTGCTGCATGATCAAGTTCGCATCACTTGCACAAACAGAGAGCTTCCTTGGCCCACCCAGCACCTTTGGTGTCCCTGTCATCAAACTCATGCAAATCGATACCTTGGTATCGCTCTTGTGGGCCCCCTCCCCTTGCCTTTGGCACTTGCGGCCTCTGCGGTTCCTGCTGCTTCTGCACTTCCTGCACTTCCTGCGGCAACAGACCCAGAGAAATGAGAATCGCGCAAATGCAAACCAAGCGTCCCACTGAGCAACCCTTTGCCGACAGTCATCGAGTTCAATGGACATAAGGTTCCACCTCAATGAGGGCCCTGACCATGCAGTGCGTCAGAAATGCAGTGCAAATCCTTGCCCTCACTACAAGCTGCACCAACAAGACAAGCTCTCGAAGCCCATTGGCGCATTTCACATTCATCACTGTGCAAAGCTTCCTATGGTTGTTTTGCCAAAGAGCAACCATGCTGCTCAGACCAGCACCACGACCCAAATTGTAAGGGAACAATGCACAGACGAAATTCTATTGCCTTCAGCAAGGCACCTCGAAGAGAGAAAAGAGTCGAATGAAAAATTTCAGGTGCCACTAAACAGTGGAAACAAAAGCAATTTTGGGGTTATCGGGGTGCCCCTGGCCTGGGCCACAGACTAGCGGCCACTATGTGGGTCGCCATGGGTGCTTGTGTACCCGTATTGTCACCAAGTGGCAACCCAAACCCACCCCAGGGGCGACAGATGGGTTCGGAGAAAAGTCGAATTTTTGAAAACTTGAAGTGCCACTAAACAACCCAAATAACAGCAATTTCGGCGATATCGGGGTGCCCATGGTCTGGGATACATGGGCCTGGCTGCCACTAGTGGGGTCCCCATGGGTGCTCAAGCACCTGTATTGTAACCCATTAATCACCTACACCCATCCCAAGGGCGGCAAAAGGGCTTTGGAAAAAGTTGAATTTCCGAAAATTTTCAAGTGCCACTGGACAACCTATGAACAACAGCAATTTCGCCACTTTCGGGGAGACTACGTGCATCCCCATGGGTGGTTGAGTACCCATACTGTCACAATATAATTACCCCGGCCTATCCCAAGGGCAACAAACGGGATTCAGCAAAAAACAGATTTTCCACAATTTTCAGGTGCTACGAAACAACCGAAACAACACCAGTTTCGTGTTCAGCAGTCTTTGGGGGGACCTTGGCCTGGAATGGGGGACCATGGCCTCGTTAGGACACTACGTGTGTCCCTGTGGCTGATTGGATACCTATATTGCCACAAAAGGATCACCCCAACCTATCCTAGGGCGACCGACGGGGCTCGGAAAAAGGTAAATTTTCCAAAGTTTTCAAGTGCCACGAAACAACTTGAACAACAGCAATTTTGCAGCTTTCAGGGAGGGGGGTGGGGGTGGCACAGCCCAGGCAACATGAGCTTGGTGACCACTATGTGGGTCCCCATGGGTTCTCAAGTACTTGTATTGAGCCCAAATGACCACCCAAACCCATCACAGGGGCGTCAGATAGGGTTCGAAAAATTCTATTGCCTTCAGCTTGCACTTTTTCAGCCTGTACAGCTCCAATCGAAGTTTCCGATATCGTGGCCACTGAGAAAGACCATCCAACCTATGTGAAGCATGTTTCAGGGAGTATTTATATGTTTTTCACCATATTTGAGTATCGGGTGTGGTGGGGGGCTCGTCCGTCCTATCTCTCAAAGTTACCTTGCAGGCAGGTTGTGTACCTATCCCTTGGAGACCACCCCCGCCCCCACCACCCAATTCCCAAATATGGTGAAAAAAAAAACATAAATACTACTTAAAAAATGCTTTACATAGCTTGGATGGTCATGGCGGGTGCCCACAATATCAAAAAAACCAGTTCCCGCAACTTTGACTTTCAAGCTGTACGGGTTGCAAAACTGCAAGGGCAGGTTGCGTAACCAGTCCCTTAGAGACCCTGCCCCCCTCCTCCCCTAACAAGCGATATCGAAACACAGTGAAAAACACGTAAATAATAATGAAAACATGCTTTACACAGCTTGGACGGTCATTGTGGGTGGCCACGATATCAAAAAAAATCAGTTTCGATTTTGGCCCCTTCGGATGCAGAGTTCTTGTTCATCACCACGGCGTATTGATATTTAGGAAAGACTAGTTGTCTCTCTAGGTTTAAGCCCCCCGCTCCATTTGCTTTTCTTTTTGAATCTGTATTGCAAAGGAAGTATTGCGCGCACTACTAACATGACTATTCAGGTGGCGATTGCACTATTGATGACTCTTTGTATCATTTACATTGCAGATTATTCCACCTGTGAGCACTGTTGTCGCCGTTTGCTAGTTCTATTTAGTCGCCTGTCGCTATAACTCATTGACTTGGCCGGCGTTCATTTCTCTGCCTTAGCTGTACTTTGTGCGATTACATTTTATGATTACGATTTGTCCTACCAGAATCTATCTGTCCACCTGTGGTTCCACCAGTCATTGGTCGTTACTAAATGCCGCTTTGTGCCAATGATGGCTCTACGGCGCGATAATTTTCTTATGCTTATGGACCTTATGGACTGTGGATTTCCACCCTGCTTATCAAGATTTGTTCGTGAGGGTTCCAACTTGTGCTCAGCACTTTGCCAAAAAAAGGTTTGTGTTGGATACGTGGTTGCCACTTACCTACACAGTTTCACAGCCATGGATTAAGATAGTATGAGGCTCAAAACTAGGTATTGCACAAGTGGATAAAAATCAAAATATTTCAACAACTATTCCACCCTCAACGCTTCGCCTACATTTTTCAAAAGGCGCAAGGATTTAATCAACAACCCCTTCAACTGTTTCAAGATGAGCAATTGAGTTGTGCAAGCTGAAAAACCGCATAAGGAGGTTGTGTACCGGTCCCTTAGGCCCCCCCCCAAAACCCCTGATATCCAAATACGGTGAAAAAGACGTAAACACTGCGCACAACATACTCTACCTAGCTAGGATGGTCGTCGTGGGTGGCCATGATATCAAAAAAATCAGTTTCGTAAACTTGGATTGTTGAGCTGAGCTGTACGGGCTGAAAAACTGCATCGACAGGTGGTGTACCAATCCCTTGGAGCCCCCCCCCCCCCCCCCCCCTTCCCCCCAAACAAGCAATATCCGTATACGGTCAAAAACATGTAAATACTACTTGAAACATGCTTCACATGGCTTGGATGGGCATTGTGATTGGCCACAATATCAAAGGAGCAAGTTTCGGAAAGTTCGATTTTTGAGCTATACGGACCAAAAACTCCGTAAGCAGGTTGTGCTGGTCTATACCTGAGCTGCATACACAGTCATTTCGCGTTTTTTACATGGGCCATCGCCAGCCCCATGCAAGGCTAATGGCTGCAAACAACGTCCTGATATATCCAAGTAGGCATATACTGTCACAATATGCCCACTTGCAGCCAAAACCGCCGACATAACAAAAATGGCCAAAAATTGGCATGAAACCGGCCAAGTCCTCACTGGCACAGCCGAGGGGGCTGGAGTTCAGACCTGGTACCCCCGCCACAGGTTAGGGTTGCATGTGTAAGAAAAAGGTGGCCCCAGAGCTCGGTCCAAATCCGCGCACAGCGGCCACAAGTAGTTTTGACCCCCCCCCCCCCCCCCGCGCAACCCCCCCCCCCCCCAAAAAAATGGGGTACCCCGGTCCGGGGGGTCAAAATCCAAAAATTCATCAAGGGATCATTTCCTGTCCAAGAATGATCATTTGACAAGGGGTTGGACATCCAATACCAAAACTTCGGGTATGTGAATCGAATAGCCCCCGAAAAGGGGGGGGTACACGACGTCTGCGCCTACGCTTGATCTAACAACCCTCTTCAAGGTGATTTCAGATGACACACACCCTCATGGCCTCACTCGCAAGGGGCCATATGGAGGGGCAGAGCGACCTGAGGTTGGCAGAGTTCAGACCCGGGACCCCCACAATAGGTTGGCGGATCCATGTGCAAGAAATGGTGTTTGGGGCCCAAATCCAAATCAATGCACAGCGGCCTGCATACGCCAAGCAGTTTTGACCACCCCTCCCTCCCCACAAAGGGGTACCTGCGTATGCGGGGGTAGGGGGGTCAAAATCCACATATTCATGACGGGATCTTTTTGTGTCCGGAAAAGATGATTTTACAAGGGGTTGGACATCCGATACCACATCTTGGGGAGGCACTAGGCTACATGAGCCTATCGGCCACTATGTGGGTCCTTGGTGGTGCTCAATCTGCATTGCATCTGTATTCCTACCAAAAGACCACCCAAACTCGTGTCAGGGGCAACAAGAGAGTTCAGAAAATTTTTTTTAGAAATCTTCAAGTGCCACTAGACAGCCTTGTTAGGGGCTTGGCTACACGAGCCTAGCGGCCACTACGTGGGTCCGTAGGGAAAATTTCAACATTTGACATTTGCAGCCAACACATGCTAGACTGAAAATGGCCCAGTCCTCACCAGCAAGGGCCCTTAGCAGGTGCAGAGGGGGGGGGGGGGCTTGGCACATAGCCATGGTATTTGGTTGCCTGAGGCTGGCGGCGCCCATCGGCCTCTTCGCAACCGCTGATTCCGACCCCCGAGTGGGTCATGAATGTACTCTGGTTGTGTGTCAACGGAGCCTCTGGACGTCTTGTGCCCTGTTTCACAACCCCCGGGGAGTCGGATCCCCCCCAGAGACGGGCTGTTGCCCGTGCCATTGACCAACTCCGGATTTACTGACTCCTTTTCTTGGCTTGTGCGCAGTGAGGTATGTGTCTGCAGGCGTTTCCTGACAGGAGCGTTTAACCATCACTGCGATCCTTTCTGTCGTTTCTTCTCTGCTGCTTACTCCCACGCCCAGCACAAACTTTGGCGAGCGCGTGTCATCCTTCTCTGTGCCGCCCTTTACTTTCGCTGTCCCATCACTGGTTGATGGGGCACGCTGGCTGCATGGGGCACGCAAGTCCCCGGGGGAGCAGAAATTGGGGGGCTACTCCCGGGGGGGGGGGGGACCCCGAGTTCGGACCCAGGACAACAACGCACAGCGGCCACAAAACGCAAAGAAGTTTTGACCCACCCCCCCCAAAAAAAAGTGGTACATGGGCAGGGGGACACAGGGGTCAAGATTTAAAAATTCATTGGGGGATCTTTCTGTCCAAAAATGACGATTTTACAAGGGATTTCACATCCAATACCACAGCTTGGGATATGCTACGCGAACGACCCCAAAAAACGGGGCGGTATACAACGCGCGCACCTGTGCTTGACATAACAACCCTCTTCGAGGCAATTTGCGTAAATTTTATGTGTGTCATTTGCCAGCAACAGAGCCCAGTAGTGCTAGTTCAACACCGCCATGAGCGAGCCCAGCTACTCCAGGACCCCACACTGTGCAGGACCTACACCTGTTGTGGGCTAAGGACGAGTCGTCGTGGAACTGGGCACTTCATGGCATGCCGTGTTTGCTGCCCAGCGAATGTGCCTTGCTGATGGGGACACCCCATATTTCAGGTGACTGCTCAATGGCTCACCATAGGGCCGGAGCCTCAGCCCCCAAAAGGGCTACCCTCAGTGTTAGGATGCTGAGGGGGGTGAGGGCACTCCATCTCCATCCCCTGGTGGTAGCATCTGCCCTCCAACAGGAAACCTTTGTCGACCCGGCCTCCCATGGGGGCCGGGTCACATTTATGACAAACACCATCCATACCAAGCATGGTCACCCCATGCTGCTGACCCAGAAGGCAACAACGCCCCACGTATGCGGGCAGCACCAGCAAATGCAATGTCAAAACTACACAAACTACCGATCACCTTTTGAGGAGACATTTTGGGGCATGGCCAGGCAGAATGCCACAGACCCTGTCTGGAACACTGAAAGCAACAAAGAGGAATTCATCCACAGCACAGCACCACAAGTGGCGAAATGCACATGGGTTAGGGCAACCTCAAACGCTTGAAATCCATGACACTTGCAGCAGGCCTAAAGAGGGGCGGAGAAGCGGGGAATCAATGGAAGAACAATTTCCTGGGGCCAGAGAATACAGCGACTCGGAATTCATTGATGGCTTGTCAGGGCCTCGAGTTCGTGTGAGCCCTGATAAACTTTGGAGATTTGACGGGATGGGACATTGGATCTTGTTTTCCCTTCGCTGGGGTAGTTGAGGATACGGCCGGCAGCAAGTCCGTGCACAGGGCGAACAGCTGTGTCTCTACATCTGTCTGTGTCTGGGACGTGACAGGAGTATGCTTGCGTTGCGGGGTCATGTGGCTGTCGATGAAATTTTGGGGATTGCAGTACCGGGCCCCACAATGCGCACCAACCGCTGCTCACAAATGCGACCTCAACCAAAATGCACAAACGACGTATGGTCACATTCTCACCTGCATCCCCATTCCATCCCGCCAGGCCGACGTGCATCCCTCGCAGCCCAACACACCGGCACCGACACACCGTGAAGAGCCCCTTGCCCTTCCAAACCGACAACATACGCCCACCCAGGCACAAACACTGATACAAGAGCAGCATCGGCAATTCACATACTCTCTGTAATTCATCAGCAGGTCACCCATGTGCAGGGAAAGAGAAGGCACGGTAGCATGACAACCGCATCGCAACGTCTCACAAAACACACATCGGCGACGCACTCGATAAAGAAATCCACACGACTTGCTACGCTTGCGTTACATAACTCCCCAACAAATGTCTCCATCGTAGCAAATACAGTTGCAGTGGGCCTCGGGCCCCACAATGCGCACCAACCGCTGCTCACAAATGCGACCTCAACCAAAATGCACAAACGACGTATGGTCACATTCTCACCTGCATCCCCATTCCATCCCGCCAGGCCGACGTGCATCCCTCGCAGCCCAACACACCGGCACCGACACACCGTGAAGAGCCCCTTGCCCTTCCAAACCGACAACATACGCCCACCCAGGCACAAACACTGATACAAGAGCAGCATCGGCAATTCACATACTTCCTGTAATTCATCAGCAGGTCACCCATGTGCAGGGAAAGAGAAGGCACGGTAGCATGACAACCGCATTGCAACGTCTCACAAAACACACATCGGCGACGCACTCGATGCACAAATCCACACGACTTGCTACGCTTGCGTTACATAACTCCCCAACAAATGTCTCCATCGTAGCAAATACAGTTGCAGTGGGCCTCGGGCCCCACAATGCGCACCAACCGCTGCTCACAAATGCGACCTCAACCAAAATGCACAAACGACGTATGGTCACATTCTCACCTGCATCCCCATTCCATCCCGCCAGGCCGACGTGCATCCCTCGCAGCCCAACACACCGGCACCGACACACCGTGAAGAGCCCCTTGCCCTTCCAAACCGACAACATACGCCCACCCAGGCACAAACACTGATACAAGAGCAGCATCGGCAATTCACATACGAACTGTAATTCATCAGCAGGTCACCCATGTGCAGGGAAAGAGAAGGCACGGTAGCATGACAACCGCATTGCAACGTCTCACAAAACACACATCGGCGACGCACTCGATGCACAAATCCACACGACTTGCTACGCTTGCGTTACATAACTCCCCAACAAATGTCTCCATCGTAGCAAATACAGTTGCAGTGGGCCTCGGGCCCCACAATGCGCACCAACCGCTGCTCACAAATGCGACCTCAACCAAAATGCACAAACGACGTATGGTCACATTCTCACCTGCATCCCCATTCCATCCCGCCAGGCCGACGTGCATCCCTCGCAGCCCAACACACCGGCACCGACACACCGTGAAGAGCCCCTTGCCCTTCCAAACCGACAACATACGCCCACCCAGGCACAAACACTGATACAAGAGCAGCATCGGCAATTCACATACGTCCTGTAATTCATCAGCAGGTCACCCATGTGCAGGGAAAGAGAAGGCACGGTAGCATGACAACCGCATTGCAACGTCTCACAAAACACACATCGGCGACGCACTCGATGCACAAATCCACATGACTTGCTACGCTTGCGTTACATAACTCCCCAACAAATGTCTCCATCGTAGCAAATACAGTTGCAGTGGGCCTCGGGCCCCACAATGCGCACCAACCGCTGCTCACAAATGCGACCTCAACCAAAATGCACAAACGACGTATGGTCACATTCTCACCTGCATCCCCATTCCATCCCGCCAGGCCGACGTGCATCCCTCGCAGCCCAACACACCGGCACCGACACACCGTGAAGAGCCCCTTGCCCTTCCAAACCGACAACATACGCCCACCCAGGCACAAACACTGATACAAGAGCAGCATCGGCAATTCACATACTTCCTGTAATTCATCAGCAGGTCACCCATGTGCAGGGAAAGAGAAGGCACGGTAGCATGACAACCGCATTGCAACGTCTCACAAAACACACATCGGCGACGCACTCGATGCACAAATCCACACGACTTGCTACGCTTGCGTTACATAACTCCCCAACAAATGTCTCCATCGTAGCAAATACAGTTGCAGTGGGCCTCGGGCCCCACAATGCGCACCAACCGCTGCTCACAAATGCGACCTCAACCAAAATGCACAAACGACGTATGGTCACATTCTCACCTGCATCCCCATTCCATCCCGCCAGGCCGACGTGCATCCCTCGCAGCCCAACACACCGGCACCGACACACCGCGAAGAGCCCCTTGCCCTTCCAAACCGACAACATACGCCCACCCAGGCACAAACACTGATACAAGAGCAGCATCGGCAATTCACATACCAACTGTAATTCATCAGCAGGTCACCCATGTGCAGGGAAAGAGAAGGCACGGTAGCATGACAACCGCATTGCAACGTCTCACAAAACACACATCGGCGACGCACTCGATGCACAAATCCACACGACTTGCTACGCTTGCGTTACATAACTCCCCAACAAATGTCTCCATCGTAGCAAATACAGTTGCAGTGGGCCTCGGGCCCCACAATGCGCACCAACCGCTGCTCACAAATGCGACCTCAACCAAAATGCACAAACGACGTATGGTCACATTCTCACCTGCATCCCCATTCCATCCCGCCAGGCCGACGTGCATCCCTCGCAGCCCAACACACCGGCACCGACACACCGTGAAGAGCCCCTTGCCCTTCCAAACCGACAACATACGCCCACCCAGGCACAAACACTGATACAAGAGCAGCATCGGCAATTCACATACGTCCTGTAATTCATCAGCAGGTCACCCATGTGCAGGGAAAGAGAAGGCACGGTAGCATGACAACCGCATTGCAACGTCTCACAAAACACACATCGGCGACGCACTCGATGCACAAATCCACATGACTTGCTACGCTTGCGTTACATAACTCCCCAACAAATGTCTCCATCGTAGCAAATACAGTTGCAGTGGGCCTCGGGCCCCACAATGCGCACCAACCGCTGCTCACAAATGCGACCTCAACCAAAATGCACAAACGACGTATGGTCACATTCTCACCTGCATCCCCATTCCATCCCGCCAGGCCGACGTGCATCCCTCGCAGCCCAACACACCGGCACCGACACACCGTGAAGAGCCCCTTGCCCTTCCAAACCGACAACATACGCCCACCCAGGCACAAACACTGATACAAGAGCAGCATCGGCAATTCACATACTTCCTGTAATTCATCAGCAGGTCACCCATGTGCAGGGAAAGAGAAGGCACGGTAGCATGACAACCGCATTGCAACGTCTCACAAAACACACATCGGCGACGCACTCGATGCACAAATCCACACGACTTGCTACGCTTGCGTTACATAACTCCCCAACAAATGTCTCCATCGTAGCAAATACAGTTGCAGTGGGCCTCGGGCCCCACAATGCGCACCAACCGCTGCTCACAAATGCGACCTCAACCAAAATGCACAAACGACGTATGGTCACATTCTCACCTGCATCCCCATTCCATCCCGCCAGGCCGACGTGCATCCCTCGCAGCCCAACACACCGGCACCGACACACCGCGAAGAGCCCCTTGCCCTTCCAAACCGACAACATACGCCCACCCAGGCACAAACACTGATACAAGAGCAGCATCGGCAATTCACATACGAACTGTAATTCATCAGCAGGTCACCCATGTGCAGGGAAAGAGAAGGCACGGTAGCATGACAACCGCATTGCAACGTCTCACAAAACACACATCGGCGACGCACTCGATGCACAAATCCACACGACTTGCTACGCTTGCGTTACATAACTCCCCAACAAATGTCTCCATCGTAGCAAATACAGTTGCAGTGGGCCTCGGGCCCCACAATGCGCACCAACCGCTGCTCACAAATGCGACCTCAACCAAAATGCACAAACGACGTATGGTCACATTCTCACCTGCATCCCCATTCCATCCCGCCAGGCCGACGTGCATCCCTCGCAGCCCAACACACCGGCACCGACACACCGCGAAGAGCCCCTTGCCCTTCCAAACCGACAACATACGCCCACCCAGGCACAAACACTGATACAAGAGCAGCATCGGCAATTCACATACGAACTGTAATTCATCAGCAGGTCACCCATGTGCAGGGAAAGAGAAGGCACGGTAGCATGACAACCGCATTGCAACGTCTCACAAAACACACATCGGCGACGCACTCGATGCACAAATCCACACGACTTGCTACGCTTGCGTTACATAACTCCCCAACAAATGTCTCCATCGTAGCAAATACAGTTGCAGTGGGCCTCGGGCCCCACAATGCGCACCAACCGCTGCTCACAAATGCAACCTCAACCAAAATGCACAAACGACGTATGGTCACATTCTCACCTGCATCCCCATTCCATCCCGCCAGGCCGACGTGCATCCCTCGCAGCCCAACACACCGGCACCGACACACCGTGAAGAGCCCCTTGCCCTTCCAAACCGACAACATACGCCCACCCAGGCACAAACACTGATACAAGAGCAGCATCGGCAATTCACATACTCCCTGTAATTCATCAGCAGGTCACCCATGTGCAGGGAAAGAGAAGGCACGGTAGCATGACAACCGCATTGCAACGTCTCACAAAACACACATCGGCGACGCACTCGATGCACAAATCAACACAACTTGCTACGCTTGCGTTACATAACTCCCCAACAAATGTCTCCATCGTAGCAAATACAGTTGCAGTGGGCCTCGGGCCCCACAATGCGCACCAACCGCTGCTCACAAATGCGACCTCAACCAAAATGCACAAACGACGTATGGTCACATTCTCACCTGCATCCCCATTCCATCCCGCCAGGCCGGCGTGCATCCCTCGCAGCCCAACACACCGGCACCGACACACCGTGAAGAGCCCCTTGCCCTTCCAAACCGACAACATACGCCCACCCAGGCACAAACACTGATACAAGAGCAGCATCGGCAATTCACATACGCACTGTAATTCATCAGCAGGTCACCCATGTGCAGGGAAAGAGAAGGCACGGTAGCATGACAACCGCATTGCAACGTCTCACAAAACACACATCGGCGACGCACTCGATGCACAAATCCACACGACTTGCTACGCTTGCGTTACATAACTCCCCAACAAATGTCTCCATCGTAGCAAATACAGTTGCAGTGGGCCTCGGGCCCCACAATGCGCACCAACCGCTGCTCACAAATGCGACCTCAACCAAAATGCACAAACGACGTATGGTCACATTCTCACCTGCATCCCCATTCCATCCCGCCAGGCCGACGTGCATCCCTCGCAGCCCAACACACCGGCACCGACACACCGTGAAGAGCCCCTTGCCCTTCCAAACCGACAACATACGCCCACCCAGGCACAAACACTGATACAAGAGCAGCATCGGCAATTCACATACGCACTGTAATTCATCAGCAGGTCACCCATGTGCAGGGAAAGAGAAGGCACGGTAGCATGACAACCGCATTGCAACGTCTCACAAAACACACATCGGCGACGCACTCGATGCACAAATCCACACGACTTGCTACGCTTGCGTTACATAACTCCCCAACAAATGTCTCCATCGTAGCAAATACAGTTGCAGTGGGCCTCGGGCCCCACAATGCGCACCAACCGCTGCTCACAAATGCGACCTCAACCAAAATGCACAAACGACGTATGGTCACATTCTCACCTGCATCCCCATTCCATCCCGCCAGGCCGACGTGCATCCCTCGCAGCCCAACACACCGGCACCGACACACCGTGAAGAGCCCCTTGCCCTTCCAAACCGACAACATACGCCCACCCAGGCACAAACACTGATACAAGAGCAGCATCGGCAATTCACATACGAACTGTAATTCATCAGCAGGTCACCCATGTGCAGGGAAAGAGAAGGCACGGTAGCATGACAACCGCATTGCAACGTCTCACAAAACACACATCGGCGACGCACTCGATAAAGAAATCCACATGACTTGCTACGCTTGCGTTACATAACTCCCCAACAAATGTCTCCATCGTAGCAAATACAGTTGCAGTGGGCCTCGGGCCCCACAATGCGCACCAACCGCTGCTCACAAATGCGACCTCAACCAAAATGCACAAACGACGTATGGTCACATTCTCACCTGCATCCCCATTCCATCCCGCCAGGCCGACGTGCATCCCTCGCAGCCCAACACACCGGCACCGACACACCGTGAAGAGCCCCTTGCCCTTCCAAACCGACAACATACGCCCACCCAGGCACAAACACTGATACAAGAGCAGCATCGGCAATTCACATACCAACTGTAATTCATCAGCAGGTCACCCATGTGCAGGGAAAGAGAAGGCACGGTAGCATGACAACCGCATTGCAACGTCTCACAAAACACACATCGGCGACGCACTCGATGCACAAATCCACACGACTTGCTACGCTTGCGTTACATAACTCCCCAACAAATGTCTCCATCGTAGCAAATACAGTTGCAGTGGGCCTCGGGCCCCACAATGCGCACCAACCGCTGCTCACAAATGCGACCTCAACCAAAATGCACAAACGACGTATGGTCACATTCTCACCTGCATCCCCATTCCATCCCGCCAGGCCGACGTGCATCCCTCGCAGCCCAACACACCGGCACCGACACACCGTGAAGAGCCCCTTGCCCTTCCAAACCGACAACATACGCCCACCCAGGCACAAACACTGATACAAGAGCAGCATCGGCAATTCACATACTCTCTGTAATTCATCAGCAGGTCACCCATGTGCAGGGAAAGAGAAGGCACGGTAGCATGACAACCGCATTGCAACGTCTCACAAAACACACATCGGCGACGCACTCGATGCACAAATCCACATGACTTGCTACGCTTGCGTTACATAACTCCCCAACAAATGTCTCCATCGTAGCAAATACAGTTGCAGTGGGCCTCGGGCCCCACAATGCGCACCAACCGCTGCTCACAAATGCGACCTCAACCAAAATGCACAAACGACGTATGGTCACATTCTCACCTGCATCCCCATTCCATCCCGCCAGGCCGACGTGCATCCCTCGCAGCCCAACACACCGGCACCGACACACCGTGAAGAGCCCCTTGCCCTTCCAAACCGACAACATACGCCCACCCAGGCACAAACACTGATACAAGAGCAGCATCGGCAATTCACATACCAACTGTAATTCATCAGCAGGTCACCCATGTGCAGGGAAAGAGAAGGCACGGTAGCATGACAACCGCATTGCAACGTCTCACAAAACACACATCGGCGACGCACTCGATGCACAAATCCACACGACTTGCTACGCTTGCGTTACATAACTCCCCAACAAATGTCTCCATCGTAGCAAATACAGTTGCAGTGGGCCTCGGGCCCCACAATGCGCACCAACCGCTGCTCACAAATGCGACCTCAACCAAAATGCACAAACGACGTATGGTCACATTCTCACCTGCATCCCCATTCCATCCCGCCAGGCCGACGTGCATCCCTCGCAGCCCAACACACCGGCACCGACACACCGTGAAGAGCCCCTTGCCCTTCCAAACCGACAACATACGCCCACCCAGGCACAAACACTGATACAAGAGCAGCATCGGCAATTCACATACGTCCTGTAATTCATCAGCAGGTCACCCATGTGCAGGGAAAGAGAAGGCACGGTAGCATGACAACCGCATTGCAACGTCTCACAAAACACACATCGGCGACGCACTCGATGCACAAATCCACATGACTTGCTACGCTTGCGTTACATAACTCCCCAACAAATGTCTCCATCGTAGCAAATACAGTTGCAGTGGGCCTCGGGCCCCACAATGCGCACCAACCGCTGCTCACAAATGCGACCTCAACCAAAATGCACAAACGACGTATGGTCACATCCTCACCTGCATCCCCATTCCATCCCGCCAGGCCGGCGTGCATCCCTCGCAGCCCAACACACCGGCACTGACACACCGTGAAGAGCCCCTTGCCCTTCCAAACCGACAACATACGCCCACCCAGGCACAAACACTGATACAAGAGCAGCATCGGCAATTCACATACCAACTGTAATTCATCAGCAGGTCACCCATGTGCAGGGAAAGAGAAGGCACGGTAGCATGACAACCGCATTGCAACGTCTCACAAAACACACATCGGCGACGCACTCGATGCACAAATCCACACGACTTGCTACGCTTGCGTTACATAACTCCCCAACAAATGTCTCCATCGTAGCAAATACAGTTGCAGTGGACCTCGGGCCCCACAATGCGCACCAACCGCTGCTCACAAATGCGACCTCAACCAAAATGCACAAACGACGTATGGTCACATTCTCACCTGCATCCCCATTCCATCCCGCCAGGCCGACGTGCATCCCTCGCAGCCCAACACACCGGCACCGACACACCGTGAAGAGCCCCTTGCCCTTCCAAACCGACAACATACGCCCACCCAGGCACAAACACTGATACAAGAGCAGCATCGGCAATTCACATACCAACTGTAATTCATCAGCAGGTCACCCATGTGCAGGGAAAGAGAAGGCACGGTAGCATGACAACCGCATTGCAACGTCTCACAAAACACACATCGGCGACGCACTCGATGCACAAATCCACACGACTTGCTACGCTTGCGTTACATAACTCCCCAACAAATGTCTCCATCGTAGCAAATACAGTTGCAGTGGGCCTCGGGCCCCACAATGCGCACCAACCGCTGCTCACAAATGCGACCTCAACCAAAATGCACAAAGGACGTTGTGATGACACTCGTTGACAACGTGCACTCCCTCCACTGCAACCACGTACACACATCGCTGCATGACTCCTGTAACGCATCACCACGTAGGAGTTCTTCCTCTTCGTCCAAGTTCCACACACGCACCCCCCATCTCAAAGGAGTAGGCTCTCAGGAAACATACTTGGCCGCACTGCAATGGAAAGCAATGGAAACAAAGATGGCGAGAGCAAAGCTCGAAAGGCACACAATCCGGTCAGTGATGGCACACATTTACACTGCCACAGTACACTCCGGTCTGACCAGTAGTCAGACTCCAAACGTTTCCCATACAAAAAGACGTGCCGTAAATTCGGGACCAGGGGGGCTGCTCGTGAGCTCGTGCAAAGCCCGCAAACCCCATTGGCCACAAACCACTTCACAGGGCAGGCAGTACAACATACGTGCTGTAAAGAGAATCAGAAGGCCGCAACCAGCCGTGTTGCACATGTGGAAAGGATGGCAATATGAGCATGAACGCATGCCACGCAGATCCCGGGCACAGCAGGTTCGAGAATGTACGATGGTGTCTGATCGATGAACGTGTGGTACATTCACAGCCTCCAGGATGTCCTCCCCTGTATTACCCTCCAACATTCCCCATCATCTCTCGCTCATGGGCGAAGGTCGCGCACAGCAGGGGTCTGTCCCGTCCAAGGCTGCTTCTGTTTCTGCTTCTGCATGCCCGATGCTGGCGTTTTTGGGAGAAATCATCCCTGGCTGAGGGGGGCGACTTGAAGGGGGGAGGGGGGGGGGGGGGGTTGGCACGTGGCCTTTGGTGTTTGGGTTGCCTCAGGCTGGCGGCGCCCATCGGCCTCTTCGCCACCGCTGATTCCGACCCCCGAGTGGGTCATGAATGTACTCTGGTTGTGTCAACGGAGCCCCTGAGGGGGGGGGGGGGGGGGATGAACCATGAAGTCTTGCATCCACGTCAGTCTAAACTGACTGATGCGTAACTGAAAAAGGGGTAAAATGGGTCCTGCATGACATGTCTTGGCAGTTGCTGGTCCCTGGGGGGGGGGGGGGGGCACCAGCTTACGGGCGGCTACTATGAACAGGACTGGCCTTTGAACGGCTGGAAGCATATCTGCCGCTGGCAAAGCGAGTGGGCGGCCACGCGGAGGGTGACGCGTGGACGTGTCACGTGTTTAGGGTGGTGGTGAGACAGTCAGCAAAGCAGCAAACAGCACATGCATAGCCACAGGAAGGGTACGCTTGTGAAGAGAGCCGGAACTGTCCACAGGGAACTTCCGCGAAAGAGGGCTGTTGAGGAAGACCCATGCTAACCAACTGAGCTGACGGACAACATATGAACAACTGCAATCAAGACACACAATACAAATGCTGCAAACCCTATGGTACGGCACGTGGTGGACGACTCGGAATGCGAGAAGCGGAACTCATCAAGTCCCCCATGGCTACGGCAGTAAGACACTACTTTGGGTATGTCATGCCGCGTTCCGTCGTGCGTAACCGGGTCCGTGAAGCCCCCTCCTCCCCCATTCGTCACAGGGCTACCACTGCACCCGACAGCACCTACTCCCCGACCTACCCCCCAATCTGAATCAAACAGAAACTGTGCCATCACTGAAGGAGGTGTGGAAAGGGAGACCCACCCGAGAAATCCTCGGAAATCAAGGGGGAGGGGGTTGGAGGGGGGACTATTTCGCCGCGGAAATTTCGCGGGGGTGAAAATCCCCCCCCTTGGGAATCCCGCAGCTCCAAGTACACAGCAGAAGGGGGGGGCAACAAGGAGTGCGGCAAAAAGCAGCATCGTGGCGCGGCACAGAGGCTCTAGCGTGGGCGCACCATCCTCCCACCCAAGCCGCCCTCAAGGAGGGCCCACAACAACACCAGGGCGTATGGACGCCCGCCCCTCTCCCCAGGCTGCCCTAGGGGGGGAAGGCCGGCTGGCCCCCAGGCATGCGCCCCGGCGCCGGCCAACAAACGCCTCGAAAAAATTTCGCCAATTTCGGTAAAAACGAAATTCTCCCACGAAATCGTGCCCAACCAGCAAATGGCCTGCAAAGGCTCATCATGATGCCAAGCACTCCGTATACCTGATGACCGCATTTCTTGCAACGTGTTGGCATTCTTGTGTTCCTCGGCACACAGAACAACAGTGACAGTAGCTGACAGCTTTGCTGCAGAGAGGGTGTGCAGCAAAGAGCACTGGGCACTTGCAGGAGCACAGGCATGCGAACAACGACAAAGCGTTCTCAGAGTGCAGCTGCTTTGTTGCGGTGGGATTCAGACTCCACATGAGCAGGGGCCATTGGACTTCTTAGGGCAATTCAGCACATGCACCCTCCCCGATGGGGGTGCAGTAGTGCATTTGTAGCCCTGGTGGACACCTGCCCTGTCTCCTCACCGCCCCCTGCAGGCCCTCAGAACCCTCAGCCTCCACATGCCCTTCCCCCTCATGTACTCATGCCACCGTTACAGATAGGCATGTGACAGTAGTTGGATCTCATGGGAGGCTTCGGACTGGCAGACACTGTGTGCAGCGCACCTCTCACCAAATGAAAATTCCAGCACCTCAGGCATTGTGCCTAACGATTGGCCGGGAAAATGTGTGCCGCGGTCGGTAACTTGGAACAATTGTCATCCTTTTCAACATCTCTAATGATTTGTCCCTTTCATCTACACACTGTGATCTTCATCATGGAATGACTGTGCCTCATCATGCTTGTAGTCATAATGCCCCACATCCTAACGACGGGCTGTCTACTCTCTTTTCGAAATCGTGACCTTTTCCAAAGATGATCAACGTGGACATGCACATGCGTCATATATCATGGCCTTAATCTGAACCTGGAGCTTTCCCTTTGATGTACGCAAACATCAACCTGGATGCTCCTCTTTCGTTTGTATTCTCTCTCTCTCTGGCTGTCTGTCGCTCTCTCTCTCTCTCTCTCTCTCTCTCTCTCTCTCTCTCTCTCTCTCTCTCTCTCTCTTTCTCTCTCTCTCTGTCTGTCTCTCTATCTGCCTGTCTGTCTGTCTGTCTCTCTCTCTCTGTCTCTCTCTCTCTGTCTCTCTCTCTCTCTCTCTCTCTTTCTCTCTCACTATCTCTCTCTTCTTACACGGGGCAGCAATGGTATTTGATGGAGATGATGGCGCTTATGGCCCCTGTTATGTCTTGTAACTTGGTCTATGTCCTTTGACATCCCTAGTTCATTCTCCGTGGATATGCAGTCATTCCCATGGCTTGACTCTTTATAGACCTGTGATGGAGTGTTCAAGATTGGGATCATCACTGCTTTTAGACCTCTCAAGCACAATGGCTTTGCAACGCATTCTGTTCCGTGATGAATCCAATTCTTGGTCAACTGCACTGAAATTGCTCTTAGTGTTCAAAGCGTCCCTAATGCCGGTGGTCTGGCGGTCAGAAGCTGTCCACATGCACACGGACAGAAGATCTCTGGATCTTGTTTTGACATGAAACTGTTTCTATGGGACCTATACCCCGGGGAAGCAGTTACGCATCAGTACAAAAAAAAAACAATTGGAAATACGTGCCCCAAAGTTAATTTGTGCGGGCATCTGCCAAAGAATCCGTTCCTTCGGTGGTCGTTTGACGTCCCACCGAAAAAATTGTGTTGCTTTGTATGTGCCATGAAAACGTTGCATAGCCGGTGGAATCTCCTAGTCCTTGGAGCAAGACCAAACCCTATCCCCTGCTATCTCCATGTACAGGGGGGGGGTGTTTGCCCTGCTCCACAAGGCAAACTCACGGCTCCACCACACAAAATCCTGAGGCATCTCGAGGCATGTGCCAACAACTCATTGGCCACTGAGCTTTCCAATCTTTTCCCCTAGTGTCAGTACCACCCCTTAGTGGCAGATGTATTGCACTGCCTCTAACATGGGACCGCAGCCGAATAAGACGTCCCTGCTCTTGGTAGGTGGCTGTGTTGTACGAGGTTAGTCTACCAATGATTCCACCTAGACTGTTGCTCAGGTCACCTTTAAACGGGTCTCACGCCCGCTTCCCGTTCCCCGGTGCGCGTGCCCGCGCTCAACTTGCCTCTTGCTAACTCCAAACTGTGCACCACTTATGACACTTGACCCTGCAGTTAGGATGACCAACCACACTTGTACTCAAAGGTCCAATTACAAATATGCCGTCAACGTCGGTATCACACAGGGGCAGGGTGTTGTCACCCCTATCTGCTTTGACCACTAGTGCAGCACAGGTACCAACACGTTCAACATCATGGGGTAGATCTCTTTCGCAATCATCATCAAAGCAATTGGATTCCCATGCTTCTTTCATTGGGAGTAAGGTTCTTACAAAACGTGAAAAGGAGTACAACAATGTGCATGTGCTCATGTTGAGCACCAATTGCACATTCGTTGCATTGGAAGGTCATTTGAGACATTTGGATGGGTTTAGCTCATGAGTTGCATGCTAATACATGCATCTTTTTGCATTTCACTTACTTTCCGATTGTCTCACATTGTGAGGGTGTAGTGTTGTCTAGATACGCCCGAATGTTGCTTATCACCGCACAATTCCCCATTTTTGACTTGAAAACTGTGCACTGTGTGCGCACTGTGTACAAATATGTGTTCAAAAGAGAAGCGAAGGAAACAAGACAATGACGAACACGGTAACCAAAAATGGCACGCTCAAATACCATTGTCCAAGCTATTGTCTGGTCCAAGCTAGCAGACCTAGTTTCATTGGGTACCAGATATAGCGCTGCCAAACGACACATATGCCTTGTCACTGTCTGCCCATTTGAACCACGCAGCCTGATTTGGGGGAAGTTTGGGCATTATGGTTACCCTTTCCTACAATAGCTCACCATGGAACCCTCTCTTTTTTACCCTATGCATCCTCACTCAAGTGTGGGTCGGTATTGTGGTCTGGTTAATTTGGGACTTTGGAATTTGGGAATTTGCGAAAATGGGGGAGGGGTTAACTCGCATACATCACCCTCAACTAACCTGGCCTTCTTCCACCTGCACCCAGCCACCCGCATGTGTGGTTACTGTACACACTCCACTTGCAACACCATGGGCAAAATGCCTGGAACTGCAGCGCACCACTGATGTGAAGTGCTTGGTGAACCGAAACCCTGTGTCACACTGTCCAACATGTCTTGTGGCTGCAGCTGCTTGCGGTGCAGTGTTTCCACAGCAGAAAATTGGCAACACGCCAGGGGGCAACCCTCTAAGATGGACATACAGTTGAAGCCGTTTTACCCCGCCCCCCCTGCCAGAGCACTGCCCTTGTCAGAACAAAAGTAGGTGTAGTTTCTGCAACCTTAGGGACCGTTGTTTATGGTTGTCCATAAAGGTTCAAGGTTTGCTTGTGATTTGGGGCTGGGGATGGTATTGTAGGAATACTGATTGCTATCCTGCCACCCACTTTCACCCCTCCTTGTGCTTTGGAGATGGAGACTGCGCAATCACCTGACCAGTACAATCAACAGTCACTGCTTGTGGTGCACGGAACAACGCCCTTGTCAGAGCAGCAGAAGGTTTTGTTTCTGCCAAATTCAGGGGTTTTACCGTTGTTCTCGCAAAGGGGGCTGGGGCTGCAACATGGAGGAGTTGTATGAGCACAGTAGGAAGCTTGCAACCCCCATTACCGGCAATACCATCCTGGGAGTCAGGGTGGCTGAGGTCTTTGGGCACCTCATAGTCCAAGATGTCTTCTTGAAACCCCCACGTCCTCGACTTTGTGCTGACAGCAGTCGAGCCAAAATGATTCTTCCTCCTCCCCACAGGTTTTGCATGGCTTTTGTCATGTTCTGCTGTGTTGTTGGGCATGTAAGTCACTTAGTCACTTCATGATCCCTTCTGCAACAGCACCAAGCAGCAGCACGGCTGATGCCAACAGAGCACGAGAGATCTGCTGTGGGCACAGGCTGCGCTCCAAATCTAACCCACAATATTGGTTCCCGCACCCGAAGGAACGCAGAGAGGGACGACCTAGCTGGGGGACACCGACACCGGAGAGGGAAACAGCCGCTGAGGGTCTGGCCCAGGAATGGAGGTGGCGAAGAAAGCCTGAATCCACTTCCAAATGCCCAGCATAGCGGCGGCTGACATCGAACTCCTCGGGAGCCTGGGACTCAGGTGACCAGAGGTGGAAGGGACAACGAGCAAGAGCAACAAGACAGCCCTGCGGCACAACTACTTGATGCCGTTGAAAAAACAGCAACGCTTTTCTTTGGGGTAATCTTTCTACTGAGTGCTACTTTTCGCAGATACTGCCAAAGAGAACCCGAAGCTGGCCCCCTCAAGGTCCCCCAAACAAGCCTTCAAATCTGCAACATGGTTCCCAGAGGCCTAGATAATATGCGAAATAGACAACAGAAGATACATCGTGTGCTACATGGTACATCCGGTGCTTGACATGTAGTGTCCGATTGCATGGTGGTCATAATGCAGCTAGAGCAACCGCCGCTACAGCGGGTACCGCCGAGAGTGCGGTTCCCAACGGAATTGTTGCATGATGAAGATGCTACGGCAAATCTACAACATTTGCTATTGGGATTGGGGGAAGCCTCTCCGCAGAATGTTCTGCAATTGTGGGAACGAGTGACATCCCTTATCCAAGAACAAGGCGTCATTTGGCGGCGTATGAGTCCAAGGACAGGGCATCTGCCCCTGCAGCGAATTTTACAAATGTCGTCACCAGGCAAAGTGGCGCCGCAAGGCTAGGATTTCCTAGCAGAGAATGATTTTCATCCAGAAAATGTCTCACTGGGCATATGGGCATATGAGATGCTTGCGGTTTTGGCAAGCAAGGAAGTCTTCCAATGCAACAGGCTTAGTCTGCGTCACAGCCTGAAGCAAGAGCTTCCGTCCAAGTAGCACGAGGCTACCAAGCAGGCAAAGCGACACAGCAAAGTCCATGTGCAGCTCCGGGAGTTGCAGGTTGGGCAGAACTTGTATGGGGTCAAGTCACAAAGCGAGGTGTACTCCTCGCCAGCGAGAGACGTGGCGGTGGCATTCAAGGAATTTTGGTCGGGGGTCATGTCCAAACCAAGGAAGCCGGTGGAACACTGCCGGCAATGGATGGAACGGATGCCCATACCACAAAGAATAAGAAAAGTTTTGCCGTTGTTCATGAGTGAGGTGTCGGAGTCTGCTATACAAGTAGCTCTGAAGAGAATGAAGCAGGGGTCTTCTCTGAGACTAGATGGCATGCCGGTGGAGGTAAATGCGGCATTCCCAGAATTATTTGTGGTCCTTGCGCTACAGAATGTCCCGTGGAAATGCATTGCCCCCACAATCCTAGTGGTGATTGAAGATGCTCTGCAAATAATTGTGCCGCCGGTACAAAAAGGTTTCCTAAACGGTAGGCAGATGATACACCACATCATCAATGCTAGGGGGCCGTGGCAGTCATCAGAGAGCTTTCCTCCCAATTGACTTTACCAAAGCATATGACACAGTGTCACATGCGTTCTTTGAAGCGGGCATGCAGTACTTGGGCAAGCCAGAGGACTTTACGGGGTTATTTGTGTATTCCCTCTCCAGGGAAATCCAATTTTGCGTGGACAATCGGGTGGCACCAGACGTGGCCATGGTCCTTGATTCGGGGACACAATAGGGGGATCCACCAATGTTTGCGTTGCTCACTGTGTTCCTAATACAACAGTTCCGGGCCCACGGCCCGGAGGTTGAGGTCATGCCGTATGCACATGATCTTCTGATGTGGATCCCTGGAGCTGATGATGCTGCCTAGGACCAATGACGAAAGCAATCACCCTCTCTGATCGTGCCTAATAATCGCGCCCCACGGATGGTTTTTGACGACTTTGATCCGGCGTTCCTAACAACAGCAGGAGCAACGGAAGGTTACCTCTCAGAGGTGTTCAGAGCCCTGGAATCGGCTGTGATAGCGCGCTACCCTGAATACCACACGTGCCACAACCAACAGAACCAGGAGAATCAGGAGCACCAGAGGAGCTCTACCGATCACCACTCACATTGCTAGCAGGGAAGGATGGTGCGCCGGCGACAGCAGCCCCACCCAGCAGAACATATCCAACTCAAGGGGCCAGCATGGCTGCACGTATACTACCCTGAGGCTTTGCCCTCGCAGCGCGGCGGTTTTGCCTACCGCACAACAGAGCCCTCCGTTGTACATGCAAGAGCTTATGGGTCACTGCCTCGTGCCCCGCTTTGCGGGGATCTAATGTATCTAATGTGGGGGCCGCCAATTGAACAATCTTGAGTACTCTGTGAACTTCTAGAGCGAGCCAAAAAAAAAGAGATCTTCCTTCCTACTCCTACGGTGTGGGAGTCGGTCTTGATGGTACTTTGCACGAAGTGACGTCTCTAAAAATAAACACCTTGATGCCTCTCTCTCGAGGGACAAGTTTGCAAGGCATACCCGTGGGTGTAAAAATTCCCTTCGTGCCGAGGCCAAAGGCCAGTAAAAGTGTGCCTCATTTCACCAACACTCATAACATCTACACCTTTTCCTCAGCCATTGCTATAGGACTAGGTCCTCTTGCCCCGATGGCAATCCTACCCGGTCCTAACGCTCCTAAACCTACTGCTGGAACTGGGCCGTGCACCATCTTGGAGGTAGATAGGAATCTGGTCTCTAAGTTCCAGCGTGTCTGCATACTCGTCATGTTTCGTGCCCGAGGACTAAGGGTGAGGATCCCTGCGTGCGCGCAATGGTGCATTTTTTCCATAGTGCGCGCAAATTTTGAAAAATATGACCTTTGTAGCGCGCCTATTGCGCGCGCTCTACCGCGCTATATTGTCCCGTTTTTCAAATTTTTCAAAACCGGAAAATGTTTTAAAACCATGCTTTTTCCAGTGTCCAACCCAAGACACATGCAAAAACACTGTCTGAAAGGTGTGAAAAGTGTGCAACAGTACAGGTCCTCATGGGCACAGACAGTGTAGCGCGCGCAAAATATTTACAGCGCGCGCTATGGACCTTACGGCGCGCGCTATACCAGGTATAGCGCGCGCTGTCATTCAGTGATCTCCTTAATGGTTTGGACCACCACTTCGGCCTCCCACTCCTTCTCCCATTTGGGTCTGTGCTCTTCTGCCCCAGTGGCAGCTGGGGCTGCGTCCCCTTCTTCTTGTGGGCTTGGGTCGCCTTTTGGGGTTGCTCCTTCTGGTGCCTCTTCTTCTTTCGGGGCTGCTCCTTCTCCTTCTTGTGGCGCGGCCGCTGGTGCCTCTTCTTCTTGTGGTGGGGCTGGTGCGTCGTCTTCTTGTGCAGCTGCTGCTGGGGCTGGTGCCTCTTCTTCTTGTGCAGCTGCTGCTGGTGCTTCTGCCTGTGCTGCAGCTTCGGCAGGTCCCTCGTCTTCTTGCTTAGGCGTCACAAGTTGCCCACCCCCCACCTGGCGCTATGGCCCACGGAAGTCCATGTTGTAATGAGGGGGAAAGTATGTGAAAAGGGGTGTTATTTTTTGGGTACCCAAACCCCCCTGGTGGCAACATGCAAAAACAAGGTGTGTATTTCAAATATATGCCATTATTTGCATTTCTGGAAACACACAGATTTTCAAAATAAAGACATTCAATCACCAAAATACAGTGTTGTTTTACATTTAGACCACTGCATTCCAGTGTGTGTGGGGGGGGGGGGGGGGCTGCCTATTTTTCTCTCCCCTTTGTTCGAGGTTGATCATAGAACCCCCCTATACACCACAGATGAGGGAACCCCAAACATACCTTTCATTGAAGCACACAGAAAACTATCCCAAAGCATGTACTTGTATTTCCTATTTTAACCAACCTGGCCGAAATTTCGGCCAGCTCTTCGAAAAATGTCCAAACACATGGTCCTATTTGACAGACAGGCCTAAGCTGGCCGAAATTTCGGCCAGGTCCATCGAAACTCCGAATATGATCACTGAAATGGGTACCTAAGACAGTAGACATGAGCAAGGAACACAGGAGCAGTGACATTTGAACAGGGTGTGCAACATAATATACTCAATTACAAGCAAATACTTGCCACCTGACGAATCAAAGCAGACTTTTGCAGTGCCTATGGGGAAACACAATAATAAAAGGCTGAAGAGGCTGAGGACTGCATGCTGGCCGAAATTTCGGCCAGACTTCATGCTGACAGGCAATATAAGCAGCAGGACTGGCATTAGCGCTTGCGCAGACCAGATGCACGGGGCTTCTTAGCACCTGTGTTAGCAGGCTGCTTGGCAGGGGCTGCAGCACCAGACTTGGCAGTGGCAGAGTTCTGTGACTGTGTGTTTCCACCCTGGGATGGTGAAAAATGATTCACAAAAGTATTCATACCTTTGCCAGTAGGGGCAACAGTGCCTGAGGAGGAAGCTGGGGTGGCCTGAGCGCACTGCGTGCCACTGGGTGAGGGGGCAGGGGCAGTTTTGGGTTTCTTCTTTGGAGTCTGTGTCTCTGGTTGCGACTCTGCCTCCCCATCTTGCTCCTCAGGATCCTCATCTACATACCTAACCCCAGAACAATCCACAGGAAAACCTGCCCCCAAGTCGTGGTACACATCCTCCCATGACTTGGGGGGGCACGTGTCGGCGTTGGTGATACCTGCTCTGATGAGCTGAACAAAGTCATCGGGCACAACAGTCTCCTCACCCAAAAGGGCGCACACAACATTACAGTCCTTGGAAAACCTGGTAGACATCATGCTTGCAAAATACACAGACAGAGTCCCCAGCAAAAACCAGTTGCCTGCCCGTTCTGGGACCGGAACCAGGCTCAAAAGAAATGAGAATATTTCAACAGGCATCACAGACGACATGGGTCCTTCAGTAAAAGCCACGTAACGGGGAAGCCTGTTATCAAAGGCAGTGGCAGAACAAATGGAAACCAGATGGGACGTAGAAGTGTACAGCGGGGTCTTGCTTGACAAATTGTAAAGTGCAACATCACACTGATACATATCCTCAGCCACAGTGGCCTTCAAAGCAGCAACAGTGGCTTTCACATCAGCAGACTCACCCGCAATGAACACAGGCACACCGGACAAAAGCAGCTGCGCAACCAGGTTATGCAAACCAGCTGTATAGAGGCGGGGCACCTCAATGACACAAGCAGCAAAGGGCAGTGAACTAATGATACTGGGAACAGGGACTCCACAACGCATTGCCATCAGTTCCACACGGCCTGACTCTGCAATGAGTTTGCCTGTGCTTGACTCAACGAGGGACTCCCTAGCACACTGGATACTGACCAGACCAGTATCAGATTTTTCACAAACAGGCTTAGCAACAGGCTTCTGCAACAATCCCCGCAACCCCTCATATTTGGGTTCCTTCCAAAGAGGGGCCTTAATTACTGCTGACCACGGGGGCCAGGGGTTTTCTTTAATCCAGGTCCAACTGCCATAGGCTACCTTCAGGTGTGATGCAATAGCGCACTGCCTTTTGGCCATCTCGATAGTACCAAGTGTAGCTGCAGACAGGTGGTAGCACAGGGTGGGCTCCTATTGTGCATTAATTGAACGACACACAAGCTAGCCGAAATTTCGGCCAGGTCGGTCGATTTATTCGAATACAAACCCCTGTTTGACCAAAACATACCTCTGGTGTTGTTCACAAGCCCATTGGTAACCGCCTCGGGATGAAGAATGTGCCAGGGCCACATCTGGGCCTTTTTAACATCTTTTATAATTTTTTTGAGACCAGGTAGGGTACTTTTTGTCCCATCCATGTAACCTACGATCTCGCGAAGTCGGTCAGGCGTGATGCCTTCCACTTCCTTGAACGTACCCAGTGCGGGATGGAGTCCACGCTTTTCCATGGCTGCCATGGCGTCTACTGAAGGAAGACCCACAAATTTCACCAAACGCCCAACGCCACCCCACCGTTTGGCAACAGCACTCTGCACAGGAGAACATGTGGAACACAGAAGCTGGCCGATATTTCGGCCAGGTCGATCGACAAAACCGAATTAATAAATGAAACACACCAAAGTGCCTTCCTCGGCAGTAACACCACACTCTTCAAGCATAACAGTAATGTGATGGTACAGGGTGTACTCATTGGCATCCTCATCCTCAAGCCTATCCAGGAGTAGGGACATTCGCTCCGATGTGGTGGATGCTGAGCCAGCAGTGGTCTGGATTTGATGTAAGCCTGCAAGCCGGCGCCTAGTCCGCAGGGGGCAGTCCTGTTTGACTTCATAACCACCAAATACCAGGGTCCAATCCGGAGTCTCCATATTTTTCATCTCAAATTCGGTCTTGTGTTTTTGGGCAGCAGTGTAAACATGCTGACCCCCCAACAGAACCCAGCGAGTGGCTGTGCAACGGGAATATTCGTAACAGCAGGGTCGAAAATTCAGACGCCAAAACGGTACTATCGAGAAGAATACCACAACACACATACGAGTGACTTTATAAAAAAGAAGATCCTGGATGTAATCCACAGGCGGGGCTGCCTTCAGATCGTCGTAGCGGCGTTGCACGCGATCATCCGAAATCCTACGGACCTGCCCAAATTTTCGGTCGTGGTCGATAATAATCTGATCCCACCGAACCTTTATTTTCGTCGTTGACGTAACCCAGTCGGATAACTTGATGGAGGATGATGAATTTTTCTTTGGTGCGGCCTTAGGCTTCTTTTGAAGTCCCTCTGTGCTCGCCTGGTCCTCTTGAGACTGGGATTGCACTTGAGATTGCCCATTGTCTGCTGCAGGCTCACCATCTGGCGAAACAGCCATGTCCTGCGATACCCCTCCAGGCTCAGTCATAAAATAAAGGGCTACAGGGCAACATTTCATGAAGGGGAGAGTTCCCAGATAGCAAATAACAAGCACAGATCAACCAAAAAAGGACCAAAACGGACTGCCTGACAGGAAATTCGGATAACCGGGCCGAAATTTCGGCCAGCACTGCTCTGCATGTCAAACCACTGTGTACAAATACCATTCTGAGAGGCTGGCCGAAATTTCGGCCAAAACCTTAAGTCATTTGTGTTCTGGGGGTAGCCATATGACAAAACAACAAGTCTGGCCGAAATTTCGGCCAGAAAAACATGAAACAGCAAATAGACACACCAAAATCACTGGCAATGCGTGGCAGAACCCATACCACAGTGACAAACACAGCTGCAAACAGAAATCAGTCCCAATCCTGGGTATCCACACCGATGTGTTCCGCCTCATCTAGGGCTTCAAGGGAGGCAACGCTGTCTGCATCACAATCAATATCCTGGTCACTATCACAAGAGTCGACAGCAATGGAATCATCAAGGGCGGGGGGGGGGTACTGGGCGGGGGGGGGCGGGGGGGGTACTGGGGGGCCTCTGGCTCGGGGCTTCGGGGGTGGCTTTGGGGGCAAGGCAATTCCACCAGGAGCAGCAGCAGCAGCAGCAGGCGGTGCACGGTTGGCAGCGCGAATAGAAGCATGTGCAGTACGCAACACCCCTTGCTCGGCAGCAGTGCGGGCAGGTGCATTTGTCTGTAAAAAATCCTCAACACCCTCAGGAACCCTGGTACGCGCAACCAGATTTTGCATTGCATGCAACAGAACCACTTTTCAACGGACTGTGGTGATTCGTGTCCTAGACATGGTACCGGGGAACGTCAAATCCTCAACTGCATCCAGTCTTCTCACCTCAACTTTATAGTCCGGAACGGGAACACAAATGGGCAGGCTCTGTGTATGGGCTGTCAAGATGAATTGTTTAAGATTGGCAGAGAACATTGCCACGGATCTCTCAGTCAGCACACCACGCAAAACTTTCTCTCCCGGCTGGACAGGGGGAAGTGTCAGAAATAAATCAGACGACTGTTGGACACTAGTACAGGCAGTGTGGCGGCGACAGTGGGCTGAGAACCGACTCAGAAGTGCCTCACCCAGCTCCTCAGAGTGGATACACCCTAGGGAGGCGGAATGCCACTGACTCCAAAACAAAAGAGCAACAGCGGTGGTTTTCACATACTCCGTGGTTAACTGTGCCTCGGGCTTTAGGATGTTCAGCATGAGCGGTAGGGACATCTCAAGTGCCTGCTTAGCCACAATACCGGAACCTGCCCCCCGTCCCTCCCAGTTGCACTCACGAACCAAAGTCCCAATGCTGAAAGCAGCTGGACAGTATGTGTACAGCAAAGCCTTAAGGGCTAATAACATACGCAAACCCTTGCACTGAATGGGTGTCAAGTCCCGCTGGCTATTGAGCAGGGAAGTGACGCGCTCATCTAGTCTGCCTCTATTGGACGATGTGGCTAGCATGAGTCCAAGCAACGTCTTCTCCATATGGATGACCTTGACCTTGCGAGGGAGGATAGACCCAACCTGAAGGCTGTTACCCTGCTCCAAAAACTTAATGAACGGCAGGAACGCCCTGTAGATCAATTCAACGCAATACTTATAGCTATGCCATACTCCGTACACCAAAGGAAAACCCAACAGCAATTGTGGTACATTCCAGGGAACATAAGCAGCACCATAACACAGCTTAAGTAGGGCAAAGTGTATTTTCATGTCCACAAGCAGCGGAACACAGTGTCTCGTGCGGTGTTCCACACATGACAAATCAACCACGAGTTGCAAAAGCTCTTTGTGTGTGCCGGAGCGGAGCTCAGACAGGAAAAAGGGTCTCCAGTTGAGGGAACGAACATTTTTTCTGGCAATATCCAAAGGAGCACGAACCCAAACTCTCTGAATACCTTGGTTGGCAACATCAATACGATCAAACAATGCTCTATGTGAGCGAAAGATGTCATCAGCAACCTTTGGTACCCTGGCCTCAATTTCGGCCAGCTCTGGCAGACCCCGGTATGCAGGTAGGGCACTAGTGTGCAAAACAGCAACAGCTGTACAGTTTAGGGTTAAGTCGGGTGAATGGGGATCAGCTCCCGACCTGTAACGCCTCAGGTTATCAAACCATATACAAACTTGCCTACGGTGCATGGTGTTCCACAAGTTGTGTGCTGCTAGTCCAGCACGATGGTGAATGGACTCCTGCTTAGTGTTACACTGACCAAGGACTCCTACCTTACGGCGTTGGCGGCAGGACATAATACCCCAGTTGTAACCAGACCCACAGTTAGAGTATGGGAGGGCCATACGGCGCAGCAGGCAGTATAGGGCATGGAACTGTGACAAAAATGTCATCTACCATCGTGGGGGCTTCTTCTCAGTGGCGGCGGCCTTCAACTGTGTCAGGGAGTGCCGGCTCCTGCGATTCTTCCGCAACAAGAGGCAGAATTGCAAAAGCTTTTGCAGAGTCCCACCACGTAATGCATTTCGCAACAGCCCTTTGGCTGTAGTAGCAAAAGCACCAGTAACTGCAGCATGTACAACATTGACAGTAATAGCAGAAGACATTAATGCTGAGACAAGAAAACAGTTATGTAGGAGTGTATGGTGTAATACTCATGAACAACGACAATTGCAAGCTGGCCGAAATTTCGGCCAGGTGTGTTCAAAGGGGAAAAAATTGCTTAAATGTTCAAAAATAGGAAAAGCTGGCCGAAATTTCGGCCAGCCCGCCCAAAAACCAGAATATAAGTGCTTGAATAGTGAACAGACCAAAAAGCTGGCCGAAATTTCGGCCAGCCCTAAGAAAAATGAAAATAACTATGCCTATTCACCAGGAAACCAAAAAGCTGGCCGAAATTTCGGCCAGAAGGGTCAAAAACTGCATATACACATAGTTGTTTGCAATGTTACCCAAAACCTGGCCGAAATTTCGGCCAGCTTCAGAAAAACGTCAAATACAACACACTAGAAGACGGGGATACACAAGGCTAACACATCAACACGTATTTCAACGGGTGTCACACAGCTCTGCCAACAACTTTGGTCACATACGTCAAATAACATACTCAAAGTAGAAATGTAGAATATTGTCAAACCGCGCGTATACGGGGTCCTAGAGGGTGGGCAACTTGTGACGCCTAAGTCTTGTGGGGGGGCTGGTGGCTGGGCTGGTGGGTCTCCTTGGGGCTTCTTCTTCTTTGGGGTTGGTGGCTTGGACGGGGACATCGTCATGGTCCTTGGGTCGGGGCAGAGGTCCACAATTTCATCGGCCTCGTACGTCTCCCACCACGACTGCCACTTGTCCAACTCCTCATACGCTTTGCTTTTGGCGGAGAACACCTGGCAGCTGGGCATGAACTCCGACCAGTCGTCCTCTTCCTCCTCCTCCTCCCCTTGTTGGCTGGGGCTCCACTGATCGTTGGGGATGATGACGGCCACCTGGTCCTGAGGGGCCCTCCTGGCCCCTGCTGGCTTGATTTCGGCTCCCTCCACAATCATCGGCGCGATCGCAGTGGTGCAGTAGATGATCCACCGAGGCTTGTAGCCGTCTTTGTAGGACCAATCTCGGCGCTGCATGAGCTCATCTCTTGCCTCCTTGTCCGCGTCGGCTCTGCTCTGCTGCTTGGCCTTGGGAGCCGTACTGGGTGGGGTGGAACCGCACGGACCTCCTTGTTCTTGTGGCTGATCTGGGACTGGGACAGGCTGCTTCGGTGCTGGCTTTGATGCGAGCTGCGGCTGGGGTGCCTGCTGCTGGGGTGCCTGCTGCGGTGCCGTCTTGCTTGCCTGGAAAGAGTAGCGCAGAGGCATAGCACAGGCATAGCACGCGCAATACGAAGCATAGCACGCGCGACCAAATGCATAGCACGTGCAATGACATGGATAGCGCGCGCTGTAGCATTACCCTTTCTGCTTTCTCCTCCTCTGCTTTCTTCCGTCTCTTCTCCTCCTCTTCCTTCTCCTTCTTCTTCCTCCTCTCTTCCTCTTCCTTCTCCTTCTTCTTCCTCTTTTCCTCATCTTCCTTCTCCTTCTTCTTCCTCTTTTCCTCCTCTTCCTTCTTCTTCTTCTTTGCTTCGTCCTCTTTCTTCTTGGCCTGTTCCGCCTGACGTTGGACTCTCTATGCCGCTTGTTCCAGCAGCTGCTGGTGGGCGGTCTTCTGGGCAAGGACCTTTCCAGGCGGGTGGGGGGGCTTAGCGGTGTGGGAGGCGGAGATGGCTGGTGGTGGGTGGCTGGTGGCTGCTGGCTCCTCGGTACGCTTCTTCTTCGGCCTTGGGACTGTCACGGATTCCGTCTCCGGCATGGCAAAGGCGTCGGCCCAGTCCATCTCCAGCTCCTCCATCTGCCGCTTAGCCCGGGCCAGCACCGGGGAGGGGCCTTGCTCCTTCCGTCCGTCAAGCCAGTCGGCCGCATGCTTGGACTGCCCGCCAATGTCGGCGGGCACGCTGATCATCAACGGCCCTCTGCGGGATCCCAGGCACAGGAGCTGCTCGAAGCTGCCCACCTACGTGAAAAGAAAACAGGCGGTGGGTCCGTAGCGCGCGCAAACACTCAAATCGCGCGTGCTACAGCGAATGGAGCGCGCGCAACAATGTCGAAAGCGCGCGCAATGGCAAACATAGCGCGTACCTGTGCCTGTGCCTGTTGTTGTTGTTGTTGCTGCTGTTGCTCGGCCATCTGCACCCGCTGCTGCTGCTGGAGCAGCTGCAGTGTTGCCTGCTGCACGGCTGCCCAGCTATGTGTATAAAGTCTGATGTCTGATGTCTGATAAGGGATGTTGTGTGTGCGGTCTGTCAAAGAGGATGTCTGATATTCTTATCTACTGGAGGTGGGTCTAGGGGTCTAATGCCCAGAGGAAATTGGGAGAAACTATGCCTAAATCTAAATCAACCCCCCCCCCAAAATGAAAAAAACAAAAAGGGAGGACACAATTGAAAAATCATTGGGGAACCACCTTGGACAATCAGAAACATGGCAATACAAAAGTAAAAAAGACTTTGAACACCAAAATGGGAAAATGGGGAAAATGTGTGAGCAAGGAAAGTGGCAAACAAAAAGGTGCCCATAGGCCCCCATAGGCCCCCATGGGCCCCCAAAGGTGCCCATAGGTCCCCAAAGGTGCCAATAGGTCCCCATAGGGCCCCATAGGCCCCCATAGGCCCCCAAAGGTGCCCATGGGTCCCCAGAGGTGCCCATAGGTCCCCAAAGGTCCCCCTAGATGCCAATGAGTCCCCATCGGCCCCCATAGGTCCCCATAAGTCCCCAAAGGTGCCCATAGGTCCCCAAAGGTCCCCACACGCCCCCATAGGCCTCCACAAGCCCCCATAGGTCCCCATAGGTCCCCATAGGCCCCCATAGGCCCCAATAGGCCCCCATAGACCCCCAAAGGTGCCCATAGGCCCCCAAAGGTCCCAATAGGTCCCCATAGACCCCCGAAAGGTCCCCATAGGCCCCCATAGGCCCCCATAGGCCCCCATAGGCCCCCATAGGTCCCCCTAGATGCCCAAAGGTCCCCATAGGTCCCCAAAGGTCCCCGTAGACCCCCATAGGCCCCCATAGGTCCCCATAGACCCCCATAGGTCCCGATAGGTCCCCATAGACCCCCATAGGTCCCCAAAGGTGCCCAAAGGTCCCCATAGGTCCCCAAAGGTCCCCATAGACCCCCAAAGGTGCCCAAAGATGCCCATAGGTCCCCAAAGGTGCCAATAGGCCCCCATAGGCCCTCATAGGCCCCCATAGGCGCCCACAGGCCCCCAAAGGTCCCCATAGGCCCCCATAGGTCCCCAATGGTGCCAATAGGCCCCCATCGGTCCCCATAGACCCCCATAGGCCCCCATAGGCCCCAATAGGCCCCCATAGGCCCCCAAAAGGTGCCCATAGGCCCCCATAGGCCCCAATAGGTCCCCATAGACCCCCAAAGGTCCCCATAGGCCCCCATAGGCCCCCACAGGCCCCCATAGGTCCCCCTAGATGCCGATGAGTCCCCATCGGCCCCCGTCCCCATAGGTGCCCATAGGTCCCCAAAGGTGCCCATAGGTCCCCAAAGGTGCCCAAAGGTCCCCATAGGTCCCCAAAGGTCCCCGTAGAACCCCATGGGCCGCCATAGGCCCCCATAGGTCCCCATAGGCCCCCATAGAACCCCATAGGTCCCCATAGACCCCCATAGGTCCCCAAAGGTCCCCAAGGGTCCCCATAGGCCCCCATAGGTCCCCAAAGGCCCCCATAGGTCCCCATAGAGCCCCATAGGCCCCCATAGGCCCCCATAGGCCCCCAAAGGTCCCCATAGGTCCCCATAGGTCCCCATAGGTCCCAATGGCCCCCATAGGCCCCCAAAGGTCCCCACAAGCCCCCATAGGTCCCCATAGGTCCCCATAGGTCCCCATTGGTCCGCATAGACCCCCATAGGCCGCCATAGGCCCGCATAGGTCCCCACAAGCCCCCACAGGTCCCCATAGGTCCCCATATGCCCCCATAGGTCCCCATAGGCCCCATTAGCCCCCATAGGCCCCCAAAGGTCCCCATAGGCCCCCATAGCCCCCCAAAGGTCCCCATAGGCCCCCAAGGGTCCCCATAGGCCCCCATAGGTCCCCATAGGCCCCCATAGGTCCCCAAAGGTCCCCATAGGCCCCCATAGGCCCCCAGAGGTCCCCAAAGGCCCCCAAAGGTCCCCATAGGCCCCCAAAGGTCCCCATAGGTCCCTATAGGTCCCCATAGGCCGCCATAGGCACCCATAGGTCCCCATAGGTCGCCATAGGCCCCCAAAGGTCCCCATAGGCCCCCAAAGGCCCCGAAAGGTCCCCATAGGCCCCCAAAGGTCCCCATAGGCCCCCAAAGGTCCCCAAAGGCCCCTATAGGTCCCCATAGGCCGCCATAGGCCCCCATAGGTCCCCCCCATAGAGCCCCATAGGCCCCCATAGGCCCCCATAGGCCCCCATAGGCCCCCATAGGCCCCCAAAGGTCCCCATAGGCCCCCAAAGGTCCCCATAGGCCCCTATAGATCCCCATAGGCCCCCATAGGCCCCCATAGGCGCCCGTTGGCCCCCATAGGTCCCCAAAGGTGCCAATAGGCCCCCATACTTCCCCATACGATGATCCCACATTGGCTGTGATAGCGGATCTGACACGTAGTGAGGATTAGCTGAGTCTGAAACCAGGTTATGCAGTGGGAGGCTGCCACGCCCGTAGGCTTCCCAGTGTGCATAAGTCACACATACCCCCCCCCCTTTGAATTCTCACCCCTCGTGCGCGACGGGGTGGGGAGACGGTCCCCAAATGACGGTCTCCCGGGGCTGCATGCAGGTCAACAAAGCGCTAGACCCCCATAGGCCACCATAGGCCGCCATAGGCCCCCATAGGCCCCCATAGGTCCCCATAGACCCCCATAGGCCCCCATAAACCCCCATTGGTCCCCATAGGCCCCCAAAGGTGCCCAAAGGTCCCCATAGGTCCCCATAAGCCCCCATAGGCCCCCAAAGGTCCCCATAGGCCCCCAAAAGTCCCCATAGGCCACCATAGGCCCCCATAGGTCCCCATAGGTCCCAATGGCCCCCATAGGCCCCCAAAGGTCCCCACAAGCCCCCATAGGTCCCCATAGGTCCCCATAGAGCCCCATAGGCCCCCGTAGGCCCCCATAGGCCCCCATAGGCCCCCATAGGCCCCCAAAGGTCCCCATAGGCCCCCAAAGGTCCCCATAGGCCCCTATAGATCCCCATAGGCCCCCATAGGCCCCCATAGGCGCCCGTTGGCCCCCATAGGTCCCCAAAGGTGCCAATAGGCCCCCATACTTCCCCATAGACCCCCATAGGCCACCATAGGCCGCCATAGGCCCCCATAGGCCCCCATAGGTCCCCATAGACCCCCATAGGCCCCCATAGGCCCCCATTGGTCCCCATAGGCCCCCATAGGTCCCCATAGGTCCCCATAGGTCCCCACGTGCCCCCATAGGCCCCCAAAGGTCCCCATAGGCCCCCAAAAGTCCCCATAGGCCCCTATAGGTCCCCATAGGCCGCCATAGGCCCCCATAGGTCCCCATAGGTCCCAATGGCCCCCATAGGCCCCCAAAGGTCCCCACAAGCCCCCATAGGTCCCCATAGGTCCCCATAGGTCCCCATTGGTCCGCATAGACCCCCATAGGCCGCCATAGGCCCGCATAGGTCCCCACAAGCCCCCACAGGTCCCCATAGGTCCCCATATGCCCCCATAGGTCCCCATAGGCCCCCATAGGTCCCCATAGGCCCCCAAAGGTCCCCATAGGCCCCCAAAGGTCCCCATAGGCCCCTATAGATCCCCATAGCCCCCCAAAGGTCCCCATAGGCCCCCAAGGGTCCCCATAGGCCCCCATAGGTCCCCATAGGCCCCCATAGGTCCCCATAGGCCACCATAGGCCCCCAAAGGTCCCCAAAGGTCCCCATAGCCCCCCAAAGGTCCCGATAGGCCCCCAAAGGTCCCCATAGGCCCCTATAGGTCCCCATAGGCCGCCATAGGCCCCCATAGGTCCCCATAGGCCCCCAAAGGTCCCCATAGGCCCCCAAAGGCCCCCAAAGGTCCCCATAGGCCCCCAAAGGTCCCCATAGGCCCCCAAAGGTCCCCATAGGCCCCTATAGGTCCCCATAGGCCCCCAAAGGTCCCCATAGGTCCCCATAGAGCCCCATAGGCCCCCATAGGCCCCCATAGGCCCCCATAGGCCCCCATAGGCCCCCAAAGGTCCCCATAGGCCCCCATAGGTCCCCATAGGCCCCCATAGGTCCCCATAGGTCCCCACGTGCCCCCATAGGCCCCCATAGGCCCCCATAGGCCCCCAAAGGTTCCCATAGGCCCCCATAGAGCCCCATAGGCCCCCATAGGCCCCCATAGGCCCCCAAAGGTCCCCATAGGCCCCCAAAGGTCCCCATGGGTCAAATATTTGGGGGGTCTACAGCCCCCAAATATTTCACGGAACCACATCCGTGAAATATTTCAGGGGTATAGACCCCCAAAATATTTGACGGATGGGGTTCCGTCAAATATTTGGGGGCTGTACACCCCAAAAATATTTGACGGATGGGGTTCCGTCAAATATTTGGGGGCTGTAGACCCCCAAAATATTTGACGGAACCACATCCGTGAAATATTTTGGGGGTGTAGACCCCCAAAATATTTCACGGATGGGGTTCCGTCAAATATTTGGGGGTTGTACACCCCCAGAATATTTGACGGATGGGGTTCCGTCAAACATTTGGGGGCTGTACACCCCCAAAATATTTGACGGATGGGGTTCCGTCAAATATTTGGGGGGTCTACAGCCCCGAAATATTTCACGGAAGGGGTTTCGTCAAATATCTGGGGGGTTTACAGCCCCCAAATATTTGACGGATGGGGTTCCGTCAAATATTTGGGGAGTGTACACCCCAAAAATATTTGACGGATGGGGTTCCGTCAAATATTTGGGGGCTGTAGACCCCCAAAATATTTGACGGTACCCCATCCGTGAAATATTTTGGGGGTCTACACCCCCAAAATATTTCACGGATGCGGTTCCGTGAAATATTTTGGGGGTCTACAGCCCCAAAATATTTGACGGATGGGGTTCGGTCAAATATTCGGGGGCTGTAGACCCCCAAAATATTTCACGGAACCACATCCGTGAAATATTTTGGGGGAATAGACCCCCAAAATATTTGACGGATGGGGTTCCTTCAAATATTTGGGGGCTGTACACCCCCAAAATATTTGACGGATGGGGTTCCGTCAAATATTTGGGGGGTCTACAGCCCCAAAATATTTGACGGATGGGGTTCCGTCAAATATTTGGGGGGTCTAAAGCCCCCAAATATTTCACGGAACCACATCCGTGAAATGTTTTGGGGGTGTAGACCCCCAAAATATTTCACGGATGGGGTTCCGTCAAATATTTGAGGGCTGTACACCCCCAAAATATTTGACGGATGGGGTTCCGTCAAATATTTGGGGGCTGTACACCCCTAAAATATTTGACGGATGGGGTTCCGTCAAATATTTGGGGGCTGTACACCCCAAAAATATTTGACGGATGGGGTTCCGTCAAATATTTGGGGGCTGTACACCCCCCAAATATTTCACGGAACCACATCCGTGAAATATTTTGGGGGTGTAGACCCCCAAAATATTTCACAGATGGGGTTCCGTCAAATATTTGGGGGCTGTACACCCCAAAAATATTTGACGGATGGGGTTCCGTCAAATATCTGGGGGTCTACAGCCCCCAAATATTTCACGGATGGGGTTCCGTCATATATATGGGGGGTCTCATAAAGAAACGGCATATGATCAATCGTCATGGTTCAAAAACGGAAAAAGAAACTTGCAAATGTGCGGGCAACTACGGTCCACCGTTCGATCAGTGCCGTGACACGCTGTCACCGGCACCTCATAAAGAAACGGCATATGATCAATTGTCATGTTCCAAAATTGGACAAAGAAACTTGCAAATGTGGGGGCAACTACGGTCCACCATGACCCGACCATGATCCACCACATCCACCATGACACGCTGTCAGCGGCAACCCCTAAAGAAACGGCATATGATCAATCGTCATTGTTCAAACCTGAAAAAGAAAAACAGGCATACCCTCCCTAACCATGGTTCGAAAATGGACAAAGAAACTTGCAAATGTGGGGGCAACTACGGTCCACCATTTGATCAGTGCCGTGACACGCTGTCAGTGGCACCTCATAAAGAAACGGCATATGATCAATCGTCATGGTTCAAAAACGGACAAAGAAACTTGCAAATGTGGGGGCAACTACGGTCCACCGTTCGATCAGTGCCGTGACACGCTGTCACCGGCAACCCATAAAGAAACGGCATATGATCAATCGTCATGGTTCAAACCTGAAAAAGAAAAACAGGCATACCCTCCCTAACCTCAACCACACAAGCAGGGAAATGACAGGGTGGGAGGGAGGGAGGGAGGGGAGGGAGGGAGGGAGGGAGGGAGGGAGGCTCTCTTGGGCGGCCGTAGGGGCTGTGTTGTGATGTGTTGTGCTGTAATATGCTGTGCTATGCTGTATGTTGTGCTGTGCTGTGGTATGCTGTGATGTGCTGTGATGTGCTGTGCTGTGCCGTGCTGTGCTGTGCCGTGCTCGAAACCCACTACCCCCCCTCTCCACAGTTCCGGCTCAACCCGATGAACCCCCACCCACCCACCCCACCAGCAAAACTGACCCGATTAGCTCAGGTGAGGTTGCTTGGGCCAGACATTAGGATTCTGTTCCCACTTGTCTTCAGTCACATATGAGCCCCCCAATCGGTTTGAGTGAGAGAGATGGGGTGGGGTGGGGTGGGGTGGGGGGGGGGGGGGGGGCACGTAGCATCATTGAAGGGGTTGCAAGCACTGGTTGTGTTTCAGCTAGGGTCGAGACCACAACCCACTTCTACACCTCAAGGGTGTGGTGACAATGGGACAAGTCTAATATTGGGGGGGACACGGGGGGGGGGGCGAAGTCTGACACGGGGGGGGGGGGGGGTAGAAAGGGTGTTGGGGTGGGGGGGGGGGAGTTGGGAGTGATGGTCCATAAAAGTCTGATGTCTGATGTCTGATAGCCGACTAGGTCGCTATACACATAGCTGCGGCTGCCTGCTGTTGGGATGCAGCGTTCTAGGGCGTGGTGCGGAACCCCTAGATAGAACGCAATTTCTGGAACACCCACCTACCCTCAATTTTGGGGCAAACCACCTAAAAAAATGGATTCAGCACCCTGAAAAACCCCCCATCCCCTTTCTTTCCCCACATAACCCTCATTGTAGGGGTGGTTTTGGGGGGGGGGGGGTCAAAGAGTTAGAGCACAGTTAGAACAGAGTTAGAACGCAATTAGAGCACCTTGCTCTAACTAGTTATCGCGCGATAACTCGGTTATCGCGTAGTTATCGCGTGTAGTTATCGCGCACCCCTCCTCCCTCCCTCCCTAGGACAAACAACACAAAACACTTGGCACAAAGCATGTGTGGTCGTTTTTCATACAAAGTCATCAATGTCTGAGGCCTTGGCTGCCTCCAGTCCCAAAAGCCCTTGCTCCAGGGCGTTCATGGACATGCAATGGTGCATGTGGCGGAGGGACACACTTGGCCTCACCAAGGACCAACCCTTAAAACAACTTTGGAGCCTCCTTTTGTAAGGCCCATGCCGATACTCCGTTGGGATGGAGGAAAACTGAAAAATGTTCCTGCATTTCTCGGCAAAAAAGGTGGAATGTGCCAAGCACCAATGGATCCACTTGGTGGGGGACCAACCTGAGTCTCCCCACGCTTTTGAAAATTTTGTGGTCAACGCACGGTGGCGTTCCACTTGGGTTAGAGTGTACAACTCCCTCACCCTCCAAAGCTCATACAAACCCTCAATGCATTTCACCATGACATGCACAACAACCCATAACATAGGTCCCCCAGGGGTCCTCACTGTGGGGACATGCTCTTTGAGGCAATGCACAAATTGCCTTTGGAAGGGGGGGGGGGGGGTTAGGAAAACTTTGGTGCTTGTTAGACCGAAATCTTTTTCTGTGGCCCTCGAGGCCGAAGGGAGGCGTTCCCTCAGAGGGATGCCTGAGGTCTCATCCTTGAGGGCTTGTTTGAAGGCCTGCAAAGCTGCAAGAGCTTGGGCCTTACCAGGGGTACCAGGGGGGGGGGCCTGAAGGGTGGTCTCAATGCGCTTTGCAATGCCGTTTAGGATGCGGCATGCTGCATGTTGGTAGTCCCCCGGCCGCCTATCAGGGGTCACACTTCTCAAGAATGCCCCCCATCTTGAGGTGGACTCCACCCCCCTTTGCTCAACAATCCCATTGGGGTCTTTGCACAACCAACATTTAGACCCAGCCCCCCCCATTGCTTGCATCCCCTTCCCATCCCCTGTCAAAATGACAGTGCAAGTCAAAAATTGGTTTTGAAAGAGGACAACGTCCTCTTCCACATCCCTCACCTCTTGGTTGAGGTTGGCGGAGATGTCCAGGCTTCTCAAAAAAGCCTGTTCATCCCCGCCATCCATGCAAAACCATGAGGCCCATAGCTTCACCTTCGAAGCATATTTTGCCCCCGCCCATACATTAACCCATACATCCGCACGGGTGGAGGATGCCTTCCACAAGGAAGTCGCATCAACTGAAATAACAACAATGGCAACGCCACTAGGGGGGGGTTTCCCGCTAACTCGGGCCATAGATATTGCATTTTGCACAATTGATTGCAAAGGCACATGGGCAGCTGCCCTATTGCGGCCTGTGGTAGACTTTACAATGGTTGTTTGGGGAAAGTAGGGCATGATCCGTTGCCGAACGGTCCTTAGGTCCCGTTGTGTGCAACGGCGGGGCATTCGCAAAAGGGCCCGTTGGGAGAGATGCATGCTGCATGCCATGCGTAGCATGCTCAGGGCCTCATGCTCCTGAGCTGTTAATGCAAGATGGCCGCCAAGTGGGCCAGACAGGGCAGTGCACGCCCCACCACTTAAACAAACTTCGCCTTTGGTGTTGGTGCCACACACAACGTTTGGGTCACCCAATAGAACTCGCACCAGCCGCTGAACCGCCTTCAAACGCCACCGCCGGGCCTTGGGGCACTGCAGATCGGTGTACCGCCGGAGGTTAGCTGTGTTGAGAGCCCGCAGGGCCTCATTGACAGCACTATCCATGAACAATAAGAGGACCTCGGCACGAAATGAGGGAGGGTTTTGAAGCAAGGGCCCAAAAAACACACGCGATAACCCACGCGATAACCCCCGCGATAACTAGGTTATCGCGCGATAACCCCCGCGATAACCCCCCGCGATAACTAGTTAGAGCGCGATAACCCCCCGCGATAACTAGTTAGAGCACCCAGTTATCGCGCCATAACCCCCGCGATAACTAGTTAGAGCAGGGGTTAGTGCGCACTAACTGGAGGGGTTAGAGCAAGCGTTGGGCAGCCTAAAACCTTCACAAACGTTGATTTTGCACCCAGGAAACCTTGGAGATGTCAACAATGTGCAGGCACGGGGCACAATCACAAATTCAAATCAGTCAAATGGACATGTTTCGGGCTAGTTGCCCCTCTTCAGCTGAAAGAGTACACCATGGTGAGCATCCCACCAAAGCACAAAAAATAGAAACAATGAACAACAATCGAATCACAGATTACACTAGCTGGAGGGGTTAGAGCAAGCATTGGGCACCCTAAAACCCATGGACACCAGCTGCTGCCGCCACAGAGGCGTGCAGTGCAGAACCCCCCCCGCACTATAAAAAATCACGCTCCATCGCTCGCCCTCCCATGGCAATGGAGCGTGTAGTGCCCTGGTGTTGAACAACACCGGGGCTTCGGGGGTGGCGGTGCATGCCCAACCCTCCACCGCCCTACCCTTGCACACATGGGTGTGCCGCTTTTTTTCCCTCACGGAGGGATTCAGCAGGCCACCACTCTCCACCCAAAACTCACCCCCCGTGAAAGACCCCACACACACAATAAGCGCCATGGGCGCCCCATCCCGCAAATGGGAGTGGAGGTCCATGGTGTCCGTCCCTTGGGGGCGAACAACTTGGATGCTACACCATGTGAACCATGGTGGAGCATTGGAGGTGCAATACCCATTGAGGTCTGGAACCAAGGGGGTGAGGGCAGGCCTTAGGGTAGCAGCGGCCATGTGGGTCGCCCTAAAATTAGAGGGGTTGGGGTTTCCACTTCCAACGAGGCCGAAGTGGCACATGTCCACTTGGGCCCCATATCGCTCCTCCCCACGAAAAATGCCCTTGGGCAACCCCCTTAGCAAACCCACGAGTCATTGGCTCCCACTCCTACTCCCGCTACCCTGACTCCGCAACCCTTGCGGCGCCAGCCCCTGCTGGGCGGTGAAGGAGGCACTGAGGGTGGAGGTGAGGCTGCGCACCTGCGCCTCAGCCACCCCCAAGCGCTGCTGGAGGTCATCCCCCCTCCTCCGCTGCCCCTCCACCTCCACCCTCAGTTGGGCCGCCTCCACCTCCGCCTTCTGCCTCCCCTCCTGGGCCTCCCTCAGGGCCTCCCTCATCGCCTCCACCTCCTCCCCCCTCTTGGCGGCCAGGTTGAGGGCCTGGTCCAGGGCACGCTGGGTGTTGCCCTGGACCTTTTCGGCCTTCGCCAAGGCCGACTTGTGGTCGGCCGACTGACCGTTGGCCAGTGCGGCCTCGACCCCCGTGGCGGCCGCCTGTTCCACCAAAACCTGGCAAGCGTCCGTCACGTGGGTGGCCACACTGGCCCCCAAGGCCTCCACGTCCAGGGCCTCATGGGGGGGCTGGGCCGCCGCCACCTTTGCCACCTTCGATGGCTTGGGGAGGGCTTGGGGGCGGGGGTTTGGCCCTTACCCCTAAGGGGGGGGGGGGGCATCCGGCTCAACCACCACCACCTCAGGTCCCCGCTTTGTCTGCTTTCCCGGCCTTCCCCCCTTGGGTGCATGCTGCCGAACCCAATCGGCAGTGGCGTCCACCACAGAAGGGGGGGGGTCATACCCACCAACCTGGTGGATGCCCCCCCCCCTTGTTCAGCTTCTGCCACACTTCCCTCCCCGTATACCCCCCCCCCCCGGGGCAGCTGCAAGATGGTAGCCTGAAAAAAACAAAAGAAACAAAAAAAAACACGCGATAACCCACGCGATAACCCCCGCCATAACTAGGTTATCGCGCGATAACCCCCGCGATAACCCCCCGCGATAACCCCGCGATAACTAGTTAGAACGCGATAACCTAGCGCGATAACTAGTTAGAGCACCTAGTTAGAACGCGATAACCTAGCGCGATAACTAGTTAGAGCAGGGGTTAGAGTAGGGTGTTGTGGGAATTTTTCACACCTGGTGACATGGACACATGCCTTGGCCCTCCTTCTTGGCGTCGTCCAGCACCAGGCCCAGCCTCCGCAGCCACACGAAGTCCGTGACGGCCGCATACTCCCCCACCTGCCGCCACTCCACCACCTGGGCCACCCCCTCCACCTCAGGGGCCACCCTTGCCACTCCCCCATACAACCCCCTCCTCACCACCAAAATGGTGCCCGCCGGCACCTTAATCCCAACATGCCCTTGCAGGGAGGGCCAGGGCAGTGCCTCCCCATGGCACACCTTGGCCAAGGGGCACTGATTGGGGTGGCCTGCGACCGCCCCCGCCTCCTCATTAGTGAGGGGGGCAATCACCTCCCTCCCAATCCCCCACCCCGACAACAAAAAATGCCCGGTGGTTGTTCCCACCGGGAGCAAGCACTGAGCAGATTGCTCAATGCCGACCCCATTGGGGTCCACCACCACCTCCTCCTCCTCCCCCCCCTCCACCTCCTCCCCCTCCTGGCATGGCACACAAAGGCCATCTTTGTGGGCGGTGCACAAAATCAGCCGATTGCATCCGTAGCAATTGGCTACCACCTTCCCCCTACACCTAACCGCCCCATCACACTGGACTGTCTTGGCCACCCGGCCACCAGGTGCCCCCAGCTGGGGCCTTTTAATGGACTGCGTCACGTGCAGGTTGGGGAATCGAAGATTCCCCCCCTGGGTAAGCTCAATGGCAAAAAATGCCATGAGGCGGGGGTCCCTCACCCCCGTGGGGGAGGCCTTGGGAATCCCCGACCCCCGGTGGACATCAAGGGCATTAAAAAAAAAGGCAGTGCCCCTCTTGAATGGCACACCCCTCTCCACCCAAGGGTCAGGGAACCCCGAACTGCTACAGGGCACAAAAAGAAAATGTGACCCATCCTCCTCCTCATGATTATGGGTTAGCATAATGAGGCAATTGACATTCAATGTGCCTTCAGGAATGGTGTAGGGAGGGGCGTCGCGATGGAGGTGCTGGGGGGTGTGGTCATAGCTCGAAATTTCGGCCATGTCAAGGATGATGCAGCTCCATCCGACCCCCCCCACCACGATCTTCTTCGCGGTCTCAAGCACACGATCTGCCACCCTTTTGAAGACTGGCAGATCATGGAGCTTGTGGGGGTTGTGCTTGTGGTGGTCGGCACCCCCATAGTTGCCATACAATGTGCGGCGGGTCCCAGAATCTTGGGGCCTGCCGACAATGGGGGGGTTCTCATTGAAAATGGGTGCCTTCTCTGAGAGAGGCACCCTATCCAAATCTTCCAAAAGACTTTGCAGCTGAATGTCACTCAAAAAATCGTGCTCCAGGAGGTGGTTGACCACCAGCTTTCCCCCCACCGTGAGCACAAGGTCATTGGGGTCCCTATTAAAGGCCCCCAAGGGCTCGGCGGCAACCACCTCCTCCGCCTCCCCAATAAGGGGGGGTGTTGCCGCAAATGGAAAAAGAATCACTCCCTGCCCTGAAATAATGTTGGGAGTGGTGACCCCATACCACTCACGCTCCCACTCCCTTGTGGGGCAAAGGGAGTGCATGGGGAGCTTGTTTTCGGGGTCGTCAGTGCATACCCGGCGGGTGTTGTGGGTGAGGGGTTGGGGGAACCAACCATCCGACTTCCCCTTCCCCTTACCAGGTCTCACCCTTACCTTCTGGACACTAATCATAAGGGGGTTGTGGGGCTTCTCCTTCCTCCCCCCAGCCCCCACCCCCCCCACATCCGCCTCCTCCTCCTCCACTTCCTCCTCCTCCTCCTCCTGACCCACATAGAGTGTCGTCTTGGTCCCCGCACCCTTCTCGGCATGGGCGGTGACGGACTCCACCACGGCGTCCACGTCCTCGGGATGAAGCTAGATCAAAAATCCAGCAACCCCTGAATTTACCTCTAGCAACTCGAAGATGTAGTTGCTGAGAACCAGGGGGTCTCTCTTGTCCGCCATGAAGGGGGACTTATGGACAAGGAGTCCAAAGTCCACACCATGTTCAAAGCGGGTCGCCACGGGGCGCCTCACATTGGTATCACTCATCGTAAACCCCTCAGGACCGCCAAGGCGACGGACCCCAAGGAGCTTTTGATGGTGCTCGCACCAAGCGTGGGCAGCAGCAAGGGCCATTATCAAAGAATACGAAGGCTTTGAGAGCTACAGCGAAAAGGGGAAACATAAAATGAAGCGCGATAACCCACGCGATAACCCACGCGATAACTAGTTATCGCGCGATAACCCCCGCGATAACCCCCGCCATAACTAGGTTATCGCGCGATAACCCCCGCGATAACTAGTGCTCTAACCCCGTTCTAACCCCGTTCTAACTAGTTAGAGCACACAAAGATCAAATCGCAAAAAGTGCAAAACGGGCAATATCGAGCAAACAAAACATGGAAGGCACATTGTTGCATCATAGTGCACCCATGTAACATGTGAAATTCCGGGTTCCAACCATATTAACAACACCCAAAATTGGGGGGGTTCCGCACCACGCCCTAGAACGCTGCATCCCAGTTGGAGCTGCTGCTGCTGCACTTGCTGCTGCTGCGGCTGCTCCTCGTCCTTGACCGCCGTGGTTTTGACTTTGGCGCCGGTTGCAAGTGCCCTTGCGGCACTGGCTCCTTTCTTGGCTGACCCCCGCAGCAAACTGGCACCTGCACTTCTCACCGAGGCACACTCGTTCTTGAAGGCCATTGCCCCCGCGTCGGTCGCGTTGATGAAGCTCGGTGGGTCCTTGTTGAAGTAGAAGTGGTGGACGGTCTCTGCGGTGGCACCCGGAGGCGTGTGGGTCCGAACGTGACCCCACCCGTAACTTGCCCAGCACGAGAACAGCAGCTCGTACTCCTCCACCTTGCAGTGTCCACAGGCAGCTTGTCCTTCTTGGGTTGGCACGGAGGGGTTCAACAGGTTCGCCAGACTGCACCAGTGCCCAGTAATGCTCTCGTCATGCCAGCAGGGTTTCACGGCTCCTTCTGGGATCTTGGCAATCGCCGTGGCCCTTTGGCGCCAGAACTTGTAGAAGGCCACCTCGAAGAGGTAGGCCGGTGTCACGTCCTTCAGCCATGCCCAGTCGGGCCCTTGGGCGCAGATGGTGCTGTTTTGGTTGGGCCAGATTCGGTTCTTGAAGTCGCTGCTGAAGGCGAAGCCCGTACGTGGCCCGGGTGGGGGAGACAGAAACTGTGCTTGCACTTGGGGTTGCTGCTGTCTTGGTTGGACCTTCTGCTGCTGCTGCTGCTGCTGCTGTTGTGGGCTGCCGACTTGCTGGGCCGCAGCCTGCACTTGCTGCTGCTGCATTTGCTGCTGCTGCTGCACTGGCAGTGGGCCGAAGAGCACTTGTTGCACTTGGCCCACTGGAAGACTGCCGCGCACTGGGGAGCCCAAGGTGGGCGACCCACCGGGGAACAGCATGGGAGACAGCTGCTGTGAGGCAGCTCGTAACGGGGACTGCGGCGCGGGCCACAGAGGCTGCGTTGGGGAGAACTGGGTCAGCGTCTGGGACAGCGTCTGCGGAAAACAAGACAAAGCACGCGGAAAACAAGACAAAGCACGCGCAAGGAGGACTTGCGTAGTGCGCACAACGAGACAGCTAGCACGCACAACAAGAGCGTAGCACGCGCAACGGAAACAGTAGTGCACACGGCAAGTACATGTGGCTGCATGTACCCTTCGTGAACCGGCCGTTTGAATCCGAGATTCACGGTACCGTGAATTTCACCCAATTTTGCTGTGTTTTGCTCGTAACTTGGTGCTATCGTGTGCTTTTGTCGTGCTACCTTCGCCCAAAGTAAGATGCAACAAATAGGTGCAATTTAGAGGTTTAAATTCCCCGCATGGTTTAACACATTTGGTGAGATTCGCGTGAATGTGAAATTCACGCACCTAAATTCACGCAAAAATTCACGCTAGATTCACATATTCACGAGAATGTGAAATTCGCACGAATTTCGTACGAATTTCGTACTAATTTACCCTCCTTTCCACTCTTTCGCTTTGTTACAGCTCACAAAGCCCTCGCGTTCTTCTCTTTTAACAATGTCGCAGCACACTATGTCTCAACTCGCAAGCCTGGCCTCTCGCCCCGACCCCGCAGCCGACACCCTCGCCCACTACCAAGCCCTCCCCGTTGCCCACCATCAATTGGAGGAGGCAACGTACGAGTCGGAGGCATTGGGGGTGGATGACATCATGGGCTGGGCAGCCTCCCTCGACCCCTCCCCCGATGTCATCCACATCGACATGCGCAGCCCCACCCGCAACAGCTACCTCGGGGGGAGGGGATGGGCCACAACCCTGTGGAGGGAACCGCGCCGCCAACTCCCCACCCTCAAATTTCTCCATCTAACCCCTCTCCCCTCCAGTGTTGACCAGCTCCTCAACTCGATGAGGACTAACCCTGTGGGGAAGCCTAAGGACGCCCACGTCCAGGTGTACCCCACCACTAACCTCGTCCACACCCCCCCCCACTGCGATATGGTGTGCCTGCAGGATCTTGCTGCAGGTGCACCAGCAGACCACTCTTTTTTCCCCTTTTCTTGGCATCTTGCCAACCCCCGGTGGTGGGATGATTTGGGCATCGCCCCTTTCCATCCCACCATGCCCCCCCAGGTGCACGTCCCCGACGTCACCCACCCCACCTTCTATAGCACAACTTCTTTGCAATGGTACCGTGGTGCCTCATGCGCCCCCCCCTTCATTTCAAGTGAGCCCCCCGTCCGCACCGAACCCCTTCCCGACCCCCCTCATGGGGTGACGGGCAGCCCTGACCCCGCCCCCGACAGGGTTGGCCCCTCTCAGCCGCCCCTCAACTTTGTTGATGGGAACGGCTACATTGTGCTTCGGGGGCTTGTGGAGGCACGGGATTGTGAGGTGGGGTGCAACAAGGTGATGAAGGCGTGGGGCAGCGGCGACGAAAAAGTCGTCGCAAAGAATTTTGAGCTCCTTTTCAACGCCGCGCGGAGTGAGGAGCAGGCCAAGGATCCTGCGCTCCCCCGCCGGTGGCAAAGCAAGAGCACCTTGGGGTTGGGGGTGGGGGGGCCTCTCTTCAAGAAGTTCCACCCCCACCTCACCGAAAGTGTCCCTGGGGTTGGGGACCTCCACCCAATGACGCCGGGCAGCGTCATTGTGGCCAGTGTGGGGAGTGGGCCGCAGCTCCCCCACACCGACGTGGCCACCCACCCCGAGGTCCTCCCCCCCCACGACAGGGAGGTGGGGGACTGCCACCTGAGTAGCTTCCTCTGCTTGTCAGAGGACTACCAGGTGGCGGTGCAGGCGGGGACGGCCCTAGGGGAGGCGGGGCAGGCGCGCTGGGACACCGTTGAGCTGCATCGGGGGGACATGCTGCTGATGGTGGCCACCAGCCGCCATCATGGATTGCCTGCCCTCCCCGACTCCAAGGATGGGCTGCAGGGGGCTCTTTTTAACTTGTGGACCCCCGACCCCCGGCGAGCAGTGCATGCTGTTCTTCGTGGGCAGCGTGCACCAGCTATGTGAGCAGCTCCAAGCCACAATGGGCAACCTATCCCCCTCCCCTTGTATAAGCTACGCCAATGTACACAATTATTACGGTCCCTACGCCTACTGTAGCTTGGACAAGGGCGTGGCTTGCGCGCAACACATACAACTGCCGACACACACATGTGCCGGCCACATGTGCTGAAATTGGCAATTCAGGACCTATGGGATGCATCAAATTAAAAAAAAAAATTCTTGGTGCACCAGCAGGGGGCCACATGCGCTGAAATTGGCAAATGTGACGACAAACCCATGTCCTATGTGGCCACACTACATTTCGTACGCAATTAAACTACGTACACAACTCCCTTTCAACTCCCCAACACGTCCTGCCCACAGCCTGACCTTAACTTATGGGACAAGTGGGTTGGTCATGACTCCCCCAATGCTAGGTCAGTCCTGCAATCAATGATCCCCACAGTGACGTCCCAAGCCTTGACGTATGCATTCACGGATGTGCACATGCAGGTCAATTTGGCGTCCATTGTACGGGGGTGTGCATATAAAGGTTACGCAAAGTCGTGGTGGTGGCCCCCGCTGCGTGCAACAGTGCTTGGTGCGGGCAAGGGCCAGCTTTTACCAACGACCCTCGTTTCCAAATGGGTTGGGGAGGGCAGGGACTTCAGGATGGCAGTCGGGCCGGCGAGTGCTGCGCACTTCGCACCGGCCCTCCTGCCATCCTGAGAACATGTCTGTACATTGATAGGTAAGGACTGCAGCGAGTGAAACCACCGGTCAGGCACACTGTGCACAAGTAGCATGAGGGTGCTGTGTGAAAGCCAAAAACTGTCCCTTCTCCTGTACACTGCATTGGACAGGTTTTGTGTTGGGCATCCCCTGTGTGAGGGCTCTGCCTGTTTTTCTGCCCACTGAAGATCCAGTGCCTGCTGCCTGTGTGAAAAAGTGATAGACAGAACTATTACGGTCCCTACGCCTACTGTAGCTTGGACAAGGGCGTAGCTTATACAAGGGGGGGGGGGGGTACATCAGACACTATGGGCGGGCCTGGAGGCATATAGCGGCATACACCACCAAGCTGCACGCTGCTACTAGTTCAACTTACGCATCTCACCATAGCAAAGCTGCATGTTGGAGGCACGCGAGGCGGACGGAGCCCAACGCCAAGCCTAGTTGCGGAGGCCCGTCCGGCACCCATTCTCACGTAATCTTTTGACGGGTTGTGCTTTGGTCAACTTTTCCTCGACTGCACCAGGTAGAATGAGGCATGGAGGATTGGACTTCCCATGGGTTGTTGCCATTCCAACAACAGAACAACAAACACGCGGGAAAGATGGAAGCCGTAGGCTTGCATTGCGAAACCAACCGGCTTCCATTACATTTGCTTACATTTGCATTTCGAAGAAGAGCAAGGACAACAGTCTTGGGTCGACGCAGTCCATGGAGTCATCATACACCCTCAGCAAATTGGTCTGCACGATGGGCCATATAATCCCCATGGCCTAATGGCGTGCGCGCCATGCCTTGATACAAGACGGCGTGGCCCTCGCCTTGCTCTACAGCCTGGCACCGACTGTCAGGCCACATCCTCGGCTTCAGAGACGCCACAATATGCAAACAAATCGGAGCATGTACACCTGCTGTGGACCAAAGGCATCGCACTCTTCTTGAATCTCCGATTCCCTGGCCTATAGTGTAAACCCACCCCCCCTTTATTATCACGCACCGAAATAATATCACACATGCATGATAATATTTTGGACCACCAAAATAATATCACGCATGCATTTTGGCCACCTGAGCACATCGCAGACAGCAAGGCAAAACACTGTGGGAAACGTGATTGTCAACCAAAACACATAGTTATTTTGGTGCGAGAAAAGTGGCTATAGATAGCTGGCGTGCTCCTGCCTTGGGTTTCGGCTTGGGCACCAGCCAGGGCCTCAAGCACATCAGCAAGAAATGGAACTTCAGAGTCAGGAACCATCACAACAAAAATCTGGTGGACAGGCAGGGGGTGGTCAAAATAATATCACGCCCAAAATAATATCACGCACCGAAATAATATCACGCGCGTGATATTAAAAGGGGGGGGGGGGTTAGTAGGGGTCAAGGGTTCGGTCATACGCTGAGGTCCAAAACCTCCTGCTTGCCTTTGACACGTGCTGCATGGCCGTAAAGGATTTGTTGTCCAAAAGCCCGTGACGAAACGCTACTAATCAGTTTCATGAACATGCGGAGTACACGTGTTCCTTTCGCCTTTAGGATCCTTGCTGTGCAAAATGGTGTTCCATGTCGTTGGCCCAATTTAGAAAGACGGAACGGAGGAGCCCAAGTTCTTGATGAAGCTATTCAAAGTTGCTTAGTTTTGGCGGACAGAAAAGGTCTGCACGGACCCTTAGAGGAGGGGCATCACCCTCTCCCGTTCCCACCTCTCCACCAAGTGAGAGCCCCCCGTTTTCTTGCATGTTGGTGCCGAAACAAAGCAAACGATCAGGCCTCAACCAGGGGTAGGCGTGTGGTGAGGATCACGCAACCACTGTGTGTGGCATGAAGCTCTTGTGCTCCCCAGCCAACGGTAGTCCTGCGCAGGTCTCTCAAAGCCAATTAGGTCCAATCTGGTCCAATTACACGGCCCACAAATGTCCACATGTTGTCCAATGCTAGCTGCAGGCTGCCCGCATTTAGTCCAGGCGCCATTAGGCGCTCCATCCATATCCCACAGCGCTGTCCCTCCCTGCCCTTGGTCCTTGCCTTGTGCAAAGCGCCACAGGCGCCGTCACAACTCGTCCGAGCCTTCCGAGTCCGACCGTACAACACAGCGATACCGCTTTTGCAGCCATGTCTCGCTGGCGTCTGTGCTATATTCTGAGCCGTGCTGTCTGTCCCGCCAACCCCCCCCCCCCGGCACAGCTGTGTGTCACTCACGTCCGTACTGAAGTCGGACGATGCGTCAGACATTTCTTCCCGCTGCAGGCGTGTGTCACTGATGTCTGTACCGGACATCTCCTCTTCCAGCTCTACCAACTCTGGCTAACTGGCCAGAGAAAGCAATGTACTATCCGACTCACGGGCAGTTAATGAAACACCCCATGCTATGGGTTGCAAACCCAAATCAGCCGGTCCCCGCGGCTAGACAAGGCCGTACGAAAAGAACGTATGCAGCGAAAACCTGACCATACTTCACCCCACAATAGTAACAGTACTGCCGTTCTGGAAAACTGGCCTCACGCAGATTCACTCAGCGGCAATGAACGCCTGGTGCAGGGCACCGGCATGATATGCGCCCCCCAAGTGTCATTAATTAGGCCCAGGAAATACCCCCCCAAGTGGCCTAAGAGCACGCTACGGCAGCTCATTCGAAAAGCAGGTTTGGGAAATTCAAATTTGAGGGTGACATGCAAAGCCCTTGCTGGGCGAGGATGCCTGGTAGACCCTTCCAATGTCAGGGGTAAGCATACGGCCGCAAACCCACCAAACTGGAATGTGCAAAGTCAGAGTCCGCAAAGCAGCAGCATCCTCCAGCCCTGCTTGCAAGGCGCTTGCAAACCACTGCCTCCCACATTGTCATATTACAGCTCCAAAAGCAGAGTGTGCAATGCAGTGGCATCTGTCAGTACTGCAGGGACTTGCGCACCACTGTTGCCCACATGATTGCCCCTAAGATCCAAGGTGAGAGTATGCAATGCAGCGGCATCTTTCAGCGCTGCAAGGGCTTGGGCACCACTGTCACCAACCTTCTTGTCCCAAAGCACTAAGCTCAGGGTATGCAGTGCAGCAGCATTCTTCGGCCCTGCAAGGGCTTGAGCAGCATCCTTCAGCCCCGCAATGGCTTGCGCACCACTGGCTCCCACATTGTTGAACCCAAGATCCAAGGTCAGGGTATGCAATGCAGCGGTATCTGTCAGCGCTGCAAGGGGTTGGGCACCGCTGTCACCAACCTTGCAAAGCACTAAGCTCAGAGTATGCAATGCAGCAGCATCCTTCAGTCCTGCAAGGACTTGCGCACCGCTGGCTCCCACATGGTTGCCTGCCAGACCCATGGTCAGAGTACGTAGTGCAGCTGCATCCTTCAGCCCTGCAAGGGGTTGCACCACTGGCTCCCACATTCTCTATCCAAGATTCGTCTCTGAAAAGCCAGAGATAAAACGTAACACATCAGCAGGCAACTCAACGAACTTCATCTCTGTATAGAAAGGATGACTTGCAAAAGAACAAGCCCAATGCAAATCTTACAACAAAGAATTGCAGCACCTTGTGCCGAACTGCCCCCCCGCACCAGTCCGGGATGCCAGAGAGCAACCTGATCCGTCCGCTGTCATGCACCACTACCTCTGCCACCCTGGCGGTTTGCCGACCGTTAATGTCATGGCGTGTGGTCGACACCAACGTGTGATGGTCTGACCCCTACTTGGCCATCATTGGTAAATATTCCGCTTTCAGGTTCGAATAGTTGTCGATGGTGTAGCTGGCTCCCGCATCATTCAAATCCTTCGCAATACTTCGAGCCATGGTAACACCTATGGGTTTCATCCCCGCCTTGAGAGCGAGTTTCACTCCCCTAACACTGTTTTCGAAACTAAATATGTGCGCATCCTTTGGAGGGCATTGACTCTCGTCCAATTTCAAAGCCACGGACTCCCCCGAGGTTCCCTTTCGGATGTTGGACACCAAACTTCGACGCGATTGTGCCTCGGCAGTGTACTGCAGAATACCATCAAAATAATCTTTTATCGAAAGACCCTCTTCACTCCTATCCAGAACTTGGCGGACAAGGTCAACCGGGAGGTTTGTTAAAAGATACTTAAAAACTCGGCCTTCACCCACCGAGGATAGAGTCTTTAAGAATTCGGCCACACCGGGAAGCAATGGAAAGGGGGTGTTGCAGCCTTCAAGGGGGCGTGCAACATCAACACAACTCTCCAAGGTCTTGTGGCGTGTTCGCTGCATGCTCTGGTAATCGTTGTACGGCGTAATGGGGAGCAAGTCTGAGTGGATTTCTTGTTCAGACTGATGAACAAGCACTTCCTCGTAGAACTTCTCATCCACATAGAAGCCAAAAGGTTCAATAATTTCCCTCCAAGCATCCGCATTGAATCGGTCAAGCTTGGTCGTGTTCAAGATTGAACGCAGTTGAAATACGAGGATCATCGAACGACAATGCGAGAAATAGATTCTAAGGGGCACCACGCTATGTGTCAAAGTGGTCCAGCTTGGTCGTTGTTCAACATTGAACGCAGTTGAAATACGAGGATCAGCGAACGACAAAGGCAGAAAGGATTCTCAGGGGCCCCTTGCATGTGTCACCAATTTCAGCCAATGACCTGTCTCAGCCAATCAACTCTTGTCCTGCCGCCCCATAACAAAGCCCCCCATCCCAACCAATCTGGCCCTGGGCGACTTCAAACTGATCCCCGGCGGGTCCTGGTATTTGAAGGCATTCTTGGTCTGAGCTCGGTCCCTCACGGACACTTCCCTGTCTCATGAGCTCGGGCTCTTACCCTTGGTACCCAGGAAGTCGAGAGTTCTGAGATTGTTGCGATTGACGTTGAAAAAAGCTCAGGGGCCCAGGCTCATGGCGCGCATAACCATAAGCTGATGGCGACGGGGATGTCCTGCCGCGGCACATTTGGAAACATTTCAACCAGGTCCAGCTCTGTGGGTACCCCAGAATACCCTTGTCTGTGCCATTCCCGGACAGCCGGGACAAACCCTTCTAGGCCTACAAACTCAAAAGCAGGACAGTGGTGCACTGCTAGTTTCCATAGCACGGTCAGGGCAAGGCTCATGAACTTGGCAGTGATTTTCACCGGGGAGGCCGCGTGCCTCACAATTTCTCGAAACTTCATCACAGGAGGTGATACAAACTCAACAAAGGCGCAAGGGTACGGTACACCGGACGAAGTTGATCATGATATTGCAGCGGTCAGAAGAGTATTTCAGACATCCCCGAAACATATTGGGGACGGAAGAGCGCAGTGTGGGTCGAGCACTGGGACTAGAAAAAGGCACCCAGCGCTGCAGTGTGGACGCTGTAGAGTCCCCTAGTTGGGAGTACCGTCGCCACTCCCCCTGCGGTTGATGCTGGTCGTGGTCGTGGGGCGTCTTCGCGTTGTTGTGTTGGGCCACCGGGGCATTGCTCACGCTGCTGTTCACACCACCCCGTTCGCACCTGCCCACACTAGCCCTCTGTTCACATTGCAGCATCGCCCCCCCCCCCTGTTTCTGTGCACTGCTTGTCCTGCCCAGGAACCACCCAGCCCTATACCTCACCGCATTGCCCCCCCACCCACCCACCCACCACCACCACCATCACACCGCATTGTAGCCTCCTGTTCACCGGCATCACATAGCACCACCGCCCTTCTCACATTGCATTGATGCCCCATTCACGCCACACCACCTGCCTGTTGACTCAAACCCACTTCTCCGTCCTTGCAATTCATCTCGTTCCTGGGGCTTTGCGTCCGAAAACCCAGAACCGCTGAAAATGCTTTGCGTCCCATAGTGGTACCCTGTTCCCTATGTCTCTGTATGGGTACCTTCCAGCCACTGTAAAACGTGCTGCACGGATCCTTAAAAACTCGCTTTCATAACCGCTAGCAAATGTTTCCAACCATTTTCTCAAAGGCCACCAAACGCTTTCGAAGTTCAGCCCCTCTCAGTCTTGCCAGTACGCATGAGCCTGCTCCCCATCCTCGTGTCCTGCTACCCAGGTCACGGGCAACTTGCGAATGTCTGTACCTTTTCCATCAAAAAACATGCTTCTGCTTTGTAGAAGGGACGAGTCCAAACGGGTTCTTGCACTCGAGGCTGGAGCCCATTGATTTGGGACCCAAGCGTACTTTGGACAAGGGGGGGTCGGTAGTTCTGTCCCAAGGACCCGAACAACGACAAAACCAGGGAAGGTACCAAGGTGCCCGGGCACCACCTAAGGCCCCTGTGACACGTCCGCTTGAAGGGCCTGCGCGAAGTACCGCCACAAAGGGAGGGAAGCGTAGATGTTTTTCACAAGCGGGCGCACAAAGCAACAACACCAACACCAACAACATGAAACACGCATTGTTCGTCCATTTTGAAAAGTACCCTCTCCCAAAAGGATGTGCAACATTGGCCATAGTGCCTGGTCCAATTTTTTGTGATCACCCCAGACCCTTCAAACCTCACGGCCTCTGAAGCAGGGGCTTTGTCCAGCCATGGAATACCTGTGTATGACTAGTACTCACGGTGCATTCCTGCACTGGGCCAATCCTCGCCCACAAAGATGTGGTCATCTCAAAACCGTACGAACAGTGACCTTGTGAGAGTTGATGTCATGATAGTTCCAAAAGTGTTGCTTGCGACTTGCCAATAGTTCACTGCCTCCCCCAACCCATTGTCCAACATCGGTCGTTCATGTGACAAACTGCCCAAAGGCCCAGAGCTGCGGTGTCCTCTGCTTCAGTTGTGGGCTTTGGATTCTACCCACTCAGATGGCCACCTTTAGAGAACTAAGTCACAAGGCACAGCAAAGCACCAACTCTTCAGTCACATGCAATAGGGTCTGAGCCACATGGGTGCGACAGTGCAGAGTGCAGAAAATGGCTGCTGGGATTACATCCCTCACCTGCCCTGCCCTCGGAAAGTGGTCTTTGCTCCTTTGTTTTGTGGCTTATGGTTGAACGCCCCCCCCCCCCCCGCCGCCGCCCCGCCCTTTTGTGTCAAAACAACACGAGGTGTTGCTTCTATAGCTTCTATATATTCTATATCCTCGGGTTCAGATCACCTTGTTGCTAGTAGCCGTTGGTCTGCACAAAACAAGAGTTGGCAAGGCGCCCCAAATTAGTTGCTGCCCAGACCCGCCCCAATCGAGTTTCTTCACCATAACAGTATGTGCAAGCAAAATTCAGCACATTCTTGACTTCCTCAGTGCCCACTAGGGCCATCAGGAGCCGTGGAATAGAAGGTGGGGCAACCCGTCATCAGAAATCGCACACCATGCTTCAGAACCCCAATTCTCAAATGGCGCATTTGCCAGGTGTGGTGTGGCATCGGTGTCCTTTTTTGGTTGATGAGTTCCTCCACCTCAATAATCACTGCCTTCTTGAGCCCACATGGCACCCATGGGAGGGGACACATATAGTGGTGCACCCCTCTTGTGCATCAACTTACAAATTGATGCATGCATGTGTGAGGGAGCTCCATCCACACTGTCATATCAAAACAAGCATTGGGTTGCAATGCCAAGCAGAATGCAGTAATGAGCACTTTAGTTTACGGCACTATGTGCACTCTACTTTCAACCAAGAGTATAGCGAGAGGTTGGGAGCCCGTTCGTGATGCCACCGTGACAAAGCCCAACCCGCTAACATCACGACTTTGGGGGTCGCATGCAGCGGCAAAAAATCCGCACCCCACGGGCACATATCTCATTCGCCTGCCCTTTATGGGTCCTCCCATGGTCACCCATGCGGGACGAGGCCATAACATATGTCAGGAATCGCGAAACACAAGCAAGCTCCCCCTTACGCTCAGCAGAGTGTGGCACATTGGTGTTGCCAACCCAAGGCGCCGGGTACCATAGCTTCACCCGACCACTCCACTTAAAAAACAAAAGACAAAAGACAAAAGAAACTTGCACCGTCCGAGTGAGGGCCGGCGTTCGCACCTGTGCGAGCCGGTCCGAATGAGGGCTGTGCAAGACCCCCACCACAAGGGCGGGGGTCGGAAAATTCATGAAATTCAAGAAATGAACAAAATTAGTTTGCCACTAAGACTTTCCCAGGAAACAGCATGAACACACGGTGTTTGTCCTGTAGGGAACATGTTCTTAGCGTACAAATAACATCATTCCAAACCAAGCAAGAAACCTCACAACCGGCTCTCAGAGAGAGCTTACGGGTATCTTGGAGCTCCTGAAGTGGGGTTCTTCTTGTCGGAACCCAAATATAATACACCACGTCGGAAACACACCACACATCGGAGCTACTGGGCCACTGACTGTGCGTCCAGATCTCGCAATTTAGTTTACGGCACTATGTGCACTCTACTTTCAACCAAGAGTATAGCGAGAGGTTGGGAGCCCGTTCGTGATGCCACCGTGACAAAGCCCAACCCGCTAACATCACGACTTTGGGGGTCGCATGCAGCGGCAAAAAATCCGCACCCCACGGGCACATATCTCATTCGCCTGCCCTTTATGGGTCCTCCCATGGTCACCCATGCGGGACGAGGCCATAACATATGTCAGGAATCGCGAAACACAAGCAAGCTCCCCCTTACGCTCAGCAGAGTGTGGCACATTGGTGTTGCCAACCCAAGGCGCCGGGTACCATAGCTTCACCCGACCACTCCACTTAAAAAACAAAAGACAAAAGACAAAAGAAACTTGCACCGTCCGAGTGAGGGCCGGCGTTCGCACGAGGGACCACCACAAACATGACCCTGCCCCTTTTTCCCGATACAATATGAACACGACCACATCATGTTATATTTCTTACCACAAAAACCATGGCCGAACTCGGAAGTTTTGTTGTGATCTCCCAACCCTCCGATTGGCAAATTCATCGTTTTCCGCCAAATGTGCAATTCAGTGCTAAAAGCGCTTTATGTACATTTGACTCGGTTCAACCACATGCACTTGAGGTAATCTCGGCAAGGTAATCAGGGCAAACTGTTGTTTTTTTATCATAACATGCACCGGGCTGTCACTCAAGGGTCTTGGCACGGGATGTTGGATGACGAATGCGAAATGCGAACGTGCAACCTTGCCTCAACATTGACCATGCATGTTCCAACCACAGGTCCCAAATGTTCACGGCCAATCGTCCCCAGGTCACTTTCTCTCCCTGTTGGGGGCACGCATCGTCTCTTGGGGTTTGGAGGATGACATGCCGTCTGTGTAACCTTGTGCCCTCTCCTCCCGCTCGGCACCCCTCAGCGCGAGTCCTCATAATGTCCTATTGAGAATAGTGCCGCCTTCTACATCAAAAGTGCGTGAGGAGGTAGCACCTCGATCATCCTTGCATGGGTTGCGGCCTCCCTCCCTCCGTCCATCCCTCCGCTTGGTTTGGGCTCCTAGTTGTGGATGGTTTGGTGGCAATAGGGTGCAAAGACACTGGAGCATTGGATGGCACCACTATTCTCGGGTGAAAATTTCCAACGGGCCATGCATGATGTAGTGTAGGACGTGGGGACCGGAAGGCTGAGCGTGATTCAAAAGATGATGCATTTGTGTTATGTCCTTGCGTTTTCCTTCGCTTGTACCATGAATCTTTCCATTGATCAATGCCTAGCAACTCTTTCATGCAAATCCAGTTTCCCTCCTTTATTCAGCTAGTTCCTAGAACGAACATGGCGGATGTTGAACCTAGTTGTGGTTGCTGGTCCTCGTGTGCGGAGGGTAGATCCAAGCAGATACAAGGTGCAAATGTCTCTCCAACGAATATTTTGTGATTTACATTTCCAACCTTGCATTTCTATTTTCTCTCAACAATTGCCATCGATTTCTCCACCAATGTCACCGTCCCGTCCCCATAAGCCCCCCTTGCCCATGGTGGGCACGCACTATTGGGTACCCCAAATCTTCGGGGAAAAAAGCAAATGAGCATATGCGACATCACACCGACTCGCGAAGTCATTTGCTTGGTCTCCTCGTACGCTTGGAGTGCCATTGGGAAATAGTGCAAATTGTTTTCCAGGAACTGTCGGTTACAAGTGACCTAAAGGTCCGGTTAGGCGCGTTCTTTTCCCTTCTACCAAGTGCAACTCACGAGCCGGGGTTTCGGCAAAGCTCCGGCCAAACAAACCCTTTCACCATTTGCTTTCGGTCAATGGAACCAATACTTGGTGTACTTTGTACGGGCATGTTCCATGGGATGTACTTTGTTTTGTGGAATGAAGTCCACAGAGACCAACCAACTGTTAGTCGGGAGTGCTCCACAAGATTATTTGCTTGCGTAACATTGGAACAAGGCTTCGGGTGATGCAGATCGTGACCTTTGAGCAATTAACATTGTCACAATGCTCGTGATTAGTGGCAAACCTTCGGTCCATCACCATTTGGGATCATTGACTACAGAAGAATATGTGAATCGATTTTGCTTTCATGCCACACCGAATCAGCGGGTGCGCTTTGATTTACGATCACGTCCACTTTTTCTTTCGTCGAGTCGCCTTGAACTGTGCAAACTACTTGACACCCTACTTGTTGTTGCATCATTTCCCGTCCCTTTGATAAGGCTTGGTGGATCCATGGGGAATAGAACATCAAAACGCCACCTACATGATTTCTCTTGATCGCGAAAGCCAAAGCAAACTCCAAGACCAAGCCTGCCGGTAGAACAGGCGAGCAAGACCTTGGAGGCGGCGTCACGGATCGTGTGCGATTCGTGACGCTAGCAAAGTTCAACAAAAATGCATTTTGGAACCAAGGTTGTGGAGTTAACCAATATCCTTCCCTGATCCAAATCCCACACTAGAAGCAACAACTCGTCAGTTGGGCTTAACACATGCCAAAAGATTGTAGAGTGCACAACGACGGAAAATAACATTTTTCTTCATGAGTTACAAGCACGGATCGCATCAAATCAACTTTGTGCAATCATGTGACAAATCAACTTCGTGCTGTGCACTGTGCTCAACGTTGCAGAGCCACAAAAAAAAATTTGGGGCCCTTTGGAGGTGGAATTTTGGCCCCACCTTGCTTTGCAATCACCACACCACACATCGCGTCCCCACAAGGGCGACATATGTGTGCAATGCAATTTTAAAATTATTTCATTGACTTCACCATCATTGGAATCCAAAGAGTGACGACATGCACAGTCCGGATACTTTGCTGTCGGTTCACTCAGCAAAATGAAAGAGGAAAATGGCTGTTTGCTGCAAGCATGGTACAGCTGCAGTGGACGCTTCCTTGTGTAACAACTTTGCCAAATGCGCGGGCGACAGCACTGGAAGGGTGAGCGAAAGAGTGATGAGGGTCTCTTTCTGGTATGGCACCAATACTCGCGCTTACCACTCAGCCGTGTGTTCCCTCACTGGCGGCTGCGACGGGTGTTGGCTGCTCCGTTGCCGGCTCGGCCCCGTGCCCTGTTCAAGACCCCGGCATCTACCCACCGGTCCACAATACTTGCAATTCTAGATTTGATGTCCTCTTCGGCGGGCAAAGAGAAAGCAACAACGGCTCACGCCCATAACAACACGCTGAAAAGTAATACGTGTGATCGCTTTCGGGCATCAAACAAAATTGTAAGTGAGTACAACACTTCATGAAAAACACTCAAGGGCTACGAGCTAGCCGTGGCAGCGCAAAGCGCAACTGGCTGGCGAGGAGGCCTTGAATGGGGCACTCATGAACTGGTAAAACACATACATTCATGCCCCATGGAGTGTACAGATGGACCCCAAGAGGGGTCGGACAGTACAGCCACAACTATGTGTATACTGTCCACAATGGTGCTGTCGACGCCCAGGTCCCGTAAGCGACCTGAGATCATATGCAACACTCAATGAAAATGGGGTAACCATCACGAAGTGGGGTACCGCTTACTCACAAGCAATGTGCTGCAGGTGATACGGGACACCCTGCACATGAGAAGCATAGAACACGGCCTTCTGGCACAGAGCAGGTGCCAGGGACCTGAGAACAATTCTGGCATTGGGACTAGAGACATCAAGGAATCGGAGAAGTCTCCTATGTTCAGGAGTATCCCATGCCATTTTCTGTTTCAAAAACAGGTGAGTTTTAATATCATACAAACGCATGCACGCTTCAAGGTTGGTCCATCCACGCCTCCACCTGGAGTTCTACACCCAGTACACACTACTTTCTAACAGACTCAATGGATGACTTGCCTGATCATACCAACCATATTATCCCTGAATCTGTAAGGGCGGCAGTGTAATGACAAAGTCACGCGATGCCGCCCAGAAAGAGTACAATCTGGATCCCAGGGAACCCCTTTTCCTGCTTGTTGCTGGTGCCAGAAGTGTTCACGCTGCATGAAGTAAATACTGGCACACTGAACACTGCACATTCCACGTATTGCCACACCACGCTTCTGTCTATCACCTGCCCTCCCAGGACAAAAATGTCATTGAAGAACAGATCAAATTTCGGATAATTCCAGAAATCTGTCCAAGAGATGTTGGCGAACGTATCGTATCCTTTCCCCAACCGATCCCATTTTTTAGAATAAGAATTCAGGGCCACTCACGGTGCCCCAAAGGTAAACCGTTGACCCTGAGACTCCCACGCCCGCAACCCTTGTAATTGCACAGCCTCCCAGACACCCCAATCTGGCTGCCACGGGACAGCGGGACCAGTGGACACCGTCGCCTTGAGTGCGGCACAGCCTCAGCCTTAGCGTGGCAAGCGCAAGCGTGAGATGCCAATCATCCAACCCCCACGCTTGCATGCAGTCCCTCGCTTGAGTTACAAGTTGTCGCGACTTATTTGGACATTAGGACAGGGCGAAAAACTCCGCTTCGGGCTTTTTAAAACCAACCACATTGGTATTGTGGTTTTCAAACCAGCACAAGTAGTTAATCTTATCTGTCTACAGATTTCGCACACATCACTTGCACTTGGCAGTATTGCCAAAACGCTTATGTGTCAGCCTTTCGATTTCCCAAAATGGTTGATTTGGCAATTTTCCAAGAAAGATGGAGTGGCAACAAAAATTGAGTTGCGTTGTCGCGTGCGATACCGCCGTTCTATGTCGCACGCACACCCACGACTGACTGTCAGACTGACCGACAGGCAGGCTGCCCCGGGAGCCACTGATGCACATAGCGTTACAGCCCACTGTCATCATCCATTTTGAATAGGATTGAATTGCAGCTGCTCAGCCTGGCAGTGGAGGATGGAAGTATTTGACGGTCGGTGGCCTGATTCGCACCCGGGGGCACAATGCAACTCCTTATATTTGTCCGCAGGCAACGCTGCAGAAAAGGTGATGAACAACTTGAGCTCACGGAAAAATCGTGGGGACAGTGTCATTTGATGAGGTAAGCACCAAAAACAACACTCTTGAACACCCCCAACCTCCTGGAATCGTGTTGACAAAAATCTAAATAGTGCACCGGGTGAACCAACAGTTGAAAAACACGTTTCCAGATCCTCGCCTTACAGTCTGCCAAAATTTTCGAGAAATTTGCAAACCCCAAAACCCGCGCACGAGTCTCATTTGCCGAGGTTTTCCCTTATGCCATCAAACCTTTTCCACCTTCCACCAGCCTGAAGCATCACACCTTACCTTCTGACAGTTGAGAGCCTTTCGACTGTTAACAGCGTTTCCAGTGAAACAGTTCCGTCGTTACGCCTTGTCCCCTTTTGCCCTGTCACACGCACACACACACACACAGCACGCACGCACGCACACACACACATTACTCGAGAGCCACCCAATAGACTGACATAAAGCAAAAGCAGTGCAATGCCGTGCTGTGCTGTGCTGTGCTGTGCTGTGCCGCAGATCGGTTCGTGGGGATCCAGGCTCTCACTGTTTGCACTCCACTGTGGTGACACAGTCCCCCAGGAAATTGGGGGCTGCAAATCAATGATCACACGAATAGCGTTCCTGCGTGCCTTACCAGGACTCACCTCCGCAAGGGCATGTGTTGGAACATCCGGCAGCCATGTCCTTCTGCCTCGCTGAGACATAATAAACACGCATCAAATCGTGTTGTTGGCAAAGAAATAAATAGATAAATGAGCAACCCGGAATACTTGAGGACAAAAGAGCTTGGAAAGTGCGGGGAGTTTGGTGTCATATGCCCTCCTAGGTCCAAAAAACACGTTTGCAACAAGTCCCCGCACTTTAAGTGGGAGTGGTGGAAAGTGACAGGTGATGCGCACGGCGGACAGATATGCCAACAAAAGGAGACAAAGGGGGAACGACGGAACTCCGCACACCCGTGGAATAGAACAGTAGAGCGGGTGGTTGGGCGTTGAAACACACCTTCGTGCCCGGAAGTAAGCTCCTCAAGCTTCTACGACGAAGAGAACGTGCAACGTCGGAACTTGCAAATCCACGCATGAACCCGAAACCCTAACTTTTTCCTCCGGACACCAAGGGCCACGAGCAACAAAGATGGCTTGGATCATCCAACGGGTATAAATGATGCGTCTTATGTTAAAAAACTAAGCACAATGCCTAACCCCCAAGGACCAAAGCACAAAAAGTTGTCGACGCAAATATCGAAGTGCTTGCAGAATACTCAGACAGATTGAGAAAAAAGCACACTGCTCGTATGGGGGAACAGGCCCTACGAGGCAAGTTCAGAGGAGGGTGCTGGGGCAGGGGTGCAGGGGCGAAACACAATCAATAAAGCATGAGGTGGAGGGGCGGTCAGCGGACCACGTGCAACTTGCATCACTATGGCACGAGCATCCGCTACAGCGATACGTTGAGCCTTTGCTGCTGCAGCTACAAGCCTATTCACCGTGAAGTTGAGCCGTGTTCCGGGACAGATGAAAGGGGCTGGAGGCATAGAAGGCAGTTTTGTATGCTTCAGACGTAGCAAGACTGGCAGTGGACACCTTTGATTGCAGAGACCGGGAGTCTGAACCTCGAGCATCTTGTACGTTCAGGCTGGGTGGGAACAGACTTCCTTTTCACGTCGGATGATCCAAGCCCTCCTCGCATCCTTGCATCCTCGCACAACGGCATGCGTGTCATCCAGGGTCAAGTCCACAGTGAGCAGTGGGATATTTCGCTTTGCAAAAGCCATTTGCACAGAGCAACCTAGGTCCCTGCGCACTGTTTACGAGTACTGTTGGAGCACGAAGGTGTATGTTTGAAACCCCACCCTCCCGCTCTTCTGTTCTGTTCCAATGTTTGCGCGGTCGCTCCCCCCTTGTCCCTTTAGACTTGTCATGTGGTGCTCAATCTGTGGTGGTCCAAACACAGGAAGGGCTGGGACCCCCAGCCCTTTTTTGGAGACCTCGGGTTCCTCGTTACACAACGTTTGATTGCTCCGGGCGAATGAATTATCTAATACTCGGAACCCTTCCTCTCAAAAAAGCTCCCTGTGGCTGCTTTTTGCACTGTGTGTCCCCGCGTTACCCCCGGGGCACTGGGGGTAGCTCCATGGGGCTTTGAAGGCAAGATACCCGTCCCCCCAGCCAACCGGCCGCCAATATCAACGTCAAGCGCAACAACCAAGACCTTCTGATGCGCCCGGCCACACGCTGAACGTTTAAACCCTCAACAAGACCACCCTCCCCGTGGGCCTCTGCCCCGAAGTGCTTGCGGACTACTTAGTGAACTTGTATCAGTTTTCATATCCTATGACAAGTGTGAAAGCATGCATAACAGGGTGACAGGATCCCACCAACAAGGTAAGGGGGGGGGGGGGGGATGAATTTATGGGATGGCCAAAAATGGTGTGAGGAGGGGCATTCCGTGGGACCCCTGACTCTCACCATACGGGCGCAGGGAGGCGGGTTGGGATGAAACAAAAAATGGTCCAAACCTAGTTTAGACGCGATTACTGCAGATTAAAAGCCGTCAGCCGCAAAGGTGACGCCTACACGGCGGGCTAGAATTGGTCATTCGTTTAGTACCTACACAAGTGTCACGTGCTACTTTCGTGGCAGGTGGCGTTTTTAGTGTGGGGCTGTCCATGATGGCCAGCCCAACTGCACTATCGGCAACGTGTCCCTCATCATCATGCCATCCGTATCCGCCAACATCTCCACGCTCGCATTCCTATCCTTATCCGTATCCGTATCCGTATCCGGACTCAAGCCATCCGTATCCGCCAACATCTCCACGCTCGCATTCCTATCCTTATCCGTATCCGTATCCGCACCCATACGCAGCCCCCTATGCATCGCTGCCGTATCCCACTCCAGCAAACCCGGGTGAGAACTGCCCACCTGCAGCCAGTTCCCATTCCTGCGGCCATGTGCCAAGCAGTGCCTCGAAACCTCCTCCAGAATCGCAGCACGAAATCGCAGAGCTATTGGGACTGCTCTTGCACGAATTCAAGGCCGCTTCGGATCCCTCAGTGAAAATTTCCCACGGTAGCCGACAAGATATCCGCTCAGTTGTGGAGGATGTACTTGAGAAACGGAACGGACCGTGGACAGAAAGGGAGGTCAGAGAGGCCCCAGTACGACCCACGGCAGATGTTTCCAGACATCCCGTCACCGCACCGGCAGCCGAGACCTTTACCAACGCACGGAGGCGCCTGCTGGTCGACTTCCAGCGGCCAGATACGAGTCCCTACTGTTTCACTGGTGGCTTGACGTTTCACGAGATGGTGGAACAGACGGTGGACGCCCTTCCAGATGCCACTGCCATTATTCATGAAAATGATCGCCTCAGCTACAGAACTCTCAACGAATACGCCAACCAGTTGGCCTGGCACTTGGTTGAGGACTACGGTATCGGTGTGGAGCACAGCATTGCACTTTTTCTGGAGCGCGGCCCGCAACAACCCATCAGCATCCTCGGCGTGCTCAAGGCTGGGGCGCAGTACGTGCCGTTAGACGCCGCCGTCACCGCCGATGCCCGCCACGCGTTCGTGGTCAAGGATTGCGGCTGCCGCTTGCTGTTGACGCAGCCCTCCCTGCGGCCCCGCGCGACCGCATTGCACGGCACCTGCGTCGAGGTCAGTCTCACTAGCTGGGCGTTCGGAGGCAGGCCAACTGCCAACCTCCCGACCCATCGCTGCCCCGAGGCCGCCATGTACACAGTGTACACCAGCGGCAGTACAGGGAACCCCAAGGGGGTGGTGCTGCCGCACCGCAGCCTCTACACACATATGGTCGCGTGGAGGCAGCTTTTCCGGCTTGGACCTGGGTCCAAGCAGCTGCAGGTGCTGTGTGTTTGTGCGCCGTATTCCTCTCCTTGATACCCTCTGACCGTTTGTTTGAGAGGGCGTGTGGTACTGACGAGACTTCCTCAGACAGGCGTGCGGTTTGTGGCCGTGTGTGTGTGTGTGTGTGTGTGTGTGTGTGTGTGTGTGTGTGTGTGTGTGTGTGTGTGTGTTTGTGTGTGTGTGTGTGTGTGTGTGTGTGTGTGTGTGTGTGTGTTGTGTGTGTGTGTGTGTGTGTGTGTGTGTGTGTGTGTGTGTGTGTGTGTGTGTGTGTGTGTGTGTGTGTGTGTGTGTGTGTGTGTGTGTGGTTTCTCTCACAAAGTGTGTGTGTGTGTGTGGCTTGCTGGGGCTGTACCTGTTGGACTACAAAAAGGCGCCTAGCCGACATGCTTTTCAACTCCTTCTTCTGCTGATCCATTCGGCCTGACGAGATTCGTTGGCGACCAGCGCAACGCTCTGTTTGTCACACCTGTTCGTCTGTATCGCTTCGATTGTGTGTGGGTGGGTGGGTGCGTGCGTGCGTGCGTGGGTGTGGTGTGTGTGTGTGTGTGTGTGTGTGTGTGTGTGTGTGTGTGTGTGTGTGTGTGTGTGTGTGTGTGTGTGCCGCTGGGCCACTGTTGAACTGAAGTGACGCCGTCGTGCATCTGGATGCACCTGGTCAACGGCACGGGCAACAGCCCGTCTCCGGGATGGCCGACCCCCGGAGTAGTCAAACAGGACAAGTCATCCGGGGGCTCCGTTGACACAACCAAAACACGTTCGGGCCCACAGAGGGTCAGAATGAGCAGTGGCGCGAGGCCAATAGGCGCCGCCAAAGGCCAACAATCAGATACCGAGGCCTTGTGCCAAACCCCCCCCCCGTCCGCACACCAGCCCCCCTCCCCAAAAGGTGGGCGCCTCAGGGCCCGTCTTGCGATCCAATGCGGGCCACCTTTGGCAACAGGCCTTCACAGACACGAATGGCAGTCCCAGGGCACGTAAAAGTTAGTGCAACGGGCTTATGATTCAGTTGCACCGCTTCTGTCACGAGGGTGTATGTTGTGAGAGGAGGGGTGTTTCGCTAAGACCGTGCGTCTCGTGTCACGGACTCCCACTGTGCGCCTCGTGCGCGCCAAACTCCCCCCTGCCAGTGTGTACCCCACGGACGCCAACCCCCCCCCCCCCCGCCCCGCCCCTGTGCACCTCGCGTGCGCCAAACTTCCCCCCTCCAGCCCCGCCCGTGAGCATGGTACGGCCACAGTAGGTTGCAGTTGTGGGGCTTGACACCCAACCTTTGGAAATTCAGATCAGTAGGGGAGGGGGGTCGGTGGGCGGAGGGCCATCCACCAACCCCCCCCCCCCTCCCCCCTCCCTGAAGTGCAACTCTAGACCCAGCACTGACTTCCCCTCAGGGAACAGTGCGACTGCGAAATTTCTCAAAAAATGCGGTTGGCACCAGGCCTGGCAAGCTAGAATGCTTGTCTTCACCCCCCCCCCCCCCCGCCCGACATATTGTCTTACACTTGGGCACACAGTGAATGATTCAGTGACCCCCTGACGTATCGCCTTTTTATTGCCCTGTGCATTCCCGGGTCTTCAGTATACACTCCCCTCTGGCTGAGTGACCGTCCGGCGTAGCGTTTGTGAGACACACTGCTCTGCAATGATGTCCGTCTGAACAGCTATCACTCGGGCGAAGAGAACAAAGCGTCAAGCACCTTGTCCAGCGAACTTGTTGGTTGAAAACATGTACGGCATGTGTGGGGTCGCCTTCATGTGGGCGGGCAATGCCCATGCAGTCCCAACTCTCTCTCTCTCTGTGTGTGTGTAGGGTGGCATTTGCCATTGATGATTTGGTGAACATTTGGGTCTACCCCTTGTTCAATGACGCCTATCACACGCCACTTGCGTCAGCCCCGGCAACGGGCATTGAAAGGAAAAGGCACAACCAGTTCCGATGTTGCCCCACATGCTTTCATTGCTAGCACCCATGCCAGCAGTTCAATGTGTGCCCCGTCTCTGCCTTTCAGTGACGCCTTCCACTGTGTCACACTGTTTGTGTGCAGGTGCACAACTACGTGTTCGATTGCAGTGTCTCGGATTGGGGTGTGTTGACCACAGGGGCCACCCTTTGCCTGGCCCGCCAGGGCGGCCAGACGGACATCTCCCACCTCAACGACCTGGTGCTGAGGCATGGGATTACACACGTGCACATGGTGCCCACAGTCTTGGAGACGATGTTGGCGTCGGGCGTCATGGAGGGCTGGGGCACAGTGCGCGAGGTGGCCACAGCCGGGGAGCCCATGAAGCCTGCCACGATGCATGAGCTGCACCGGCAGTGCCCGAAGGCCTCGCTCATGAATGGGTATGGCCCGACGGAGACCACGATCATCTGCAATGCCTGGGACTGCGTGATGACGGCGTTGGAAACACCGATCGGGCCCCCGAAGATCGGAGCCCGCATCTACATCCTTGACGCTGAGCTGCGCCTCCTGGACGTCGGAGAGGTGTGCGGATGAGCCCTCCCGCACCGTCAGCAGTGCAACGATTCCAGTTGGTTGCCAGTAATGTGCACATTCACTGGCGCAGGAACGGGCTCAAACTGTTTGAGGGGTGGAGGATGGGCGTGGAGATGGGCACATGCATCGGAGCATGTGACGGAATGTGTTTTGGGGACTGCCTTGTGGCTTGTTCATGCTTCCATCGGCCTCAATGACCCATTTCCAGTCCAAAATGGCACCAATTGGCCGTGAAAATGACCTTTTTGGGGTACTTTTTCAAGTATCACCTTTCGTTGCAGTGTTGGACTGGCGATGTGCACAGCGCGCGTGCATTGGAAGTTTCCTTTTTCCCGGAGGAACGGTTTTTGGTTCTGGGTGGGTGGGTCAGCCGGTCTGCGGGAAGCCCCACAATGACCCCTGCCCCCCCCTCCCCCAGGCGTTGCTTTAATTTGCATTTCGGCGGGGGGGGGGGGGGGGGGCTCCCCCCCTGGACCCCCTCCCCCCTCCGCTCAAGGAACTGAGATGGCAATGAAGGTCGTGAGGCAGGCGCGGCTGGAGCTAAGTGGCGGGTCCACACCTGACCTATTGAGGCCCCTCCGCTCAACACACCACATTTGTTGTATGCTCACTGTTTTACATTTGCTGCAGTCTGACTGATGGCCTGACTGTTAGTGATTGTGTGACTAGACGTAGTCAGACATGATATTCCTGTCTTTCTGTCTCTGACTCTGACACAGAAAGTGTCCTGAGGGTTCACCAGGTTTGGCATTGAGAATCAAGATGCACTTATGCCTTACGGTGGAGTGCATTGCCTCAGTCTGCAGTCTTGCTGCACTGCATGTCTCTTTTACAATTAAATCCTCTCAAATTAATTAGGTCTCACCCCCTCCGCTCAAGCAACGCCCTCCCTCCCACCCTCCAGTCGCGAAGCAAAGGTCTGTTGATGCCCCCCCCCCCCCCAATCACCACCTGCATCACCTCCTGATACCCCCCCCGTGCCCCTTGCCCCTCCCCCTCCTGGTCCCCCGCAGGTTGGGGAGATTGTGATCGGCGGCGTGGGGCTGGCGCGGGGCTACCAGAACCAGCCGCGCATGACCGCGGAGAAGTTCATCGCGGACCCGTACGCCGACTGCGCGGGGGGCCGCATGTACCGCAGCGGCGACATCGGGAAGTGGCTGGACAGCGGCGACGTCCTCTGCCTCGGGCGCCTGGACAACCAGGTCAAGCTCCGGGGGTTCCGCATCGAGCTGGGCGACGTGGAGGCGGGCGTGGCGGCCGTGGCGGGGGTGGAGCAGTGCGCGGTGGTGGTGCAGGAGGTGAAGGGGGAGCGGTGCCTGGTCTGCTACCACACCGGGACCGCCTCCGCCGCCGAGATCGCGCGGCACCTCCAGGCCACCCGGCCGTACTACATGCTCCCCTCCCACTACGTGCCGCTGCGGCAGTTCCCCACGCTTATCTCCGGGAAGATCGACCGCAAGGCGCTGCCGCCGGTGGGCGCGCACGCGGCCCAAGCGCCGGCGGCGGCGGCGGCCCCGGACAGCAACGGCCCCGCGCGCGCCTCCCCGGCGGAGGAGGCGGTCGCGGAGGCGTTCAGAGAGGTGCTCGGGGTAGGGGACGTGGGCCTGGACGACGACTCCCTCGTCATGGGGGCCACGGATATGCAGGTGGCGACCCTGTACGGCCGCCTGCAGGGCCGCTTCGCGCGGCCGCTGCTGCCTCAGGACGTGTTCGCCCACCCCACGGTCCGGCGGCTGGCCGCCGTTCTGGGCCCCGTGCAGGGGCCGCCGGCGGGGGCACGGCCCGGGAACAGTGATGCCGAGCCGGGGGGTGCCCCCCCTCCCGGCGGTGGGGAGGGGGTCAGCAGGGCCCAGAGGCCCGTGGAGGCGGTGGTGGATGCGCCGCCGGAGAAGGTCGCGCCGGTGTCGGCCCCGGCCCCGGCCCCGGCCCCGACGGGCGCCGCTTCGATGTCCGGCACCGAGCGGACGGTGGCCGGGTGCTTCCAGGCGGTGCTGAAGCTGGAGACGGTGGACGTGGAGACGGACTGGCTGCAGGCGGGGGGCAACAGCATGTCCGCCACGCTGATGGCCTTTCAGCTGCAGACCGCCCTGGGCAAGCCGGTCGGGCCGGGCACTTTGTTTGACCACCCGAGCGTCAAGGCGCTGGCCGCGGCCCTGGACGCGCAATGAGCGCCGCGGGACCGCCGTTTGGACCTGCGGTGCCCATCGTTTTGGAGTGCGCGACGCGGACGGGGCGGCCTTTGCGGCACCGCCGATGTGATGTGGCAGATTGGGGGCATGGGCTGAGGCAGAGGTGGCGCAGCGGTTGAGGACGGGGGGCTGAGGTGAGGGCAGTGTGTGAGGCAGGGGTGGGCGTAATTTTGGCGCCACTTGCGGGGCCCGGGGCGAGGCAGCGAGGCAGGCTATGGACGGCCTGTGGACAGAGGCGCGTGGACAGCAAAAACAGTGAAACGACCCCGGCAACAACCAGCACATCCTCAATACGCCAACTACTGGGCGCCGCTGACGCGCAAACGGCACACCATGCCACATCCAGCACAGCCCCGGCAGACTAACGACTGGGCTCCGCGGACACGGAAACGACACCGGCAGGAGCACGGGCCGCAGCGGCCGACAGAACGCAGCGACCCGACGCAACATGCGAAGGGAAGACCGGGTGACTGTCCAGGGCCCCGTAAAGGAGCAACAACGCGACGGAATGTCACACGGGGGGCTGTGCGTTCAAGGCTGGACTTTTGATTCGGTCATGGCTTGCTCACTGATGCAACACCGTGCCCTTTCCTTGTTTGTACGGCTGCACTAGGCCTGCGGATGTGATTTTTGTGTGTGAGATGTTCAGTTGAGTCTGCATTGGGTGCTGCCTGTTGTGCTGACATCTCGCAAAACAACACCCGTCGTGACAGCTCAGACGTCACCATACCGGGGGGGGGGGGGGGCATGTTTTGTGACTGGTCACCACAACCACTAGAGAGTCTTCGTGGGAAAGCGCAAACCCCAAAAATGTTGTGCCCAAACAATGTCTCCTGTGCCCACCTGTACTCCAAATGCACTGTACCTGTGCCTACCTCCAGTGCAAATGGATGGTGACGGCTGGTCTCTGCACACTGTTTGTGTATTCTGGCGTTCTGGTGCCCTTTTGTTCCTTTTTGCCACGATGGGCGGCAAGAGAATCCTTTGCACATGTGATCCAGCTCCCAAAACGGCCGGTTTTTGGATAGTTTCTTTGTGACTGTGTTTTGGGACATTTTTTGTGACCGGGGGAGGGGGGGGGGCTGTTGGGGGGGTCTGGGCCGCCCAACCCCCCCGTTATATCCATGACAATTTCGAACACGCAATGCAGTGAGAAGGCAATGAAGGCCATGTGAAGGCAGGCGCGGCTGGAGCTAAGTGACGGGTCCGCACCTGCCCTTTGGAGGCCCCCGTTATAGTGTGGCGTAGCTCTGAGGCGGCGTAGCTGTTGCAGCCCTTGACGGCGGTCCGGGGCTCTCGCTCTTTGCTGACCAAGGTGCCTCAGAACCGAATTTCAAAGAATTCCGTGGGGAGGGTGTCACCGCTGAGTCCACCAGCGCTAGGCACGTGTGCACAAAGCGGTGAGAGGGTCGAGCAAGTGGGGGGGGGGTTCATGACGGTCGCTACATGAGGCCGTACTTTGAGCTAGTGGCTCGAGATGCCCTATCCAATATGGAGTGCGGACCAACGGCGAAGCGTACCGGAAGGGGGGGGGGGGTTGGGAGGAATTCCGCAGGGGGTGTCCGCCATGGGGACCATTCCGTACTCCAAAAGGATGCGGAATTTCGTGTTCGGTTTGTGCCTGTATTGCCTCTGCGCCTACCAACACAGCCAAAACTGAGGCAGCCACATGGTGTGACCTGCAAGGATGTTCTCCTACAGGACTCCGGCCCAGCCAACCCAAGTACTCAGCCCCCACCCCTTTCCCCACCTGGGAGTACCGACCGGCATGCTCGTTCAGCCTTAATACTTTGGGCATCATGTGGAAGATCCTAATTTCATGGGTCGCACACAGACGGAACTCATGTATGTTGTCACAGCAGACCTGACCTGCTCCACATTTCCCCTTGATGCGTTCGACAATTCTTGTCGCTTGTTCCTTTTTCCTGATTGGTGTTATAAATCCCTGTTAATGGCCCATGACCGCCTCCTCTATGATATCGACTTATAATGGAAAGCAAGTATGTTCGTGGCATTGAACAACGACACAATGTCACGCATACGACAGACTGGACCAATTGGTGGTCTGGCTCCGCCGAATGTAAAATACAGGAGAGGGGGATGGAATTTCGCAACAGGAATGTTTTGTTGTGCGAAATTTCGCACTGCTCCGCAACGATAAAACGACACAACAGTACATTGTGCGCAAAATTTCCCGCTCAACTCTCAGGCTGCTGTGCGAAATAAATTTGTATCGAAATTTAGCCACCTTGGCGCTTCACCACCCCACCTTGGTTTGGTTAGGGTTCTCCTTCCTGTGGCGCCTCCTTCCTGTGGCGCTTCTGGAAGCGGACTCAGCCAGAGTTCAGTGCTGACGCAACTGAGAGCACAAAATGCTGAGACTTTCCCTCCAGGTTCTGAACCTAACCGCGGCTTCTTCTTCGTCCCAGGCAATGTTCAATGCCAGCTCATTTGCTGCATCTGTTTCTGCATCTGTTTCTGCAGGCCATGCATTGCAAATCATTGATGCATTGAAAAAGCACTGCACCCTGGGTGTGGTGCCTCAACAACAGCCAAGCAAGAGGCTATCAGATGTCTCTTTGTTTATGGAGTTGCGCCAGAAGCACCACAGGAAGGAGGCACGCCAGTAGTGGCATCTCGTGCCGCAAGTTCCTCTCTGGTTTGTGCAGCCCAACTGTTTTTTTTCTCGAATTTCAAATGATATCCTATCAAACAGTTCTTCAACTATTCATTGCAGCCCAAACTGCAGCCTATATTAAACAACATCTTGTTAAACAGTCCTTCAACTGTTCATTGCAGCCCAAAGTAAAGCCCAAACTTCATGTTCGCAAGCGATTTTTGATGGGATTCCTATGTGCATTTGTCTTCTTGTGGCTTTGTTTGTGCATGAAAAAACAATTTCTTCGTTAGGCTGGTGGGTTCATCGGATTGGTTATACCAGGTTGCCACTACGAATTGAACCCAGGACCTTTCTGCTCACCAACCACTGCATAACCACTAAAGTAATGCCTATCACTGACATATTCTAGCTGAAGGACGATTTATAGACCGAGGGGCGGAATTTTTCTTCAAAGTTTGAGGACTCTGGCTGCACAGCAACCAAAGGAAGGTGTGCTTGGGGCCTGGGATTGAGATCCAGCTCATGCAGGAACTTCCTGGAGGGAAATCCTGGAAGCATGCAAAATCACCTCCAATGTTAGATCAAGCGCAGGCGCGGATGCCAAAACCCTTCCCCCCCTTTGGGGGGGTCGTCCGTGTAGCATACCCCAAGGCATGATATTGGATGTCTAACCCCTTTCAAAATCATTATTTTGCCCGACAAAACGATCACCCAATGGAGTTTTTGATTTTGAGCCCTCTACCCCCCTGAAACTGGATACCACATTTTAGGGGGGTGTGGGGGTGGGGGGTCAAAAGTTTGTGAAGGATCCAGGGTCCGGTAAGAAAGCTAATGAGCTGATCGGCCAGCGCTCCGGCGGCCACGAGACAGGTCGTCGGGTAAGTGTTCTACCACTCGACCACTGTTTGTTCGTGCATGCAGAGTGTTCCCCACTGCTTGTAGATGTAGGCTGCCACCAAAAAGAATTGTGTGTTTCTGCCTGCTTGTCTGCCTGCCTGCTTGCCCGACTGACTGCCTGACTGATTGCTTGCTTGACTGACTGACTGATTGGATGGCTGTCAGCCCAGGGCGTTGCTTTAATTTTCATTCCGGCAGGGGGGGGGGGGACCCCTCCCCCTTGGACCACCTCCCTCCCTCCCCTGGACCCCCTCCCCCCCTCCCCCCTCCACTCTAATTCACCTGAGAATCAGGGTTTTGGGAACGTTTTTTCGTTTGGGCCAATTTTTTCCTCCCGCGCCTTCGGCGCACTTATAGCAGGGTTCTTTGGTCACTCCACTGTATCCTTTCTTCCCTCTTTTGCAGACACCATGTCCCAGCGTCCCATAAGTGCGTTCTTCGGCACTCCAGTCCAACCGTGTCCCCGCGTAAAACGCGACGATGTTGTAAACGCGATCCTCTATTTTCGTTTCCAAGATAGATGGACTGGGAAGAAAAGGCAAGAGGCACATAATGTGGCACAAAAAGCATGTTCCGCACTGTTTCTGAACACTCCAATGGCAACTCTGCATGGGTTTATACCACAAGCAGCCGTAATGGCACGCCAAGACCGCGAGGTGCGCTGCCTGCCGCATGAGTTTTTGCTCATGCAAGTCCAACCAACTCTGATTGATCTTCAGCAAACAATTTTATAACAATGAGCATTCCACTATGTTTCTTGTTTGTGTTGCCTGGTGGTGTTCAGGTGAGGGCACAATGTATGGACCCAAAAAGATGATTTGATTACCTGTGTTCAGACATTATGACAAATGTATATACTGAATGGGTCAATGTGGTGCATTTTTGCAATTTTTGGCCGATATGGTTCTTTCCGGCGGGGGGGGGGGGGGGGGCTCCCCCCCTCCCTTGACCCCCTCCCCCCCTCCGCTCAAGCAACGCCGTGCTGTCAGCCTAACTGACTGACGCCAGTCTCTCTTCGAGGTGCCTTGCCGAAGACGATGGAATTACCGCTCAATTTTCAGGCCACTCTGCGAAATAAACCTTGTGCACAATTTTCTCGTGCAAAAAATCCCCGGTGCAAACCCACCCCGAAGATTAAAAAATAGATACATACGGTGCTAGCTACATCGATTCTACAGTCAGCCATTCGCTCACTGAGTTTTTGGCCGGGAACCCCCTAGACCCCTCCCCCCACTAGAAACCCATTTTGGGTTGGGGGGTGGGTCTAGGCAAACTATGTGGATTGTGCGAGGAGACCATTCCACACCCATCCAAGGCTAGTGCTGCTTGAACACAAGACTAAGCCCTTTGTTGAACGCGTAGGGGGATGTGTTGGGGGCGTACACTGTGTGCAGCTTGAAATTGCATCATCACAGTCAGCGCATGGTGAACAGCTACTAAAGGATGCCCCCTGCCTGCATCCCCCTTCCCTTTGCGATTTGGAGATTCAAGAGGTTGTTGGCAACTGCTGGTGAGGGCCAAAGGAGAATGCAAAACGAGCAATTCTGGGGCACAAAACAAATCATTTCCCAAGTTTGTGGGGGTCCTGCTTTCAGCACCAGCGTTGACTGCCTTCAAAGCCTGTGCTGGTCATCAATGCCTCGTTGAATCCCGACTTACTTGTTTGGGCTGCTGGTCTTCAGAGAATGCCATCACAGACTCTCTGTTGTTACAAGGTTCTATTGTCCTCAAGATGGGGTCCACGATTTCCCCCTTGCCTTTTTGGGGGAGGACATAATGGGACTCCTGGCTCAGATCGGTCCCCTATGCGGCTGGTTCGCACTATCCTTCCGCCCAGGGCGAGGGAGGGGCCAACCGCCAGCCCAAAAGCACCTGCTGACCCCATGCCTGGTCACACTCGGGGCCATCATTCCCACAGGGATGGTGGTGACAGCCCTGAGCCCCAGGGGATGAGAGTAAAGTAGCTGAGGGGAGGGGTCGTCTCGTGGGCGAGTGGACACCTGCAGATCCCATACCGAGGAGAGCACTGAAATCCAGCATTGAAATTTGTCCAAGGACCCCATGGGGCATGTTGTCAACAGTGGGACACACATGTCTGGAGGCGGGCGGTGGCAGCCGTGCGTCAAGGGCATCCTTTCTGGGGAAACCGCCAAATTGAGTAGGCCGTGGAGGCTGCCTCACTGCCGCGAGCACCACCAGCTGTGAAAGCCCCAATACACACACAACACACGGGGTGACATGGCGATGACGGGCTCGTTGAACTATTGCCGTGGAGCTGGCCCAGCGGAAGCCACGGAGCTACAACCCCAGTTCCAGGGTGGTCCTGGGGCAGCGAGCCAGGTTCTGGCCTAAGTGCACATCGCACTGGTCGAGGGGCAATACAGGGATGCACCCCTGGCCTGCACCGCTTGCTATAATGGGGAGCGACCCAACCCGAGGACGCCGGTGTGGCCATACAGGTCCAACCGGGAAGACCTGGTAAAAACGGTAATACCAACAGTGGGACACACACACACACACACACACACACACACACAAGGTACGACCTTGTGGTCCATAGCAGCAAGGGAGTGAGCTTTGTTGCTGTGCAAGTGCCGAAAGTGGGGACATTCCACTGAATCAATCCGGACCATCGCTCTTTCTCATCACAAGGGGGGTGGCATCTGGGTGGGAGGGGGTGATGGGGGGGGGGTGATGCCCCCCCCCCCCCCCTCATACCTCCAAGCCCTGTTTGGTTGCGGGAGCAGCTGAACTTTTGACGTTGCTGTGTCCTGTTTGCAAGGCTCATTGAGTTAGGGAGGCATTCGATGTAGCACTCAACCGGTTCACTGCATGTTTTAGGCCCCACTGTCGGAGGAATGAGCAATGCATTGAGTCCAATCAAAATAGGCTGTTAGAATGCGGGATAAGTCTCCTTTCACTGCATGTTGCAGAACATCCCAAACGTTGTGTCGTGTGGGTGCCACCAATTGGTTAGTTTGCTGTCCTGCTGAACAAACAGAGTATTTGATCCTCTCAAAGCGGGAGGTTGAAGGTGGAAACGGTTTGTTAATTCCTTGATTCCCATACCCATACCTCATGCATGGGAATACAATCACAAAACTACTAACTGTTTCCATGATCGACACTTCCAACATTGAACAAGATTTCTTGAGATGAAAAGGAATTAATGTGGCATTGCTCGGAATGATCGGGGCATCTCCAGCAACCAACAAGTGTTATTAGGACACTTCTACAAGGGGGGGGGGTCGGGCAAGGATAATTTCGTGGGGAAATCACCTCGAAGAGAGGTTGTTAGATCAAGCGCAGGCGCGGGCGTCATATACCCCCCTTTTTTGGGGTCATTCGCGTAGCATACCCCAAGGCATGATATTGGATGTCCAACCCCTTGTAAAATCATTATTTTGCCCAATAAGAGCATCCCCCAATGGATTTTTTGATTTTGAGGCCTCTACCCCCTAAAACTGGATATCACTTTTTTGAGGGGGGGGGGGTGGGGGGGGGGGTCAAAAGTTTTTGCTTAATAGGCTACAAGCAGTGGGGACGCACGGCGCTGCTAACACCGCCAGCGGTCCAATGGTAACGCAGCCGGTTCCAGACGTGCAGGCGTCGGTTCGAATCCCGGTCTGCTGCCTTTTACCGCCGCCGGCGGCGGCGGCGACAAAGTGGGCAGACTGGGGTTCGAACCGGCGACTACACGAATGCCGGTTGGCTGCGTTACCACTCGGCCACTACCTGGAATATGGTATATGGCCTCCCTGCTGCTTGGGGGCGCATCTGCCACTGACAAAAAACCCAAACTGTGTGTATCTGTCTGACTGCCTGCTTGCTGGCTCAGGGACTGATTGGCTGACTGTCAACCTCTCTTCGAGGTGCACTGCCGAAGGCAATAGAATTTCATGTTTCAAGAAAGGTGAAATTTTCCCCCAGCAAAATTTCTGTCGTGTCGGCAGCACGGCGAAGATGCCAATGGCACTGCATACTGGGGTAGGTAACCCAACAATTGCAAAAACTGCACCACATCATTGTGGGGCTTTACACTGGCACTCCCTGTTGCATTGGCAATATCAGGCAAAGCAGTGCCGCCAATCTCTTGACACCGTTGCTCTGCGCCCCTTTGTCACTCCCATTCTCACTACTACTGTCACTATTACCACTACTACTGGCATTTCCACTGTCACCATCACTACCCATGGCGCTACTGCTGCTACTAACATGCGGATCCGCGTTTGAGCATGGGCTTGCGCGTCAGTGTGTGTGGGGCAGTGGAAGCTTCAGGACTTCCAAGGCTGGCGAAAATCCCCCCTTTCGCAACCTTTTCCCCGTACACCCCCGTGAGACACTTTCAGGAATTAGGAGGACTAACCAAGCCGCTGTGCGCACGTATGTGCCATAGGTGTGCTGAGAGCTGGGGGAGGGGGTTTCACATGTTGGAATATAGGGCTGTCGCTTCCCCATGGCGCCCGCAACTGAAATTCCAAGACTTGTTTGTGGCTCAGGTCTGTATAACTGTGGAATCAATTTTCTGTTCATAGACATATGCCGCCTGTACATAGCATCTCAAAGACTTTCAAACTGTTGCAGTGGAATCATGATTTAGTTCAGATGTTGGAACAGGGGTGCGGGGTGGCGTGCGCTGCGCCGTGCCATGGGTGGGGGGCGTTGCGGCCTTGTGCAACGAATGGACTGCGTGATGCAAAATATGCAAAACAAGGTAATCTTTCATTATGTCAACACCACCTTGTTTTTGCGGGCACGATGGACCCACCTGTGCGGCCCCAAACAGATGTTGGGGTGTCTACCAAGCAAGATGAAGAGCCCTCTCGCCGTTACACCTCGCCGTCGTCGCCGGGGTACGCACCAAGTGGATCGTCGTATGCGGTTTGTGAGTTGCCCCCTCGTGGTTCCCTGTGGATTGCTTGTGGTGCATGCATTGTCAAAGGTTTGTGGTTATTATTTCATAGCCCCCAAGGGGGGGAAGGGGGGGACACAGCGAGGCAGGCTATGGACGGCCTGTGGACAGAGGTGCGTGGACAGCAAAAACAGTCAAACGACCCCGGCAACAACCAGCACAACCTCAATAAGCCAACTACTGGGCGCCACTGACGCGCAAATGGCACACCATGCCACATCCAGCACAGCTCCAGCACACAAACCACTGGGCTCCGCGAACGTGGAAATGACACCAGCAGGAGCACGGGCCGCAGTGGCCGACGGAAAGCCGACGCAACATACGGAGGGAAGAACACGTGACTGTCCAGGGCACCGTCAAGAAACAACAACCAGACAGAACGTCACACAGGGGGGGGGGGGGCGAGTGTATTTTGAGTCTGCAATGTTTTGTTTCAAAGCGGTCCAAGAACTTGCTCACAACCAACGTGTCAGGGCAGGCCGTGTCAGGGCAGGCCAGGTCTGAATTGTAAATGGGTTGCAAGAGGAACTCACGGGGCCGCCCGTGCGCTGTGCAGAAAGGGGGCCGTTTTCCACTGGGAGACAGACCAATCAACACCTTTTCTTGGCAATACGTCCCCTTCCCACTTCGTGGCCGGTACTACTGTGTCTAACTCCGCCAGAAGGGGTCCCTCCACTTCCTCTTCCCCTTACAAACATGGGTGTAGTAAATTGGCATTGTGGCCCCGGTGGGGTGGCAGCACCATCTTGCTGCGCGGACAGGTGACAGGAAAAGTCCAAATATACGTCCCACCGCCACAGGCGGCATGTGAGCTGCATCTCACACGGGACAAAATACATTGTACTTTGGCTGTCATCGTGACGTGATTGTCTCATGTGGGGAATGGAATGTGTTGTGATACTTGTGTGGTCTATGGTCCCATAATATCCGTGAAAAGAAGGTTTGCATGCACCAAGTCATCCCATCACGAAGGGGAGATTCAAAAGGATTGATGTGTCAAACAAACGAGCATCACTGTCATGGCGCTGCGTTGTGGTTTGACCATAGGCCATTTTGGGACACCACTCAGTGTGGGAGCATTCGATGATTCAATGCTGGATTTGCCCTCTGCATTTGCATGTTTCCGGCGGTGGTTGGTTGTCGGGGTGGTCACTGGGAAGCTCACTGAATCATCGGCGCTGTGTGTGTGCCATGCAGAAACGCCCCCTACCCAACCACCTGAGGGGGCAGGGGGGGGGGGGGGGGGCTGGCTGGCTGGCTCCATGACAAGCTAAACAGCCCATAGTACCTGCCTTGGCTCTTGTGCTGCCTGTGCCAATGCAGACGGGAGGTAGGGGGTGGGGTGGGGTGTGTGCATGGGGTGTGCAGCGGCACATGCCACGGACTGGGGCAGCTCCATGGCACACAGGCTGTACATCTGGTGGATCAGGTGGAGAATCTGGGGTCCCTGCATCTGGTCCATGGTGTGCAGCATGGGGCGGGGGGGTGGGGGCGTGGGGGCGTGGCATGTGCAGTGCGCGTGCAGTGCTAAAACACGCCGTTTTCCCAGAAATGTATTGGTGCATGCATTTGCAGGCACTTTTGAGGTAATGTGTGTCCGTGTGTACCATTGTGTTTATGTTTATTTGGTACATTCTGCATTTTGGGCCTCTTCCCCTTACAAACGTGGGCGTGGTAAATTGGCATTGTGGCCCCCATGGCGTGGCAGCACCATCTCGCTGCACGGACAGGTGACAGGAAAACGAGTCCAAATATACGTCCCACCGCCACAGGCGGCATGCGAGCTGCGTCTCACACGGGACAAAATACGTTGTACTTTGGCAGTCAGCTCGACCCAGTCTGTCTGACCGGGCACCTACGAGGCACATGTAAGTCTGAGCACAAAAAAAATTTGGCATTGTTGAAGGGGGGCTAGTCTCGGGGTACGTTGGTTGTGTGTCGGAAAAAAGTTTGCGCACTGTGCCCCCAGTGCCAACATGCCCCCCCTCGAGCACGGGGCGGAACAGAGCAGAGGGCGTCTGGTGGGCTGTCGTATGTAGAAATGGGTGATGGTCATAGCCTCCCTTTTGCACTCAGGTGGAGGCCGAGCAGTGTTACAGAGCCGTCCAAGCGGGCACGATCCGCCGCAAGATGAAGGACGTCAAGGAACTGGCAGACAGCGTTTGCAAACTGGACCGTGACCAAACCGGCCACATTGAGCCCGGTGCACTGTGGCAGGTGATCCAGGATTTCACCGCGCAGGATGAGAAGCGGGACCTCATGGCCGGGAGGGCGCTGTGGTGCCTGGTGGCTGTATTTCTGGCGTTGCTGACCGTTGCCACGTTCATCAACTACATGATCATCTCTGTGCTCGTGGACAGCCACACAACCGTCTCGGTCATCGAGGGTACCCTGGTCTCCCGGGAGACCGGGTCTCCGTTGCACATCGATCCACTTTCGTTCTCAGTCGCACACAAACCCACATCAGCCCTGGTGTCCGGCCATAAGGTACATGCCCTTAGCCCCCCTTCTTTGGATTCCGTTCATTCGGGGAAATAATGTGAAACGTTTTGACTGAAGTGGTTCCGGAGCTTCATTTCTGCCTTGCAGGCCCCATCCTGTTTTTTTTCTCTTGCTTCAGCAAACCGTCAGCAAATGACTTTAATTCTGTAGGACCCGCCCATTCGTCGTAGCCGACCGATTCCAAAACATCCCGTTCGCTTCCGAACGGGGGTTGCATTCGTTGACGCTTTGATTCGACTGCACTGCAGATCATTTTTGATTTAGGTGCGGGGGGGTGGGTGGCCGTTGAGGATGTCTGCTATGCAGTCCGAGTTGTGCTTTGCTCTGCAACGCTGCAGCCATCCATCTGCAAGACCATATTTGGCCAATCAACCGCAACCGGCAGACCTGGCTGGTGGTTGTGCCACGGAAGTCCGATGCATGTTTGCCATGGGTCGCGCCCTTTTTGGCTTGGCCCTCCGAACAGTGGCTGAGGAGAAGCAGCCTCCACACATACCCCCCCTGCTTCAGCCGCCTCCGTCCCTTCACTCATCCCCCCCCCTTCCCAACCCCCTTTCCGACTCAGCGCCAGGGAGGCGCAGGGAAAAGCACACATTGGTGGCCCTGGAGGCAATCAAAGCCCTTGTGAAGGGGGCGCGCTTGCGACAATGTCCCGTGCTGCAATCGTCGCCTGCTTCCTGACACCCGCTGGGGCTCTTTTTGGGTCCTATGGCCAAGGCGCCGCGGGTCAGGGTCAGGGGTTCGCCCCGGGGCTGGAGGTCCAGCGGTGGCTGGCTCAGTATTGTTGGTGATGGGCCGACCGCTAGCGGGTACCATCCACGTCAGTTACCATCAGGCAACCGCAAAAGGAGACCCAAGACTTATGGAGAGTCAGAGGCCAAAAAAAAGTTTCTTTGCAACTCTCTGGCCCCTTTGATAAATTTCATTTTTGCCTGAGGAAAATCTTTCTGATGCGGGGGGGAGGTCAGGGCATCCCCCTTTTGTCCACAACCAGTCCCCCCTCTGTCAGTGACCAACCTCTTGTTCCCCGTGCCCCGAAGCACCAAACCAACAATGAACGTCTGCACAGCACCCGTGTCGGTCGAGCCGTCGTTGCTGGCGGTGGAAGCTAAATAAGGGTTTGTCAGTGAGTTCCACAAGCCGTTCAGCAGCAAATACGTCTGTGTTTCTCCATCGGGTGTTTCTTTGATGCTTGAAGTGCACCCGCGGAAATGCATATTCCCAATGTTTGCGCATCCAGCTGAGCCCGGGTACAATGTCTTTGGCCAGTGAGTAGTCCTCTCTTATGCACTGCCTGCTTGTCAGCAAGTACATCTCTTGTGATCCAGCCTGTGCCTGCCAATGAACGCAGCCCTCAATATGGCATACCTGCTTGCTACCTTGCTACTCAGGGACTTCCTTGAATTGTTTAAAATGGCTGACTGTGCTGCTGGTTCTGCTGTAGCAGCTGCTGTTCAGGTCATGTTGGCACACACTGATGCTAAAGTCCCCTGCCCCGTACCTTGAGGTCTGCATCCGGATGTACATTGTAGCCCGGGGGCCGCAACAGGCGGCCGCCCCCGTAGCCCCCGTCCGCAACAAGGGGGAGAGGGTGGGCCCCCGTGCGGCGCTGTGCCTGGACACCCGGCACATCCAACCGGCGTCAGTCCCACGCCAACCTTCGCCGCCCGACTGTTGTGGGCACCACTCTGGCCGCCTGTGGGTCCTCCTGATCGAAGGGGGGGGGGTGGCCGGGCCCGGTCCGTGTGCGCGACCCTGCCCAAGCCCCCCCCCCCCTTTTTTCCAAGATGCCGCCCCGTTGTTCGGCTCTGGGACCCCCCCAGGGATGTATTAGAATGGCCGTGCACCTCAGGAGGAGGGGGGGTACCCCTAGACCCCCCTAGACCCCCCCCCCCTCCTCCCCTTCCAATGTTGGAGGCTGACAGCCAAAATTTGGTTTCGGCGCCTTCAAGAGGATTTACGCTTAAAGATTTTTGGGCCCACCTTCGGGGGGACCATCGGGGGACCCTCAGAGGAGGGGGGGTCCCAGCCAAATCCACATCCCCTTCGGACCCCACCTCTCCCCCTTCTAATACGTCCCTGGACCCCCCCCCCCCTTTTGAACTCACTTGTGTGCAGTCATTTTGATACCCACGTTTTGGGGTCTGACCTTGACCCCCCCCCCCCCCCCCGACCCCTGGCCGCCCCCCAGGTTTTGAAAGATGGTTGGGGCGTGGGTCGCAGCGGGACCAGGTCCGACCCTCCCCCTCCCCCCCCCTGGTCAACGGCACGGGCAACAGCCCCGTCTCCGGGATGGCCGACCCCCAGAGTAGTCAAACAGGACAAGTCATCCGGGGGCTCCGTTGACTCAACCAAAACACGTCCGGACCCACAGAGGGAAACTGGGTCTCAGTGGGAATGGGCCCCGTACCAAAGGCCACTCAGTAATACCCGCCCCTCGCACCACCAGACCTCAGTAGGAACGTGCTGCGTCCGGCGTGGGGCTCAGTAGGACCCTGCTCGGATAATGTCTGAGCTGGCAGACGTTAGTGGCACGTCTGGTCGGGATGTGCAAGGGCGGGAGCCCAACAGCCGCCGCCAAAGGCAAGCAAACCAGCGCCACGGCCCTGTGCCAAACCCCCGGGGGGAACGCACCCCCTCCGTACGCCCCCGCCGCTGTTGGGGTGGCGTCCGCAGAACGGGTCCCTGATCCCGAACACGACCTTCGCCGTCTCGGCCGTGGTCGACGCGCCGTGGTCACCGCGGCCCCCCTCGCCGACACCGCCATGGGCGCCATGATCACCCCCGAGGGCCGGCCCGTGGCCGCGCGGAAGCTGCAGTTCGAGACCGACGTGCGGGACCTGGACGGGCTGCAGGCCCTCTTCGACATGAGCTCCGAGGAGCGCGGGGCCATCGAGCAGATGACGCTGGACGACGGCAAAACCCAGCTGCAGTTCGCCGTCGGGGCCATGGACTACAAGGAGGTCTGGATGTACGGGCCGTACATCATCTACAACGAGCTCGACCAGCGGCTGCCCTCAGTCAACCGCCAACTGCCCTCAGTCAACCGCCAACTGCCCTCGGTCAACCGCCAACTGCCCTCAGTTAACCGCCAACTGCCCTCAGTCAACCGCCAACTGCCCTCAGTTAACCGCCAACTGCCCCCAGTCAACCGCCAACTGCCCTCGGTCAACCGCCAACTGCCCTCAGTCAACCGCCAACTGCCCTCGGTCAACCGCCAACTGCCCTCAGTTAACCGCCAACTGCCCCCAGTCAACCGCTAACTGCCCTCGGTCAACCGCCAACTGCCCTCGGTTAACCGCCAACTGCCCTCGGTCAACCGCCAACTGCCCCCTGTCAACCGCCCACTGCCCTCATTTAACCGCCAACTGCCCTCAGTCAACCACCAACTGCCCTCAGTTGGCCGCCAACTGCCCTCAGTTAACCGCCAACTGCCCTCAGTCAACCGCCAACTGCCCTCAGTTAACCGCCAACTGCCCTCAGTCAACCGCCAACTGCCCTCAGTCAACCGCCAACTGCCCTCAGTTAACCGCCAACTGCCCTCAGTCAACCGCCAACTGCCCTCAGTTAACCGCCAACTGCCCCGAGTCAAGCGCCAACTGCCCTCAGTTAACCGCCAACTGCCCTCAGTTAACCGCCAACTGCCCTCGGTCAACCGCCAACTGCCCTCAGTTAACCGCCAACTGCCCTCAGTCAACCGCCAACTGCCCTCAGTTAACGGCCAACTGCCCTCAGTTAACCGCCAACTGCCCCCAGTCAACCGCCAACTGCCCTCAGTCAACCGCCAACTGCCCCCAGTCAACCGCCAACTGCCCTCAGTCAACCGCCAACTGCCCTCGGTCAACCGCCAACTGCCCTCGGTTAACCGCCAACTGCCCTCAGTTAACCGCCAACTGCCCCCAGTCAACCGCCCACTGCCCTCGGTTAACCGCCAACTGCCCTCAGGCAACCACCAACTGCCCTCAGTTGGCCGCCAACTGCCCTCAGTCAACCGCCAACTGCCCTCAGTTAACCGCCAACTGCCCTCAGTCAACCGCCAACTGCCCTCAGTCAACCGCCAACTGCCCTCAGTTAACCGCCAACTGCCCTCAGTCAACCGCCAACTGCCCTCAGTTAACCGCCAACTGCCCCGAGTCAAGCGCCAACTGCCCTCAGTTAACCGCCAACTGCCCTCAGTTAACCGCCAACTGCCCTCGGTCAACCGCCAACTGCCCTCAGTTAACCGCCAACTGCCCTCAGTCAACCGCCAACTGCCCTCAGTTAACGGCCAACTGCCCTCAGTTAACCGCCAACTGCCCCCAGTCAACCGCCAACTGCCCTCAGTCAACCGCCAACTGCCCCCAGTCAACCGCCAACTGCCCTCAGTCAACCGCCAACTGCCCTCGGTCAACCGCCAACTGCCCTCGGTTAACCGCCAACTGCCCTCAGTTAACCGCCAACTGCCCCCAGTCAACCGCCCACTGCCCTCGGTTAACCGCCAACTGCCCTCAGGCAACCACCAACTGCCCTCAGTTGGCCGCCAACTGCCCTCGGTCAACCGCCAACTGCCCTCAGTCAACCGCCAACTGCCCTCAGTCAACCGCCAACTGCCCTCAGTTAACCGCCAACTGCCCTCAGTTAACCGCCAACTGCCCTCAGTCAACCGCCAACTGCCCTCAGTTAACCGCCAACTGCCCTCGGTCAACCGCCAACTGCCCTCGGTTAACCGCCAACTGCCCTCAGTCAACCAACCGCCAACTGCCCCCAGTCAACCGCCAACTGCCCTCGGTTAACCGCCAACTGCCCTCAGTCAACCGCTAACTGCCCCCAGTCAACCGCCCACTGCCCTCGGTTAACCGCCAACTGCCCTCAGTCAACCGCCAACTGCCCTCAGTCAACCGCCAACTGCCCTCAGTTAACCGCCAACTGCCCTCAGTTAACCGCCAACTGCCCTCAGTTAACCGCCAACTGCCCTCAGTTAACCGCCAACTGCCCCCAGTCAACCGCCAACTGCCCTCGGTCAACCGCCAACTGCCCTCAGTCAACCGCCAACTGCCCTCGGTCAACCGCCAACTGCCCTCAGTCAACCGCCAACTGCCCTCAGTCAACCACCAACTGCCCTCAGTCAACCGCCAACTGCCCTCAGTTAACCGCCAACTGCCCTCGGTCAACCGCCAACTGCCCTCAGTTAACCGCCAACTGCCCTCGGTCAACCGCCAACTGCCCTGAGTCAACCGCCAACTGCCCTCGGTCAACCGCCAACTGCCCTCAGTCAACCGCCAACTGCCCTCAGTTAACCGCCAACTGCCCTCAGTTAACCGCCAACTGCCCTCAGTCAACCGCCAACTGCCCTTAGTTAACCGCCAACTGCCCTCAGTCAACTGCCAACCGCCGTCAATCCGCAGCCAGTCCAGACACCACAAATGCTGGAGGCAGCAGTCCCCCCCCCCCCCTTTTTCTCTTCTGGACCGCCCCGGCGAGCGACCAATGTCGGGGTTTGAACAAAGGGCCGTCCCCCAACGGGTAGTGTGCTGGTCAACGGGTGGCGACGTGTACGGTCCCTCACAGGAAACGAAACGAACTGTGAGCCATGGGGAGGGTCGCTGGGCCCAGGGCCTTGACGCCCACACCCCCCGCCTTCACCAGGGAATTGGCCCGGGTTTGGGGGGATTCCATTGAGTCTTGGCACCAAAGGCGCCGGAAAGTCAGCTCTTTGCACACAACATACCGAAGACTTCGCCTTTCTCCCGCATGGTCCGCACTCACAATGCTCCTTATTTATGGGGAGTTCAGGGGTGCTATGCCCTTCAACAAAAGTATTCCCCCATTTTTGCTGCAGCCCATGTGACACACGGTGATCTGCGCGACAAAACGGCCCTTTTGACCCGCCAACATCGGGGGCACCCAGACCCCCTACAACCAGCCGGCCCTCAGACCCCCCCCCCCCCCAGAACAGTGGCACGGGGTTGGCGTGTGGACCTTTCTGACGACCCCGGCCCCCCTTTTCACGTGCCGTGAGCATTGCTCATGAAAAACAGACTTTGGGGGCCGGGTCAGTCCCAGCGGTCGATTGTGCGCCAGCCCTTCGAGCCCCTTTTCTCGACCCCTGCCCCCAGAGGCCCAGAGGCCCCCAGAGGCCCCCCTCCCCCCCAAAAGCAAAGGTTTCAGGAGCTCATCCTTCAGGATTGTCCTCGCGCCGACCGTTTGGTACGTCAAGGAACGTCGGCGCACTCTGTCCCCTGTGGATTGTGGCTGGGGCCCGCCCGCCGCGCACTGTGCCGTCCCCATGGACGCACAGTGTGGCCTTCCCTGAGACCAGCCCCAGGGCGTCTTCAGAATAATTTAAAAACCAAAGGGGGGAACCCCCCCCCCCCTCTGTTGACACAACCAAAACACGTTCGGGCCCACAGGGGGTCAGAATGAGCAGTGGTGAGAGGCCGATGGGCGCCGCCAAAGGCAAACAATCCGATACTGAGGCCTTGTGCCAACCCCCCCCCCCCAGACCCAAGGGACCATTGTGGGAAAAAACCAAAATTTGCAATCAGGAATATCTGTTTGGGCCATTTTTGGTACACAAACCCCCCCCCCCGCCCCCGCCCCCACTCCCTCAAAAGACGCCCTGACCAGCCCCCACCCCGTCACAGCCCCCGTTCCCCTGGATACAGACAGTGCCCTGTGCTGCGGTGGCACCTGCACTCGCATGTAAGCCCCCCCCACCCCTTCCCTTTTCATGGTACGCCCGGGGCCCCATGCCATGAATGGTGCCCTCCTCCCCTCAATTATTGATTCCCCCCCCCCCGTCAGAGTCCTGCAGATGCGCACCCCAGCGCGCACAAGTCAGCGCTGGAGTTGGCAAACCCCCGCATGGACTCGGAGGGTGCATCTGGATGCCCTTGGTCAACGGCACGGGCAACAGCCCGTCTCTGGGACGGCCGACCCCCGGAGTACCGGGGGGGCGAATTCTTTTGCACAGTTCAAAATCGATATGGACATTCAATTTTAAGGATGCGATGTGTCAAAATGTGTGCACCAGGCACGGGCTGCAGGAGGGGTTTTCTGCGCGCTGCATGCAGTGTGAAGGCGATGCATGCATGAATGCGATTTTCAAGCTGTGTCTTTTGGTATAGTGCCTCAGCAACCCTATGTTGATACACAATAGCGTCCGTCATTTGTGTGGGACTGCCCACAAGAAGATCTATCTGTGGTCCTTGCGGATTTGTTGTGCGCATTTGTCTTCTTGTGGCAAGCATGGTCTGTGACTGAACTGGGCCAGAAACAGGCCCGGGTTTCAAAAATGTCGTTCAACCAATTAACACCTTTTGGATATTCAGAAAGTGCGCAGTTTCTCCGTGCAGATGAAAAAAAAAAAGTGCCACACACTGAAACGGTGGGACCAAGGTACCCCCCGGACACTGCCAGCAACCTATTTGGGACTCAAGGAAGGATTTGTCATTTCTATGGGTGACCCCGGCCAGAAACGGGCCCGTGTTTTAAAAAATGTCGTTGAACCTGTTATAACTTCTTGGATATTCAGAAAATACACAGTTTCCCCGTGCAAATAAAAAAAACAGCGCCGCAAACTGAACTAGTGGGACCCAGTTATTCCCCCCCCCCCCCCGGCACCATTTCCAAAAACCTGTCTTTGACTCTGGGTGTGGGTCATAAAACCTACCACAGTGGGGTTTGAACCCATGACTCCCATTTTTTGGTGTTTTATGACGCAGCATTGTGGCCGCTTGACCAGCCAGTTTTCGTTCCAATAACCCATTTTTCGTCGCATACAGCTAGCTGGATGAAAATTTTTTTCAGCTACCAAGGGTTTCCACATCAGCATTGGACAATGACCATCCAGCATGCACCAGGAAATGACGACAACCGTCCACTAGGATGCAACAACAAGGGGCCTTATACCAAATTTTTCCTTCATTTGTAAGGAGCAGTACCAAATTCCCCCCCCCCCCCAATTTTGGCCGGCCAAAAAAAACCCCCATCTCAGCGGCCCTGAAATGATGGGATGCAACCCATGCCCCCGGAGAGGCACAGGACTGTCTAGTGCAGCCGGGGGGGGCTCCCGTTGACACGACCAAAACACGTTCGGGCCGACAGAAGGGTCAGAATGAGCAGTGGCGAGAGGCTGCCGAGCCCCCCCCCCCCCCCGCAGCTGCACTAGACAGTCCTGTGGCCCCGGCTGTGGGCACGAGGGGCATGGGTTGCATCCCATCATCTCTGGTCATGGCCGCTGAGATGGGGGTTGTTGTCTTCGAACCCATTTTCTTAGAATCATTTCCATTTGGAACAAATTTAATGGAAAGTGTATTGCCGTTGGGTATGTGCCCCCGGTGCGCTGGGGGCAGACCTGTTGTCCCTGGAGCACGCCGACCCGAGTGCACAGGGGGTCTGGAGGGCGCCCACAGGCCCCATGATGTGCCGGACGGTGCACTTGTCACGCCCAATACCATAGCCATTGCCCGCCCCCAGTCTACTCTGTTGCCGGTATGTCAGTTGCATGTTTTGGTGGGGAACCGGACCATGGTGCCACAAAAGCAGAAAATATCTCAAAACTGTTCGATGAAAAACCCGAAAACTCATTTTCTCTGGTTAGAGCATGGTCTCTGTATTCAAACGAGTCCCAAAAACCCCTATATTTGGTATAATGGATTGGTTGCGTATGACATGGACGCCCCCACTTGGCCACGCATCCCAAAGGAAGGCATCAGAGCGGAGGGCCCTCCCCACCGGCACACGGTGGCGTTTTGTGGGGCTATGCGTGGAATGCATCGGCGTTCGCAGCGCGTTTTGATTTCCGCGCCGCGCCCACTGGGGACCCCACCCCCGACGTGCCTGTGCCCGCTCCCGCTGTGCAGCGCCGATCCTCGATCTGTTCACCAAGCACGACTTCCATCACGTGGGCAACCCGACCTGCCACTATCCGAGCAACCTCCCGCCAGATCTGGGGACCACCACGGAGGCCGGGCCCTGTGCCATGAAGTGCCTCGAGACCCCCAGCTGCAACGGCTTCAACGTGGCCAAGGGCCAGTACTGTCAGTTGTGCACCAACACGGACAAGAAGCCGGCGTCCGGCCTCACGGCGTACCTCAAGAAAGGTGGCGCCCTCTCTGTGCCCGCGCTCCGGTCCATCTTCTGTGCTCTGAGCGGGGGGTGTTTGGTGTTGTGGCGCGCGTCACTTTGGGGGTCCGGAGGGGGGGTTTGGTTTGGTTTGGGTTTGGGTCGTGGCTCGCACCGGAGGCGGGTTCCCACGGCCAGTGTGTCCTTCCCTCACCAGCACAACTGGGCCCTAGCCCGGCTGTCTGGTCTCACAGCCCCCCAGACTGTGGACGATCCCCGAACCCCACCAAGGCGCTGGTGGGAGGGAGATGCCGCCGTGCCTGTTTGTATGTCGCGCGCGCTCAGGGCATGTGGGGGGTTCAGGGCACTGGGTCAGGGCACAGTTGCACACGTTTGTCTCCATTGGGCTGCGGTCCTCCTGTCAGCGTGTGGGGGGGGGATGTGTGTGCCCGGTGCTCCGGGCCCCAGCAGCGGGGCAGGGGAGCCCTACACTAAGGCTGCTGGGGAGTCTGTAGGTCGGGTGACCTGCGGCTTGCTCCAGCCCACGACTGAACCCCAGAGGGGTGCACGGGGCATGTGGCCTGTGACGCTCCTTGACTGACCCAGAGGGTCACAGGTGGCGCTGCACACTGTGGATGGAAGGTCCTGGGGGCGGGGGGTCAGTGGGTTACCCCAACACACATTCCCCATGATGGACTGATCATGAGGACCGCCTCTTTGGGCGGTTGGTGCCGAACCGGCCGTGGTACCGCCGCCCGTTGCGCCCGCAACCGCCGGCAGTCGCCGGGCAAGCGGTGCCCTGTCGGGGCCCCCGCGGGCCCGGCGGGTGCGGGTCTCAGTCGGGCCTAATGCCGCAGCCGCCCGCCCACCCCCTTCCAGGTCCGCCCTTGCCAGCCCTTCACGGGACTGTGACCTCTCGCCCGTGTGCCGCTGCTGCTGGCGCAGTCCAAAAGGGGGAAACCGCCCCAAACGCTGGCAAATGCGTTGCACAGGGGCCGTTCAAGACCGGATACCGCTCGGTGACCCACCGTCCCCTGGGGCCCTGTGGTGCGTTTCCCACGTCATTTGTGGTGGTGAGCGCCCTCTGCGGTCCATGGTCTTGGGAATGGCGGAATGCGACGCACCGCCGGGGCCGGCGTGGGACGGACGCAGCACTTGTGAGCAGAGGGGCAAGTCCCCCCCCACCCCCAACCCTCCAAAAACAAAAAAGGAAACACCATTGCCGCGGCTGTTGGGCACAGCTTTGCAGACATTTCCCCCCTGAAAACTCGAACCAGTGCGTACCGCCGGAACCACCAACCACCAATACTGACGCAGCCCTCACTTGAGGACTGGCTTGACTAAGTCGCCAAAATCCCATCCGATCTTCTTTGTGTTGATGCGCTGTTGCAGTTGCTCGTCGGGAGGGCGGGAGGGTGATGCGTTGTGTGTTCAAGCACCAAGAGACACAATGACAGGCAATCCCCACAAAAACCGCTACAGAGGAGCGGCCTCCGTCACTCCTCCGGCCCAACATGCCCACCACCTACTTCGACAGGCGGACAACCGGTCCTCTTGGCGTGGGGTTGCAGATTCCTCCCGCGATGTCGCGCGCACGTCGTGTGCCCCTGAGTACCTGTGAGTACAACGTGAGTACCCGGTGAGTTCTTGTGAGTACGTGATAAGTACCAAGTGGGAGCTTGTGAGTATGCCATGAGTGCTGTACCGTATGCAACGCCTGTGAATGTGTTGTAAGTTCCCGTGTGTCCGTTTTGCCTTCGGTGACCGTTCATCGTCTCACCGCCTGCCATCCCGTGCAGCCTCAAGCAAGATTTACACGATTTACACCAGCCCTAAGACGCACAGTGCAGCTCGTGCCCACTGCACCGCCGAAGGGCTGATGCTGGCGGAGGCGCACAACGCGGAGCAGCAGGCTGATCTGGAGCGCGCATGGGCCGCCGTAGGGGCCCCTACCGGCGCGACCTGGCCCGGCATTTGGATTGGGGGGGAATGGCAGACGGCCTGGAGGTGGATGTCGCGCGCTCCCATGAGCTGGACCAAGTGGGACGGCAACGAGTGGAAGGGTGGCGGTCACAATCAGGACGGGCTGGCGGTCTCCTGGTCGACCAAACGTTGGCACGCCGCGAAGGTCACAGATACGTTGCCGTTTGCGTGCCAGACCAAAGGTGTGTCCCGCCCGCACGGCGTTCCTCACAGGCCGCTCCCCCCGCCCCCCCCCCCCCCAACCGCCGCCCCGCTGCATGTACGGCTCAGTCGACAGCTTCCGCCTCCATCCTCATGACCATCGTGCATCTATCTGGCCATAGTTACACCCAACACACGGTTTTATTAAGCATCAAGCCTCGTGATGTGAAATTGTACCATCTTTCAATGGCCTGGATTTGCATCAAAAAGCTTAAGATGAACCCACTGCCTCAAGCCCCCCCCCCCCCCGTCCGGGTTCAACCAAAGAAGTGGGTCACAGAGGGCTCGGACTATGGCACACCCTCGTGCAACGTGAACATCGTATCTTCGGCATTGGTAAAAATAGGGGCAGTTCGAACGCCAGGAGGCATTCCCGATACAGAAGGGAAATCCGGTACTCGAAGGGATCGAGATCATTGAACATATCAAGAAGGGCTGTGATCTCTCATCATCGACTGAACCGCACTCTGGGAACGAAAGCAAGGGGGATTGGGGGTGCAAGATGGTTGAACGGAGCAAGTGGTGGTGGTGAGTGATGTTCTGGTGCTTGTGCTGGATGTTGCAGGTGTATCTAATTGCGTGTCCCTGTCCAGAGGTGCCGAATCTTACTTCGTTTGCCTGTTTGTGCATGTATTTGTAATGTCTTTGGTGCAGTTACGGCCAGAACATGTGCATGTGCTATGCTTTCTGGGAGTGCAAGGCAGCTTTTCCTGCTTGTGGTGTGCTGTGCTGTGCTGTGCTGTGCTGTGCTGTGCTGTGCTGTGCTGTGCTGTGCTGTGCTGTGATGTGCTGTGCTGTGCTGTGCTGTGCTGTGCTGTGCTGTGCTGTGCTGTGCTGTGCTGTGGTGCTGTGCTGTGCTGTGCTGTGCTGTGCTGTGCTGTGCTGTGCTGTGCTGTGCTGTGCTGTGCTGTGCTGTGCTGTGCTGTGGTGCTGTGCTGTGCTGTGCTGTGCTGTGCTGTGCTGTGCTGTGCTGTGCTGTGCTGTGCGGTGCGGTGCGGTGCTGTGCTGTGCTGTGCTGTGCTGTGCTGTGCTGTGCTGTGCTGTGCTGTGCTGTGCTGTGTCTTCCATTGCGCTGTGTTGTGTTGTGTTGTGTTGTGTTAAGTTGAGTTGTGTTATGTTGTCAGTTTGTGGTTTGGCTCGGTGTTTCCATCATAGATTCACATTTCCACAGCCGATTAGGGACCCAAAACTCCTTGTGCTCCGCTCCACTGCAGCCTGTACCTCTGTCACTCTTGTTTGTAGAGCGTGTCTGCATCAAAGCTGGAGCTCTTGTCAACCAGGGCCACGTGGCCAGATGCTGTGGGGGTTACGTGAAGCTTGGCCAGCGCTGGCACTGCAAATAGCAGCCATTCCCAGTGCACAGGGGTGCACGTCTGTGGATGGTCCTGGGGGAAACCCCCGTTTGAGACCACATTTTGCATCGTCAGAAATGTATGCTTGGTACATGTAGAACTGCCAGCAGGTGATGGGCCCTTCTTCCAACTGTCCCATTTCCCGCTGGGTTGCATTCATGTCCTCATTTTGACATTCTGCTGACAAGTGTGTCGCCAGCGGATGCCGCTGCTCCGTTGATGAATACAAGCAGCATGAGCAGACACAACACTGGTGACTGAAATAACTAAAATATATCCCAGCACTCAGGCAATCCTCAGGGTCCAGCCACAAAGATCAACAGCAAAATCCAGGAAAGTGCAGAATTCCGATCCCAGAGGGCGGGTCAGCTGCTGTCACATCTACTGTCCAGCCACGGGTCTTTTTGGGGGGGAGTTTGGACCAAAAATGTTCTCCACGGTCATTTTGGCATGGATTCCGATGTGTATTCCAGTCTGCAGGCCATAGCTACCACGTGGGAGGTGTTGCTTGGATCTCCACGGCCTCTGATCGGCCCCTCGTCGATGATTTGTCATCTCATTTGTAGCACTTTAGTTTCCCGCTGGAAGCTCCTTCCTTGAAGCCTGCCGACTGACGGGTATCGTGGTCGGCTCCTCGACTAACAGTTCGTCCCTTCTGGAATGAATTAAAAGCTTGATGCAACAAAAGAAAGGATTCAAATCAGATTTTTTTTTGGCACAAAAGGAGACAGATGGCAGCTTTGCCCTGTGACTGAGGGAGTCCTGCTGTATTGATGCACCTTGGGACTTCACACCCTCCCCCGCAGTGTGAATTTACAATTTGGCACTTTCCGGGCACATTGCATGACACACAACCAGGGTTTCGAATCGCATCTGTGGTCTAGTTGGGTGAGCTCATCAATGGTAATCTTTTCATGGAGTGTGGTGGGATTCAGGGTGAATTGTTCGAATCGGTTGCTACGGAGCCCTGCCCACCAGCCACCTCCAGCGCATGCAAGGCAGGCCAGCCCAGCCTAGCCTTACACGGCCGGTTCCAGCCCAGATTTGCCAACATAGCCCAACCCCGGGTTGACGGACAGACAGGGCAGATCGGTTCAAAGGCAGATGGGGTTTTTTCCGTCTTGACCTACAGCAGGTGAATGCTGGACGTTGCATTGCACCCAGACAACAGGTTGTCCATATGGAGGCACCCCTGAGCTACTTCTCCATGATTTTGTGGGGGAGGGAGCACTAAACTTCAAACCTAAGAAACAGCGTAGTCTCTGTCATTTGTACTCTGTGGACTCGCTTTCATGCTTTTTAAGATAAGTTAAGCATTCTATGTTTTGTGCCGCGATGGTCTTTGCAGGGATGGGCAGCATTGTGGGTGTCATCCATAGTGCATCACAGGGTTACGCGATTTTGTTCTTCGAGATGTCCACTACAAGTTATTTGATGCAATATTCATGTCCCTCCGAAATTTCTTTTCACTGGTTCTAATCCATTTGAAACTCATCCATTCACACCGCTATGTGCAAACCCATATTTTTGCCTTCTGTTCCTGGCAGGGAATGTCACGATAAATCACGACAAGTACCCATGCCCACACCCCAGGGTGCCGATGTTTCGTGTTAAGGAATGGTGCCAATCTGTTCCCTGATTCCAGAAACTAGGAGCATCATAGCGGTCAATTGAGTTCTCTGCACTTGAAAAATCACATCACTGGCAGCTTTGGAAAAATGAAAGACCTGTACCACAAAATGGATAAAGTAAAATTGCTCTGGAGGAGCGCTTTTGTTGCATGACTTGGCGGTACAAATGATTTATGACGCAGGTCTCAGATCTAAATTTGGTGTCGTGTAGCTAATGTTAGGTTTGGACAGGCCATTTGGAGAGCACACTGACATCAGGCCAAATTGATGTCGCCTGTGCCGTCAACTAATGCATTGTTGATTATGATTTCCCTAGATTTCAAGTACCTAAATTTTGCTGCTGCACCTTCAGATTGCATCACTAGTCTACCGGAATTCATGGACACTGAATGTGACAATGTCATACTTGTCTGAAGTCAAATTTGAGGATGCTAATTTTTCTCAAACGGAAATAATTGATTAAACAAAAGTTTAGCACGTTGCTGAACGCATCGAGCCGGTCATTTTCAGCAGCTGTTTTGGTGATTTTTGAGGGATGCTTTCCTTCATCATGGGGTCTGTATATGATGGTTTAAAGAGGGGTTTTTAGAGGGAGCGGGTCCCCATTCCTCGACCTGCGGTCAAAAATTCTCCCATGGCGGTGGCATTCAATAAGTTGTGCGAAGTAAGAAGGGAAGGCTGACATGAATTCTTGGTGTTTTGTGTAGCCCTTTTTTTCCATGGTGCCAAGCACCATTGAAAGAAAAGCTTTGATGAAGACACATGCAGCTTAATTGACACATTAATAGCTCATCAAAATTAGGCAATCTGTGAATGAATGAGTGTGCATTTCTTGTCCAGAAATGAAGTATTAAATTGCAAACACGATAATCACGTACACGAGCCTTTGGCTTAGAACAAGTGTACGAATTAGGGATTGTCCACGGGGTGGTGTATACATCTTGACCGGCACTTTTTGGCGGCACACGGGCCCAACCTGGGTGGGTGGGCGGGTTTTTTTCGGCTTGTACTCTTGGTCTCTGTGCTCTTTCACACACGGTATTCTAGGCCCATGAATTTGTTTGTCGCCGAAGCGTGTGACGGGCAGTCATGACGCATGCACCATATGTTGCGAGCCCATGTTGGAAGTGTTGGCTGGACACCATGAAAAAGTGAGCTGTAGGGCACAATGGAGAGAGGTAGAAGCAAGAAATGCATGGGATGGGCAAAAGCCAAGGAAAACCGGATAACCTATCGAAGTCGCCAGATGCTATCCGTCCCCTGTCTGAATGTACCGGAAAAATGGAGCACCCTTATCTGCACCACCCGTATCAGTGGAGACACCCGCACGAATGGCATGGACCAAAACTGAGAAGGGTCTCTTTGTTGGGTCAACCCAATATTGCCAGCAACAACTGATGCACCCACATGTCATCAAGGCTTTATACGCATAGGGTTCGAAACCGGTTTTACCAATTAATTCGAAAAGGCGGTTGTCGGCAATGATTGGACGTCAGTTTCAAAACAATCAGCATAGCTCGTTGTTTTGAAAGCCAATTTAAAACAATTGATCGGAAAGGTCGCCAAAAACTCCGCTTCCGGTTCAAGAATACTTTTTGTCCAACCACTCCACAGAAGCAGTTGTTTTATGAAAATAATCATTAAAACCCGTTTAGTTTCAAAACTGCCGGGTTCCAAACTTTGCATACGAAGTTGTCACGCCCGAGGCCCCAAGTGCATGAAATGTTCAGCCTCCTTCATTTGAGTCGGATACCCAAAACATCTAAACGAACAGTGACGAGACCCTCAAAAATTTCCGTCCCCCGGCCTGATCCCTTAACCTAGACAAGCATACCATGTAGAGTTGAAAACTGCACACAACACTCATCAAGGTAGCATGCCACATTACTAAGATGGCCACAAAACAATTGCACTGCCACTTTGTGCACATCATCTACATGGCAAATGTGGATGGGGCTAGAAGCTGCGAGTAAGAAGAGAAGTAGTTCATCTTAAGCACGAACAATGCAAATATTTGCTTCCACAACTTGTATACCATCCACTTTAACCAAAGAAAGGTGTGTACAATGTAAGTACACTACAAACTTACAAATTGATAACTCCTGTCTACTGTGGCGCATTTTCCTGTGGCGCATTTTCATCAAGCAAAAGCTGAGTTTGGTCAACTTTTTCTGCTTTTGATCTCTAAAATGCGGCGTCAAGCACTCAAAGTCGGAAAAAGAAAGATCGGTACTTCAAAGCAGATAAAATGAAAGTAATACAAAAAGCCCCTCTGCTGCATCATTTTTCGCCGCAAATCGTAGTATGTATTAGGCGTCAGATGTAAATTTCGTAAGATGCTGCTAATTTGGGATTTAGATAGCAATTTTGGAAAGTGCGCCAGCATTGGGTCAGATTGCTGTTGCATGTGTTGTGGAAGAACCAATATTTGATCACCATTTCTTGGGACCCAGCTACCTTTGTTGTACATATTTTTGGGCCAAGCCGCCTCTATAAATTGTCTGCCTTGATGGCCGAACTTACCCATGTCACCAGCATACTTTTGAGCTAAATACCAACTCACCGATTGCATTTACACACATTCTCATTCCTATCCCCCAGCGGGCCTCACAAGATGTTCAAAATGTTACAAGTGAAAATGTTCCAAATGTATGCATTTGCATGCTCGAGGATATTTTTCCATTCCTCCAACGCCTCCGTTGACATGTACAACAACTGAAGTAGACAAGTACATCTACAAAGTAACAAATACACATAACACAAAACGGAATCCACATGCGCACAAAATCACAACGAGGAAGAAGTATAACTCACTAGATGACATGGGTCCCAAGATCAAGGACCTGTGATGGGCGGCGCTTGGTCATCGTACCCCGGGCAGCTTCTGTTTGAGGAGTGGCGGGGCATCGTATACTACTTTCCTACATATGGGTGGATGTCTAGGGCTTGGGCCATGAAGCAAATAACCTCACCCTAACTCTAACCTGAAACAACGGATACTCAATTCCCGAACGCCCTCATGCCACAGCCGACCGGTCACAACCGTACGATATTCTGTAGTGCTGCAGCACTTCCAAACCAATACTGAATGTTGCCTTTAGTACGCGAAGGAGGAGTGCCTTGGTGGGATTCGAACCAGCGTCTACAACGCTGCTCGGAGAAAAGTTTATAGTGGTTTCAGCACTGTGTTTTTGTCTCTCCTGCTGCTTGCTGCTGGTGTAGGGTTTCCTGCTGCTTGTTTTTGGAGATGAAAACCTTTTGTTTGTTGAAATACAGTCAATCCAGGATAACCCAAGCCAGAGGTGTGCAAGGAGAAGAGAATCAGGATCAAAGCATGAAGGGCTGCAGTGTAAACAGTGAAAGATGAAAGGATATTCACAGAAACTGCAACTCAGGTCAAATCGGAATGCATATTCACAAAGATAGCTGAAATGTTTTGGAAAAGAGTTGGAAAACTGCCCCATGGTCACTCTCTCTCCATAGTGCCATCTCAGGAGATGTGCACTCTTTGTTTTGGGTCTCATATGTGCTGAGGTGGCAGGGCGTGTGGCGATGAGGTCACTGCCATGTCACATGGGATCTTCCTACTTAGCTAGGCTGGCCAGGAATTGAACCCAGGACCTCTCAAAAAGAGGTGCCCAGCCCCCTAGGGTGCATACCACTAGGATAGCTAAGAATTCATGGAAAAACATAGATCAATTTATAGGCTCTGCCCTGGGTATGTCAGTGCTCAGTCAACTCAGGAAAAGATGATTTGCCTCACATTGAAAGGGGATTAAGGGGTCCACTCCATATCCTGATTGGGTGTTTGGTTCCATAGGTCAAAATGTGTTATCACCACTTTTGGTGGGACCAATACTAAGATAGAAATGCCTGGATGCTCAGTGCATCTCTAATACAACTAGAGTATGCCTCAAAGCAATGGAAAAGCACTTTTTCTTACCCCCCCCTTGTGCTGTGGTGGCCACCACTGTCGCATTTTAGGAAAAAGGGAATTTTTCTTGGCCTTTCCTTGGTTTCCTCATCTACTTTAAAATACCTATAGTTTCCCTCACACAGAAAAATGGGCGCTCACCATGGCTGGCGCTCTTTTGCTGCTCTGTTTGTAACATTTCCTACAGAAGACTCAGCGCTCATGGCGCTGCCCGGGCTCCTGTGGCTTGGTTGGGTTAGTTTGGGAGCATGCCAAAACATGTGCATGTGCATCCCTCCCTCCAAGACGCAGCGCGACACAAACCCAACGCAAGACACCATATACACACTCGCATGGGTTCTCGTAAACCTGCTGGCGACCTGTGACCTGTGTTAGGGCGAAGGAAGTCGTGAAAAAATTAAATTGCCCCTTGGTGGGGTCTTGGGTTCTGCTCAGTCTCTCAAGGCTGCTGCGTTTCGGCCAGAACACGGCCTACTCAGCGAGGCTGCGCGTGGGTATCTGCAGAGGCAGGAATGGGAGATTTATGGACGAATCCACGCAAAAACGAAGCGACGACACCAAAATCCGTCAAATGACGGCCTAGAATTTTTCTAAGACAACACAGCTGAGCAGAATCCAACTGTGCATCAGAAGCACATTTTTACAAAAATTATAGTCATCTCTAGATTTTTTGAATCCAGAAATTCATACGCATAAAAAGGCGGCGTGCAGGAGCGGCTCCTAGCGAAGCGCCGGAAAATGAAGAAATAATGGAATTATAAACGTATGTCTCACGTAGTCTTGAAAATGACGAGACACACATTAATAAATAAACATACAGATTCCACCTACACTAATAGAAGTGTCAAAAATTCAAGAATTCGAAAATCAACGAAAAGACTTCAATGAATCAGGTATAAACTACAGGTATGCTCGTCTCGTATGCCGCATACACATTGCTCGTCTCGTGTCTCCGTGAACGAGTCTTGTAGCAGCGCTAACAACGATAGGACGCGATAGAGGGATTGATTAGAAAGATTGCAGATGATTAGAGGTCAGATCAGGGTGATTAGACATACACACAAGTGCATAGCAACGTTCTTCGCGTGCGCCCCTCACTTGCTCTCTCTCTCCAGCGGTAGGTAAGGTGAGTAAGCCCAGGTGGGGCCACCCCCTGGTGGAGTCGTGATTGAGGTTAACATGGGCAGGTTTGCCCAACGCCGTCGTGCATGCTCGCGCATTCACACACGCATTAAAGGGTAGGCCACGCGAAGTGCGCACGGTAAACCTTGTTTAGGCTACCCAGGGGCTCCTCGGTACGTTCTTTAAGAGAACCTGAGGAGTCCCTTAAAGCTTGCTTGCTTGACAGGGTAGCTGATCTTCAGCGTGTTTGCAGACAGTGTATTATAGGTCACACTGAGAACCGTATAATACGGGAAGTGTGGCTTGGTTCCTCCGCCGCAAACAACCCTTCATTTGCCTTTGCTTTACAGGTGGGCAGGTAGGGTGATTGGTGCAGCAGCATACCATTTTTTTATGCCCTGCTAAACAAGGGCGCAGATCACACAAACAAGTAACTCCCTTCTGCCTGTGGCAGAGCAGGGAGTCCAACTCCATCGACATCTGCGCTGTGCACGCAAGAGCACCTCTTCCCTCCAAGCCCTAGCAGGGGAAACGCGTTGTGGCGTCCCCTGTTAGGCCACAGTTGCTTAGCAGCGCTGTGTTCTCTTGTCTTCTTCACAGGAGGGTCGCTAGGACCCACGACATGTTCATCAACAACACCCAGTAGAGTGTGCGTGTAGGAGTGGTAGTCCTGAGTGGGGGCTTGAGCCAGTTGCGCAGTGCTCGCCCACCAGGATGGTGCCACTGTAGGGTGTGTAGGACCTGTAGTGAGTGTGTCACTGTCCCACCCGTTTCCTGCAATTTTAGCAGGGTTGGTGGGCTGTGGCAGTGGTTAGGTCAGTGTTTTGGCCACTTAGCAAAACGGCGTTTTCATGCCTTCATAGCTTTTGGCCACCCCTCCCTGTAGTAGACAGATAGGTAGGGAAAAGAATACCTGGATTAGTACGCTGGGTATTCCCCAAAGGTTTTGCGCCAGCACAGAAATTGGGCGCTTAGGGGAGGGGAGACCTGGGGCGTACCCCGTGGCATCAATAAGCCAACCCTCCAGGTTTAGCAAGCGTGCAGACTTGGGTATAATTAGTGAAGCATTTTCGGCGGGGGTGATGTCCGTGCGTCCACGGAAAAATCGAATTTAAATCGGCAAAATCGAAAATCCTTCAACCCATCACCCCAACCCCTCCAAGTACTACATGAAGTCCATTCCAAACTTCGATTCCATTGGAGTTGCGTAAATGGTCTTGGAATCCTTGCTCACCCCACGGGGAGCGTCCGCGGACACAATCTGGCGTCTATGGACAAAGAGAGGGTATATGTAACATAATAAATGCGTTGACATGTACAATGTATAAGTAACAATTCTATACTATAAAATAGCATAAAAAAGAAGACGAAATGAAGGCGACGGCGTCGCCGCCATCAGAAAATCTGACGGCTACAAGGCGTCGCCATCAGGATCTCCACTGAGATCCTGCCCAAACTGGGCCAACCAGTGGTTTCTGGGCGAAAAACAACAAAATAAAGTGATTTTTGAGTCAAAAACACTCATTTTGCGCGTCTCCCCCCAACGCGTCGCGTAGCCGACACGACGCGTTTCTGCGCCAATTCAACCTACATATGAAAAGGCCCACTGTTGGGCTACGCCATAGGCGTCTGGTCGATTCCTGGAATCGCCTCAGCATTTTTTGAAAAATGCGTGAACGCGCTACTTTTCGCAAAAATGGACCTTCGCGGAACGCCGCGAAAAAGGTCACGCTACAATCTTTTATTTCTAAAAACGATAAAACAATAATAAAATTGCCTAAAATCTTTAGAAATCGAGAGTTAAATTCTCGATCTGGGGCTGCGTCGCGCAGGCGACGACTGTCGTCGCCAGCCCAAAAAAGACGTAAAATGACGATTTCTGGGGTATTTTACAGAAATCCCACAGAAATCAAGATGCCGTGGCATCAACAGGAAAATTCCTGATCTGGCCTGGCGAAGAGCGCCACAGGCTAGGCAGCGGGTATGGGTGAAGCACCCCATACCGCTTCACCCCCCTCCTTAGAAGCCTTGCCTATATCCAAAGGAAGGCAAGGCCAAGGAGGCGCTCTGACCCCTGCAGTGCCCTGGTTTCAACTCTGATTCAGCAGGACAGTGGGGGGAGGGGGCTTCGTGAGTAATTTACATGGGGGGGAGCACCACACACATGTAAAAAAAACTTTTTTTTTTTTTTTTTTGATCTTGAAATATTCATAGGGCAATTGCCCCTCAGGCGACCACACTGGTCCCTGGCACTCCTCGTAGCCTCTGGTGACCAAACCAGGGGCGCTGCAGGGCCTTCCGCCCTGACTGATGGCGCTTAGGCGCACATATTGGCCCTTTTTCTCCATGGGCATGGAAACATAAAAATTCAATAAATTCGGAAAAAATTATTTAGGGTCAAACCCAAGGCAACGAGTTCCTCGCGCCTGAATTTAGGGCCATTTCCTGCCCAAGGCGACGAATTCCTCGTGCCTTTTAGGGTCGATTCCGAACCCACGGTGACGAATGAACGCACCTGATTTGGGGGGTTTAGGGTCATTTCCTACCCAAGGCGCCCCACGCCAATTTAGAAAGGGACCTCCCGGAGGGTCAACCAACCCAAGGCGACAAATTAACGCGCCTGCTTTGGTTACTGGTGGAAGCGGGGCGCTCTCCGCGCGACCTGCTGTCGTTGCTCTTGGGATTTGCCATCCACACCACTCGTCAAGCTGCTGCAGGGTCCACATTTCCTGAAGACCTCTGCTGGGATCGTCGTCGTCGTCGTCGCAGGAGCTCCTGGAGCTGATCTCAGGGCTGTCGTCGTCGCTGCTGTTGCCTTGGGGGCCAGTCTTGGCCCAGGCGTCCCTTCTTGCACTGTATTTCCACCAGTGCAATACCTTAGGCTGCAGTCCGTTGCGCTGCGGGAGTTGTCGAAGACCAGGCAGCAGGATACCACCCAACGTTGTGGGAGCTCATCGACAGGTCCACCAGTGAACCACGCGGACAGCGGCAAGACCATTTTGAAGCATTTTCGGCGGGGGTGATGTCCGTGCGTCCACGGAAAATCGAATTTAAATCGGCAAAATCGAAAATCCTTCAACCCATCACCCCAACCCCTCCAAGTACTACATGAAGTCCATTCCAAACTTCGATTCCATTGGAGTTGCGTAAATGGTCTTGGAATCCTTGCTCACCCCACGGGGAGCGTCCGCGGACACAATCTGGCGTCTATGGACAAAGAGAGGGTATATGTAACATAATAAATGCGTTGACATGTACAATGTATAAGTAACAATTCTATACTATAAAATAGCATAAAAAAGAAGACGAAATGAAGGCGACGGCGTCGCCGCCATCAGAAAATCTGACGGCTACGAGGCGTCGCCATCAGGATCTCCACTGAGATCCTGCCCAAACTGGGCCAACCAGTGGTTTCTGGGCGAAAAACAACAAAATAAAGTGATTTTTGAGTCAAAAACACTCATTTTGCGCGTCTCCCCCCAACGCGTCGCGTAGCCGACACGACGCGTTTCTGCGCCAATTCAACCTACATATGAAAAGGCCCACTGTTGGGCTACGCCATAGGCGTCTGGGCGATTCCTGGAATCGCCTCAGCATTTTTTGAAAAATGCGTGAACGCGCTACTTTTCGCAAAAATGGACCTTCGCGGAACGCCGCGAAAAAGGTCACGCTACAATCTTTTATTTCTAAAAACGATAAAACAATAATAAAATTGCCTAAAATCTTTAGAAATCGAGAGTTAAATTCTCGATCTGGGGCTGCGTCGCGCAGGCGACGACTGTCGTCGCCAGCCCAAAAAAGACGTAAAATGACGATTTCTGGGGTATTTTACAGAAATCCCACAGAAATCAAGATGCCGTAGCATCAACAGGAAAATTCCTGATCTGGCCTGGCGAAGAGCGCCACAGGCTAGGCAGCGGGTATGGGTGAAGCACCCCATACCGCTTCATTAGGACACCACTTCTGCGGCTTGCTCTCAGGACCTTAGGACTAGCACACTCACACATACGCTTTGGCAGGTAAGGGTAAGGTTCAGTCCCTAGCTTTAGTCTTGGAGGCAAGCGTCTCAGCGACCCTCAACAACTCACCAACGTTGTTCTGGGACAAGTAGTCAACCAGAACTGAGTTTAGGCGTCCCTCAGGTAGAACAAATGCAGAGAAGGGCTCCCAGGTGGCCTCTTCGACTCCAAACCCTTCCCAGAGGGTGAGGAAGCGCCAACCCTGGCAATAGCGGTGGCGTAGGACAGACTTCACCAGGTAGAAGCCCTCCTTAGCCATCTCCTCGGCGTTCATGTCGGGGAGTTCACCTTCAACTTCCATAGGGCTGGCAGCCCCTTGTAGGTCCAGAGCGGCGATTTCCTCGTCGTTCAGCTCCCACTCCTCCCCACAGAGGTCTTCAGGATCATAGTAGCGCTTCAGGTGTTGAGCAGCGCACACCAGGGTCCCCCCTAGACGGGGAGAACACCGCACGGTGATACGGTGTCCATCCACTGATAGAATCTTGTACGGCCCGAAGTATGGGTCATCGCTGGTAGAGCGTGGCCAGGCGGGTAGTCGACTGTGGTGCACCAGCACCCAGTCCCCCTCTTGGTAGGTGGCCGGTACTGGGTGCTTGTTCTTCTTGTTCCACTGACGCTCCCTCACTCTCTGGAGCATAGCCTTGGCCTTGTCCACCTTCGCTTGTTGCTCTTGGACCCATTCACCCACAGAAGAATGGGTGTCCTCTGGATAGGGGGCATGTAGGAACCATGCCGGGCGCCCTAGGAATAGCTCATGGGGCGAGTAGCCAGTAGCTGAACTCTCTTGGGAGTTCATCATCAAGGATATGACGGGGAGTAGTCTCACCCAGTCTCTGGTGCGTTCAGTTTTGCACCATATCCGTACATTCTCCTTCAGGACACGGATCTGTCGCTCACATAGGGGGTTGCTCGTGTGAGAGTAGGGGATCCCCGTAGACACCTGGACATTGAGGGATCTCAGGACCCTCTTGTACCAGCCAGTATCTGAGCGTACTCGTACGTCCTCATCGGAGTTGATCTCCTTGGGCGCCCCATAGACACAAAACCACTCCTCCAGGAGTATCTTGATAGTCTCCTCCCCGGTAATGTGCTCGGTACATGGGAACACCCTGGTAAACCTGGTCAACCCACAGGTTACCACGAGGGCGAAGTCATAGCCCCCGAACTTCGGCATCTCCGTGTAGTCCACGTATAGAACACTGTTAGCACAGTGAGGGATGGGCAGGGTCGAGTAGAGACCTCTGTCCCTGATATCCCCTGGTTTGCAGGACCTGCACGGGCACTTGTCCACGATAGGCTGGAGGGTTTTCCGCAGTTGGTCGTCAGTCCACGTAGTGTGGAACCACTGCTTGAACAGCCTCAGGGTACGGTCAGCACCCACATGACCGCTGGACTCATGGGTCCACTTCAGCAGCGCTGGGACTCGGTCACTAGGCACCACAATGCGGTCCTCGTGCCAGAGGTAGCTCTTGTCCCTCTTCCACTGGTCTTGGTTGACCAGGAGGGGTTCAAGGCGCTTCTCCAGGCGCTTGTAGATATCCCCGAACTCCTTCAGGTACTCCGATTGTTGGAGTCCATCCAGGGGGCGTATCATCGTCATGTTGAGGTCCAAGTGGACGTCCATACGGCTGAACGCCTCCTTAGCCAACGCCTCAGACCGGGCACCAATCAGGGCGTCGAAGTTGTTGCGGCTGATGTAGTCGGCGCACTCGTTCTTCACTCCCTGGATATGGTGTACCGTCAGCCGTAGTTGACTGAGGTAGGTCCACCAGCGCCGTAGCTTGGCCTTCTCAGGTGGGGGACCCTTCTGGAAACTGCGGACCGGTTCTTGGTCGCATAGCCAGACCACAGGGTTACTCCCCAACAGTCGTGCTTGTGAGGATAGCACCAGCATACCCGCGAGCAATTCCTGCTCATAGGTGGAGTAGTTCCCCCTTGCCTGGTTCCACTTCCAGTTCCAGTGGCCCAGAGGTACTAGGACCCACTTGTCGTCAGGGTAGCTGTGCTTGAGGGTTCCATCTCGGTTGAGACCTTCCGTCCCCCATTGGGAAATGGCCGAGTCGAACTCCTCCTTCTCTAGTGCTTGCCATTGGAACAACGTTCCACCACCGCCCACATTGCTGGCGTCGGTCACCAGGATAATCTCCCCTTGTGCCCTAGGCACGCCCAAGCACTTAGCGTTGGCTACCTTGTCTTTGAGCTCGTCAAACGCTTGTTGCTCTTGTGGGCCCCAGCGCCAAGTAGTACTCTTCTTGATCAAGTCCGTCAGAACGGCGCTGGTGTAGGTGAAGTTCTTGATGTGGCGGCGATAGAAGTTGCACGCCCCAATGAAACTGCGTACATCATGAAGTCCTTTCTTGGGGTCTTCGTGTCGTACCTTGGCATCCATCAGGGGTTTGGCCTTAGAGGCCGCTGGAGTCCACCACCCATAGCCAACGTCAAACCCCAGGTACTGCATGGTCTCCTGCATGAACTCACACTTCTCCAGCTTGAGTCGCGTGTGGTTCTCCTGGCACACCGCAAAGAACTCACCCAAGAGGATTAGGTGATCCTCCTGGGTATTGGTCCCGAGGCATACATCGTCGATGTGCGCCTCCATCTGGGCACCACGGGATATGAGCTCCTGCACCTTAGGTCTCCTTCGTAGGATGGACAAGATCTTGTTCATCAGCTCTTGGAATAGAGCGGGTGCGTTAGCCACGCCAGACGGCATGACCTTCCACTTGAACACCCTCCCCTGAGGGGTGATGAAGGCCAGTAGCTCCTGTGCGTTGGGCGTCAGGTCCACTTGCCAGAATCCGCTCCTCTTGTCCATTTTGGTCTTGTAGCGACAGGAGGCTATCTTCTCCAGGGTAGACTCCATATTGGGAATGGACCCTGAGTGGTTCAGCGTTTTCTTGTTCAGCTCTCCGTAGTCCACTACCAGCCGTTTGGCTGTTGACCCAGGTTTAGCCACCAGGAAACAGAGGCTGCAGTGTAGGGGGTAGTCCCCGTCCTTGTACTCCAGGACTAGGCCAGCGTCGATACATTCTTGTATCTGTCGCTCAATCTCGTCGGCCTGCTCTTTAGGAGCTGGATAGGGTCTCCTCCGGATCTTGTGACCCACGAACTCGGGTTTCAGCTTGAGGTCCATCTGTACCAGCTTGTCACATGAGGCTGGAGGGGGTAGTTCTCCGAACACCTCCAGATAGGTCCTTATAAGCTTCTGTACCCGCGGGTCCAATACCTTGATCTTGTCCTCCATGTCCTCGTCAGAGTGTAAGTTGCTTGCCCCCTGAGTAATAGACGTCGGGAGGTGGTCCTCCACCGACTCTTCGCCCGTGGTAGTGTCCTTCAGCCCTTGGTAGGCATATAGAAGGTCTTGTTCAACCATCTCCGGTGGACGATGGCAACATAGGCACGCTCGAGGGGGTTCACATACACATTCCTCCGAGAGGTCGTCCTCCTCTGGGGTCCTCACATGGGCGCCCCACACGCTCTTCATGAGCTTAAGATCTACCTCCCTTTGCCAGGTGGTGATCTTCTGTTCGAGGTCCTCCTTCAATTGGGATAGGTCTCCCATACGTCCTTGCTTCAGTGGCCATGAGCTGCGGGTAGGCTTCGCGTAGCATAGCTTTTTCGCCACCAACTTCCTTTTGGAATCCACATACTCCCTGAGCCTGGATCGAGGGTCCAGCTCCTCATCCACGGGGTCTTCCACCCTCATGGAGAGTAGGGGTTTCAGTGGGGCGACGTACTCGGCGTTCTCCACTTCCTCCACACAGGTCTGCACGAAGAAGGCGTCGTGCTCAGTTTCGTCTTCTGAGTGGATAGAGCTAGGTAGCTCAGATAGTCCACCGTCAGAGACTCCATGAGGAACAGGTACATGGCAGGGAGAGTTGGGGGTGTTGGTGTCAGTCACGACGTACTCATCTCCTCCGGGTGTAGTTTCAACAGCATCTTGAGGTCGTAGGCGATCCTTCAAGTCACCCAAGGCGAGTCCGTCGCTTTCTCGTTGTATAGCCTGGACCAGAGTCGGGTCCAGATCCTCCCAGGGGATGGAGGTAAGACCTCCGTCCACCACGCTCAGCATACTCCCCCATCCGGGTTTCCCAATAGGCGTCTTGCGTCCCAGAGGCACGTAGATGGCCTCATCAGGCAAACGAACAGAGCTGATAGTCAGCCTGTCCAGGAGGTTTCGCCAGTACTCATTGCCCCCATGGGCTCCCCAATCGGGGGAACACAGGACCATACGGGAACGTTCGGAGGCCACCTTGGTCAGCACGTTCCCCAGTTCACTGAACCTGGGGTTCCCGTAGGCCATCCCGAAAGAGGGCCAGTAAATTTTGTAGCTGCAGTTCTTCCCCTTGCTGCAGTAAAGGTCCAGTACATGCTGCTTGTCGCTGGCGAACAACTCCACACTCAGGTCTTCTCGAGAGTAACCCAACTCCTTCAGACCTTGGTCTAGGACTTCCCCCAATAGTTGATAGTCCTCAGTTTTGGAGGCCGCCATCATGTTCGAGGGCTCCTCCTTCGATAGCCTCAGGTAACTCGAGGTATGTTCCGACTGCTCCAGTGGCACAGACTCTCTGCCACTGCCGTGGTCCACGTAGAGGAGGTAGGGCGCTTGCAGTGTCAGGGATTGTATCTGGGAGTGCTGTACGAAGAAGTCAGTACCCAGTACAAAGTCGAAGGCCTCAGTGTCCATCACATAGAACCGATGGGCGATATTCTGGGAGCCCATAGGTACCTCCACTTCACAGTCCCCGCAGCTGTGCACCACATGTCCATCCCCCATACGTATAGCAGCGGTGGTCATGGTGTTCTTCAGGCTCCCACAAGGTAAAATTTTCTTGGCCACTATAGATATTGTGGCGCCAGTATCCAATACCCCCTGGTATTCGCGTCCTCCTAGTCGGATACGTACCCAAAACACCAGGTCTTGGGTGCCACCAGAGCGTCCCCGTCAGAACTCCGCGGGACAGGTCACCTCGAACCCCTTGTTCCGCAATTTGCGGGCCATCCTCATGAAGCGGCTCCTCTTCTTAGCGTTGCCGTCATCACCACCTTCATGCTCACGCTTGGCTCCTTGTTCTTGCTGGGCCTGCGTTTGTGAGCGTGTGGTAGGACCAGACTGCCCTCCAGAGGGCTCGGAGTTCCCCCCTGGATTAGGGTTGGGGTTGCCTCCGTTCTTGTCCTTGTTCTTGTTGTCGGGCTGGCGGTTAGCGCCTCCTCCTCGTCCACCTTGACCCTTGTCTTGCCCTTGACCACGTCCTTTCGACTTGCCCTTGCCGGAGTCGTTGCCTTTGCCTTTGCCTCCACCTTTGCCTGAGCCTTTGCCAGGATCTTCACCCTTAAGCTTCGCCGATAGGCGTTGCTTATGGTAGCACTCATCCTCGTAGTGCTTCCGCTTCCCGCAGAATGCACACGTGATGGTGCACCTGTAATGATCCGGCAGCTTCGCTTTAGCGCCGGTGTTCTTCTCCTGCTGCTTCCCCTGGACTACGAAGCAGTCTCGCTGCTCGCAGTCAGGGGCGTGCTGCAGGTGGCCCTGCTCGTCCCTGGCATCACACCAGAATAGCTCCTTCACGTTCTCCATGATACGGGCGTGGGCGTGTTTGGGGGTAGTCCCCTGCCCAGGTCGGGACCCTTGGTACCCTTTGCCATGGCCTCCAGAACCTCCACCACAAGGACGGTAGTTGTTCAAGTGCTGGTCGCTCTCCTTCTCCAGCGCCAGCTCCAGGAGTAGCACGCATAGATCCTCGTAGCGGAGGGATCTAGCCTTGCGCTCCGCCGTCGAACAGCACTCGTCCCATAGCTCTCGAGGGAGCTTGGCAACCAACCAGAACAGCAGGTCGTCGCTGCTGTAGGAACCGGGCGTCAGTCGTCCAGCCCAGTGATCCAGGTCAGCCAACAGCTCAGAGACCCTGCCAGGTTTGGGGTTGTTGGGCAGCACGGGCAGGTTCTGGATCTCGGCCCTGATGGAGAGGTCGGTTTCGTAAGTCGGGTACTGCCTCTCCAGGGCAACCAACACATCGGCAAAGGTGGCGGAGTTAGTCACGATCTGCCTGACCTGCTTCTCCAGGTACTTGGTCTTGCAGCACTGCAGGAGCAGATCGCACTTCACTCGCCCACTAGCGTGGGTTTGGCCGGTCAGTCGTAGAAACCGACCAAAATTCTCAGCGAACTCGCTGAGGTCCTTGCCTGTGAACTCAGGCAGGTTCACCACGATCTTGGAGGTGGCAATAGCCTTCGCCTCCTGAGACCTGCGTCCCTCAGGGCGTCGGGTCTTCTTCTTCTTCTTCTTCTTCTTCTTCCCCTTTGGGTCCTCGGGGTCCTCTGGGTCATCGTCCTCCGAGGGCGAAGTAGAAGTCATCGACGGCGGCTCGTCATCGGAGGGGTCTCCGCCTAGATCACTAGAGCCATAAGGCTCTACGTCCACCATTGCCCTCAAGGCTGTCAGCCCCAGCCGGTCCAGCTCGGCCCTCGTCGAGTTCGTCACGTGGCTGTAGGGCGGCTGGGCCGTTCTCGGCACGAAAGGACTTCTCGGTATAGCTGCAGGAGTCGGCATCGGTCGGCTCCTCAGGCTCCCCAGGGTGTTTGTCAACCCTGCCGCCAGGTGGTTGGCCTGAACTCGGTGGGGTGACATTCCCACCGTGATAGGTGACGCTTGGGGCGGGATCATCAGGGGCTCCAGTTTCTCTCCAATCTCTTGAGTGAGGTCGCCCACGATTTTTGAAGTGGCTCCTCGGAGCACCTCGTTGATCTCCGACCGCGTCAGGGACCTGTTGGAGGATCTTCCCGATCCTCTACTCCTGCCACCAAGAGATTCAGGTCCTCTCCTCAACCCACTCAAGGTTGCATAGCCAGGTGCATACCCAGGAACATCCACATAGGTTCCAGTAGCGGGTAGTGGATGGGGATATTCAGCCGCATACCATCGCGGCGCAGATGAGCTAGAAGCCACCGGCTCACTGGCAGTAGTTGCCTCAGGGAGCGCAGTGGTAGGTGGGCCCATACCATAGGCGGGGTAGGGAGGCATGCCAGTAAAGCCTGTGCCCTCTGCCATAGGCGGGTTGGTTATGGGAGTGGATGTTGCAGCGGCTGGGAGTGTGGTGGTTAAAGGAGAGGGTGATGCGTGGAGGCCAGAAGCGCTTGGTGCGCCTTTGAAGGTAGGGTCATGCGTCAGGTCTTGCCCTTGTTCCTGCGACATTAGGAAGGTCCCACAGCAAAAAGCGGCTGACAACTTCCTCATGCATTTGCGAGATTCCCCAGCTGGGCCTGAAGAGACTGCAAGGGATCACATCCACCGAACTATCCCCAAAGCTGCGAGCGGAAGTGCCTGGATTCCACCCCAGGTTTCCGAAGATGAACTCCAAGTATGTCCCGTTGGCGAATGCGAGGCCCCGCATTCCGAATATGGCTACTAATTGCCCTCATGTACAGAGTTACGCAATCAAGGCCTTTGGACCATTCTTCACCTGGGTGTACCATGCGGAGGACGCAGCGGTGACTTCCCTGGATAATTTCGAGAAGATGGAGACGCCGGTGACGATGAACCAGCTGAAATTCTTGCAGGGTCTGTACGAGCCATCGCTCCTGCAACGGGTCGCCGCCGACATGTCCAGACCAAAAACGAACATCAAGGAAATCCAGGACAGGGCCTCTGCGTACCAGAAGCAGCAGTGGATCAATTGGCATTGGGGAGCCGCCCCGGACAGCGTTATCCATCCGACCCGAAGTATGTTCCCCTCACACGCAAGTGGGCAAACACGCAAACAAGGACAGGAGAACCTTTCTTATTTTTACAGAGGCGAGTCCAGCAGAGAAGGTACCGTTGCACGACTGGGATGTCGTTTGGTTTCGGATCCCTTTGGGGGCTTGGCAGTGGAAACCTGAGGCTCCGTCGCCGAAGTGGGATACTTTGAGCAAGGCGCGATTCTGGACGGCGATGGGAAATACATATGCAAAGCATGGGTCATCAATGGACCTTGGTCGCCTGCGTGCAAGACTGGCATCGCCCTTGTCCGAAGTGAAGTCAACCGAGTCCGGAAAAGTTGATGTGGTGAACATTGAGGTCACTGGAAAGGTGGTCAAAATGCTGTGCGCCCCCTACAAAGATCCACAAGATCACTTGAAGTTTTTGGAGGCGCTGGAGACAGACATGATCATTCTGAATGCGAATCTGGCGGACGGTGCTGATCCTGTCAGTCCGGTTGTGATGGCCAAGTTGATTGATAACCCTGAAACTGTGCTTGTGATCTACGGCGAAGTGGAGCCTGCGTTCGACGCCCTGCAAACAGTCTTGGAGACGCCTGGAATCGCCGAGAACGATTACTGGTATGAGAAAGTCCAAGTGTGTTACTGGCTTCCGGGCGCAGGCAAGACAGGAAAAGGCGGTATTCAAGTCAAAGGACTAGTTCTGCTGGCCGGTATCAAGATCAAGAAAAAGGTATGTACAGCTGTTTCGGATTGCGAGGCCTCGCAATGCATGTGCCATCCTGCTACATCCTGCCACTTCTAACTGCAGATCCCACCATACATTGGTCTGGGTCGCCGTGAACGTGATGAACCAGGGTTTATGCCCCTCGTGCTTTATACGTGGTTGGCGACGCTGATGCGGACCAGAGACCGCACGGACCACGTCATGATCTTCGATCGCGATGTGCACATGGCGGCGAAAGTGGCATCCTTGGATGATCCTCCGCAGGTTTGTTCTCTGCAATTGACCAAACAGAAGCGGTCGGATTGGGCACGGAGTTGCCATCACGAAGTGACGCAGCGCGTGCAGGCGGGAATTGACCAGACCAGGTTGGCGCAGTGCGAGCTCTGGATCCAGTTCGGCATGCCAATGTGGGTCGAGGACGAGTACGTGGGGTATGCACGTCTCGAGGTGTCCGCGGCACAGGAGCAGAGTCAGCATGCCCATGAAGAAGTTCCAGCCGAAGACTTGGAGGATCTTGGGGACGATGACGATGAACCGGTGCTGCCAAGACCTGATCGGCGATCTCCCCGGAAGTCAACGCAGGTTCAGGGATTCCAAGCTGGCGACGCAGATGAGGATGAGCCGAGGGCGAGCCAAGCGCCGAAGCCGAAAAAGCCGAAGACCCAAGCGGCAGCTGAGCCCAGGCAGACCACGCTGACGCTGCCCCAGGGAGTGAAGAGGGCACTGAGTCTTCCAGACCCAGGAACCTCAGTTGGATCGACGGCAAGGAGTAAGATGTTGGCAGCGGGATTGAAGAAGAAGAAGAAGCACTGAAGGGCGTTGTAGTCCTATTTTGCGTGATATGTTGTCTCGCATTGCGAGGCCTCGCATTCCAGATTGGGCAATTTGCCTTTCAAGCTCTGTTTTCAGAAGCGTCATCTGGAGATGACTATTATACTGACCCTAAGGCAACAGTCAGTATTGCGAGGCCTCGCATTCCGAAAGCCACACGTCTCGACGCACAGAATGCACTGATACTCTGCATTCTGTTTTTGGCTCTTTCTAAGTGCTCTGAAGCTGTGTGTAATTGCAGTGAATTTCCTTGTTTCATGTCTCGTATTGCGAGGCCTCGCAATACGAATGGGAAAACGGTGTCATTTTGCAGCATTTTGGAAACCAGAGGCGTAAAAAGAGCATTTTTAGGGTAGGAGAAAAAAGCATGCAGAGGAGAACGAAAAAAAGCAAGGTTTTCAAGTTCGAGAACCCCCAAAATGTGGTGCATTTTAGAGAAAAGTGGGTAAAATGGCAAAAATTGTGACAGCTTTTTTGGAGGAAATTCATGCATTTTTAAGGGTAATTGGGCCAAAATACTGACTAGTCAAATTTTAGAGTAGAAAAAAGTGGGTAAATCGGGCAAATTACCCATACTGAATTTGAATAGACCCCGGTACAAAAGCGTACCGGCTTCGGCCGCCTAAGCACTATCCGTAAGCATTTACCCACTGACAGGCGCTGAAGACAGGTGTGGGAATGCTCGGATGTGTGTATGGCCAAACCCCCTGCTGAATTCGTTGGAAGCCAGGGTGGATGGCCCCCCTTCACTGTCCCGAATACGTGGACTCATAGGCTGTACCCCCCCTGCTGAATCCGCTGGAGACCAGGGTGGAGGCCATGTTCACTGTACCATATGTCACTCCCCACCTGTTGAATCCTTGGGAAACCAGGCAGGGCGACTGACCTTACTGTTTTTTGAGCTCTTAGGGCCTTGAAGCCCATACGACGTTGCGCAACGGGTGCCGCTGTCATCGGCACTGCGAGTTATGGGTGTGTGGTCTGGTCCCATGGCACTTGCGGGGTCCAGACCGGTCTCTGTGTGTCTGCAGACTATATATCTCTTGCCTGGTGGCATTTGTTCCTTGAATCCCCCTGCATATTCCTTATCCTGACCGGGGCGTGGTTTGGCGCTTCATCCGGAGTGTGTTTACACGCCTATTGACCCAACTTTTGCTTGTTTTTCTGTCCTCCAGGATATGTGCATCTGAATGTTGAGTGTTAATGACCCGGCACTGAGGTGTGGACAGTTTTCCCACCCGACGGGACACGAATCGGGATACCAAGGCGCCTTGAGTCGCCATGTACATGTCTCTACATATGGTCCAGCCTGGACCAGTACCTAAGTACCGATTGTCATGTTTGTGTGCCCGTGATACCGTGTGCCCTAGTGGCTTTGAGTGCTGAGATCCTGAAGGCGCCAGGCGGGAAGCCCAGTTGCCTGACTACACGCCCAGCGGTCCGCCACTGTCAGTCCCAGCGTGAGCCTACCGATTCGCAGACGCACTTGCAGTCTTGTGGTGACCTTCGGTGTCCTGACCTCGGTCAGTCTGCCTGGGAAACTGGTGGTTTGAGGAGTCGACGCCTCCGCCCAGACTGCATGGGGACTCCCTCATGCATGGCCTTCGTGGTAATGGGGCGAGGGAAAAGACGGCCTTGATGCCCGATCCCTTATGGAGGAGCTCATGCGGCTTTACCACTCTGGACTCGCGTCGTGGATATGGACATGGTGCGCCCGAGGGAAGACCCGTGGGGACTCTCCCCCAGTCTGCGGCCTTGGGAAGCTTGGGGTAGCCTGACGGATCTTTGTGGTCGCTTTCGACCCGTGGGACCGACTCGGTCGTCGTGTGACGCCTATGTTGGCCGTGTATGCCACTGCCACTGTGGTGGTGACCGTCGCAGCCGGCACCCGGTGCGCCTGGTATGGGTTAACGGGTCCTTTGGATGCCGAACAATCGCCGCCAGGACCCGGGACTTGATACTTGATGCTATACTTGAAGTTACAAGACCCTACAGCACTATACCTGTCTTACAGTGGATTGACGTGGGCAACCTCGCCCAAGACCAGCCTGAGGTGTGTGGTACGACTACCCCCCCCCCAGGGGATGGTCCAGAGATACCCCCCCCCTCAGGGGATGGTCCAGCGATACCCCCCCCCTCTCAGGGGATGGTCCAGAAATACCCCCCCCCTCAGGGGTGGTCCGGGGATACCCCCCCCCTCAGGGGATAGTCCAGAGATACCCCCCCCCCCTCAGGGGATGGTCCTGGGTACCCGCTGCCATGCGTGGTGTTATCGAGCCCCCCCCAGGGTTTGCTCTAAGGAGGGGGGTGAAGCGGTACCCAGAACCCCATGACCATGGTGGGGTATACAACCGGTCTCCGTGTGCCCACTAACCCCATGTACGGAGGGGAAGACGCCCGGTGAAGCCCGGTGAGAGCCCGGCAGGAGCGTGTCCCTTGCCGTAAAGCCCCCGTGACGGCATTCCCGCCACCTGGGGCATGTTATCATGTACCGGCAAACTGCCATTTGCCGGTATCTTACTATTTCACGCCAATCTGCCCCGCACCGCCTTCGGCCGTCGATTCGGCAACCTAACCCTAACAACAGATGTAGGTAAGACGTGTTTGTGTGAGAGATCTGGGCATTTCAGCTATTAGCGGCCGCATCGGCAACCAATGCGTCGCCCGCTGAGATTTACACATCAGAATATCAGGAATCAACAGGGCTTTATTTTCATATTGTTTCCGTAAATTTTCACGCTTCCGTTCTGATAATCAATGTTTTGACCGGGAGCCTCCACCCGGATAGCTGGGAGGCACAGTGCAAAATCAATGTTTTGACTGCTGGCGGTTGGCTCGCGACTTTAGCGTAACCGCCAGTTTAACTGTTATTTACAGATATTTTAGCGCAATCCGTGACGAAGACTCTAAAGTCTTCAGGAATTGCATTGATGCATCCGCAATTTTCACATTGTACACTCGCAACCTTAATCCGAATTTTTCAGGATGTCGAAATCGGATTTTCGACTTCGACATCCCCGCACTTGATTTGACCTCTTTCGAGTGGACCTACGTGCTTCCCTATGCACGAATCAACTTTCCTTTTGTCTTGCCCTCCATTTGTCTTAGAGATATGGGCAAAACAAAGTTGATTCGTGAGGCCACCTGTGAGGGTCATATCTCGTGCTGCTTGCGAGGAATGACAATACAGAAGCATGGGATGTATTCACAATACTCCGGACGTAATTTAGGAAGCTTTATACGCCTTGCGTCTCCACACGTGCGCGCTAGCGTAATGGATCATGGTCAAGAGGGTAGAGTTTGCGTTATAACTCTTTGGCCATGATATTGCGTGCGTTAAGATAACTTTCGAGTGTAGCGCGCGAGTGTTGGTGTTGCATAGGAACTTTCCTTGAGTTCCTATGAGCGATTGACACAAAGTTATGCCCTTGGAGGGGCATGACATATCGTGGGGGGAGCTACCTTTTTGGGCAGTATGTGGTATGTGCCATGTGTTGTATTGCGTGCCCATTTGGCGGGTTTGGCTAAGAGCGATACACCCACCAATGGACCTCATATTGCACGAGGCCCTTCCTTATACTCCCCACGATCAATTGCAAGCCTAACCTTCGTGGAGGGAAGCTAGTGTGGCGATCCCAAAGCGATGCGTTGGGAGCAAGGTGTGTGTTTTGCAATTTTCCATATTTTCATGTGCCCACTTGGGAAGTAGCGCTCGTGACCTTTCAAGGCGCCCCAAGTGGAGCACATATGTGGATTCGAAGGTCATTAGTGTCAAGTGATTGTGTTTAAGAGGATTAGTTGATTGCACGATCCAAGCCGGAGATATGATAGTATACTTTGAGAGTATACAAGGTGGTTTTGCATGTTTTGTGGCCAAATTTGCTATTTTTTGCCCATCATGATGTCAAGTGGCGACCTTATATCTCAACGCCATTCCCATTTGACATCATGAATCAAGTATGTATTGGAGGTACATACTTTGGTCCCCAACATACCTTGGACCCGGCGATCAACTCCTCTTTGGCTTGGCACACCATGGCCGCCATATTGGCGATTTGGGACAATCTCAAATCGTGGGTCCACTTGGCGACCATGCCACGTACCTAACCGGAGGAGCTTCGGGCCCAATAGTGGGACATTCTTGTACATTGACCTTCAGTATATATGACCCTTGAGTATTGGTTTCCAATTCGTTGCGTGCTTGGAGCAATTTCGCTTATTGCCATATCCACTTGGGTGCATTTTTGCACACATGCTGCTTTCTGCCCCATTCGCGTGACCATCCCCTCGGTGAACAGTAAGCAGCCAGTGTGATGGCAATCCAAACCCCAAAGCATGGGACCAAAGGAGATACCAAGGGTCGTGAATCAAGGCTTGGCGCGACAATAGGGCCAAGAATTCCTACCCAGGACGGCCGCCCAAGCCGGCCGATTTCGCCATTTTGGCAGTTATGGACCCAGTTTGAGTCATCACCACGCCGAGTGTCATGGAGATCTTTGAGTGCCATGTACGTGTGAGTCTCCGTTGGACTCCCAGTGGATCGCATATGGAACGGCGGGTCCGGTATCCAAGCTGGCGTGGAGATATACCATTGGGGATACCATCGATTTTGGCTCATTTTGAGCAGCCAAAATGACCCCTTTTGGGACCCCAATTTGAGCCCCCCGTGTGGTCAGTTGGCGGTCCCATATCTCTGTGCCCATGTGGGAGGCCGGACCTAATTTCAAGTCTTGCACTCAGATATTAGTCCTAGGTCCTGCCTCGTATCCTGTGAGCCAATGGCCTTGCCCTGGCTGAGCGAGCCGCCCTTGGGGATGACTCCAATTTTGGTGATTTTGGCGTCATGACCCCATGTGGCGACCCCGTGGCGCCCTGATGCCGGGGACTCAGAGGGAGCCAAGTTGGATGGGTGCTCCAGGGAGTTCGTACTTGAAGGGCATAGGGTCAGTTACCTCGTCCCTACCTCTGGCGGGTCCGGACGAGGGGTCAATTTTGGAGTTTTTCGAGCTAACTTCAGTTTGGGCTGAAACAGCCCATTTTCAGCTACCAACTCCTAGGGGATGATGGCGGGGGCATATCTCCAACTCAGAGGGGAGTTGGAACCTGCCGTTAAGGGAGCATGGGGAGCCACTGTCGGTTGGCCTCAGAGCCCCTTGGCTCCCGAAAACTCGCCTGTGGCTGGGCGGGACACCCCCCCTATGGGCAGGGTTTCAGGGTCCAAACTGAGCAGGGCATGGGTTGTGTTTGAGCCTCCGCCCCTGCCAGCCACTGAGAGTGAAGCGGTACCCAGAACCCCATGGCCAGGTTACGGCATACAACCGGTCCCCGGTCCACTAACCCCATGCACGGCGTGTTCCGTGCCGTGAAGCCCCGCATCGGCAACCGATGCACCGCCAGCGGAGATTTGTGTATCAGAATATCAGGAATCAACAGGGTTTTATTTTCATATTGTTTCCGTCAATTTTTATGCTTCCGTTCCGATACTCACTATTTTGACTGCTGGCGGTTGGTTCGCGACTTTACCGTAACCGCCAGTTTAACTGTTTATAATGGAAATTTTAACGCTATCCGTCACGAAGGCTCCAAAGTCGCCAGGAACTGCATGGATGCTTCCGCAATTTTCATAATTAATACTCGCAACCTTAATCCGAATTTTTCAGGATGTCGAAATCGGATTTTTGACTTCGACATCCCCGCACTTGATTTGACCTCTTTCGAGTGGACCTACGTGCTTCCGTATGCACGAATCAACTTCCCTTTTATCCTGCCCTCCATTTGTCTTAAAGATATGGGCAAAACAAAGTTGATTCGTGAGGCCACTTGTGAAGGTCATATCTCGTGTTGCTTGCGAGTATTGACGATAAGGAAACGTGGGATGTATTCACAATACTCCCGACGTAATTTAGGAAGCATTATATGCCTTGCGTCTCCACACGTGCGCGCTAGTGTAATGGATCATGGTCAAGAGGGTAGAGTTTGCGTTACAACTCATTGGCCATGATATTGCGTGCGTTAAGATAACTTTCGAGTGTAGCGCGCAAGTGTTGGTGTTGCATAGGAACTCTCCTTGAGTTCCTATGAGCGATTGACACAAAGATATGCCCTTGGAGGGGCATGACATATCGTGGTGGGAGCTACATTTTTGGGCAATATGTGGTATGTGCCATGTGTTGTGTTGTGTGCCCATTTGGCGGGTCCATTACTCCAAGCCAAGCCCGCCAATGGACCTCATATTGTGCAAGCCCCTTCTCCATACTCCCTACGGTCAATTGCAAGCCTAACCTTCGTGAAGGGAAGCTTGTGGGGTGATCCCGAAGCGATGCGTTGGGAGCAAGGTGTGTGTTTTACAATTTTCCATATTCTCATGTGCCCACTTGGAAGGCAGCGCTTGTTACCTTTCAAAGCGCCCCAAGTGGAGCACATATGTGGGATCGAAAGTCATTGGTGTCAAGTCATTGTGTATAGAAGGGTTAGTTGATTACTCAATCCAAGGCGAAGATATTATAATATATTTGTGCGCCTTTCAAGGCACCTTTGTGTGTCTTTTTGCCAATTTTGCCATTTTGGCATTTGTGGACCCAATTGGGATTGTCACCACGCCAAGCAGCATGGAGATCTATGAGAGCCAAAGGCATGGGAGTCTCCGTTGGACTCCCGGTGGATCGCGTATGGAATGGCGGATCCGATCTCCAAGCCGGCGTGGAGATATACTATTGGGAGCACACCGAATTTTGGCTCATTTCAAGCAGCCAAAATGACCCAATTTTGGGACCCCAATTTCCCCCTTCCGTGTGGTCAATTGGCGGCCCCATTTCTCTAAGCCCATAGGGAGCCCGGACCTAAATCCAAGTTGTACACTCAGATATAAGTCCTAGGTCCTGCCTCCTACCCTGTGAGCCATTGGCCTTACCTTGGCCGGGCGAGCCACGCGTGGGAATGACGCCAATTTTGGTGATTTTGGCATCATGACCCCACTTGACTCATCCGTGTTGCCCTGATGCCGGGACCTCAGAGGGAACCAGGTTGGGTGAGGGCTCCAGGGAGTTCGTACTCGAAGGGCATAGGGTCAGTTGACTCGTCCCTACCTCTGGCGGGTCCGGACGAGGGGTCAATTTTGGAGTTTTTTAGGCTAATTTCAGTTTGGGCTGAAACAGCCCATTTTCAGCTACCAACTCCTGAGGGATAATGGCGGGGCCATATCTCTGGCTCAGAGTGGAGTTGTAACCTGCCGTTAAGGGAGCATAGGGAGCCACTGTCGATTGACGTTGGAGCTCCTTGGTTCCCAGGAACTCGCCTGTGGCTGGGCGGGACACCTCCCCTATTGGCAGGGTTTCAGGGTCCGGACTGAGCAGGGCATGGGTTGTGTTTGAGCCCCCGCCCCCATCAGCCACTGAGAGGGTCGGACCTGGGATTGGGATACGAGTTGGGACTGAGTGTCTATGGTCCTGTGATGCCCTTACCCCAGTCCAGTCTTAACCCCATGGGTACATATCCTGATGTGTTGTTGTACATACTTTTGTTCCCTCTTTGCAGAGTGGCAAGGATTCTGAAACGCTTTGTCACATGACACAGGCGTATTGATGCCCTTGTGAGCGTAGTGCCTTGCCTGCCTGCTCACCTGTGCGTGTCACCGCAGCGTCCCGTGGCCGGCCCCCCACGGGAACGCGTCAAAAGCGTTTCACCGCCGCGGGGTTACCCAGCCCTCGCGTGCCACTCGGGGCCACCAACCCCGAGCAGCGCGTCGCAGCAGCGCGGCGCAGCTCGCAGCTCGCAGCGCAGCGCAGCGTCTCGCAGCGCAGCGCAGCAGCTCGCAGCGCCACTCAGCGACAGCGCCGAGTTCGTCACGGAGCCTGCAGCGCCGTCCAGAGCATCGTCCTGACCGCGCAGCGCCCGTGGAAGAGGTGCACAGACCAGGACTCCTGCATCAGCCCCATCGGCCGACCCGGAGTCCCAACGGCCGACCAGCAAGGCCGCGTCAACCACCTCCACAACCACCGGCTGACCAGCACCAGCCGCACTTCCAATCCAGTGCTGCAGCACCCTCCTCAACAACCACAACCAGTTCGTTGAGTTGAACGAGTGCACATCAAGGACTTCAAGATCATCTACGCCCCCGCTGCCATGGTGAATTGGCAGGAAGCGGGCAGGACGTGGCCGCGGCCCCACCCCCATGCAGCACGCCTGCTGCGTGGGTTGGTTTGGGACCAGCACTACCGCCACAGCAACCCCCAGTGCGAAGGCGGCATGCCCCGGAGCTTCGAGCTCCGCACGGACATCGCCCCCGACCGCCTGCAGGCCGTGGAGGACTGGCTGCGGGCGGAAGGGTACGAGTACCGCCACCAGCAGAGGCGCTGGAGGGCGTGGACCCGGCCGGACAGGCCCGGGGAAGGGCTGCGCCCCGACGGGATTGAGGAGGACGAGGACCCCAACGCCTACCCGTCGGGCGCCTCGATCAACGTCTCCCTGTGGGACGTGATCGAGAAGAAGTTCCCGGAACCGGGAAGCGAGCGCAGGCTGCAGGGCAGCAGCAGCGCGTCTCCGGGGACGGAGAAGCGGTCCGCCGGGGACAAGAAGAGGGACCGGAGGTGGCCGGAGTACCAGGAGTCCCTGGCTGACGAAGCCGCCCAAGGCGCCAAGGGCGGAACCCCAGCCCCCAGTCCCCAACGGCCCAATGGTGGACACCACCCCGGCTCCACCACCCTTGGCGACTACATCCAAGTCGCCAAGCAGACCCAGGCCAAGCCCCGTTCGCTGCTCCTGAAGGCCCGGCAGGCCTCAGCAGGCCCCAGCAGCGACATCGAGTCGGCCCACCGCGGGAGGACGCCGGCCGACCAGGCCAGCTCCAGCAGCAGCGTCGCTCCCGAAAGGGACGTGGCGCGCGCCTGTGAGCGCGCCTGTGGGGTGCCCTGCAACCGTCGGGTTGCCCGGCAACGGGCCAAGCAGTACAGCGCTGCTGTGGAGGGCGCCGCTGGCATCGCCCAGGAGGAAGCTGCGCAGTGGGCGCATGGCATGGCCATCCACACCCAGACCGTGGCGGCCATTGCGGCCGGACTCACGGCCGCAGCCGCCCATGGGGCAGCGACCGCCTGGGTCAACGGTGAGTTGGCGGCAGCCGACGAGGAAGCCCGCCTGACGCAGGAGGCCATTGCCTGCAAGGAGGCCGAGGTGAAGGCGCTGGAAGAGGCGCTTGCCCAAGGGAGGGCAAAGAAGGAGGCGGAGGAAAGGGCCCACGCCGAAGCGACGGCTAAGGCCCAGGAGGACGCCGCCAAGAAGGAAGCCATCGAGGCCGCGCGACGGAAGGTCGCTGAGGAGAAGGCCAAGACGGAGGCGGAGCTGGCGGCGTTGGAGGCGCAGAAGGCGCAGCTGCTGCAGGCCCGGGACGCCGAGGCGGCTCGTGCTCGGGAGGAAGCCGAAGCACGAGCTGCCGCAGCCACCGCCGCCGCAATGGAGGAGGCAGAGGCCAAACTCCGCCACGAGACTCCCCCGGGAGGATCGCGAGTGAGACCCTTCGAAGGCTTTTCGAAGGGGACGCCTCCTCCAGGATGAAGCTGGATGAGGCGGACACGGGCAGCAGTGGGAGCGGTGGCACCACCGCCCGTCGACGAAGGAAGGGCAAAGGGAAGACCCCCGAGAGGCCGCGGAGGCCAGCGGGTGGGCACCCCCACGACAGTGACCCCTTCTTCACCGCCAGTGACGGGGATGAACGAGGCCGTCGACATCGCCAAGTGGTGGCTTGGACGGGCGAAGGTGGCGGAGACGTCCCCATGGAAGGTGAGGATGAGGATCCCCCTCCTCCCTACCGGAGCTCCGAGTCCTCCGTGACCGAGACGCCCAGGTGGGGCGACATGGACGAGGATGACGACATGGAGTTCGGCATCACGAGGAAGCGCCCATCCTCGGACCCACCGAGGCGACCCGGCGGAGACCCACCGGGACCCCCTGGCGGAGGACCATCAGGACCCCCTGGCGGACGCCCACCGAGTGGACCCCCTGGAGGCGGACCACCGGGCGGGGGAGGACCCCCTGGACCGGGCGGACCCGGCGGAGGCCCTCCTGGAGGACCCCCTGGGGACCCCGACGACCCACCAGGGAACGGCGACCCGGACACCACCTGGCGGTGGATTGTCTACCTCCGCAGGAGGGTCTTCGCCCTCGAGTGCGAGGTAGACACGGGCAAGGTCAAGATGGCTCGCATCTCCGGGGTCGCCGCGCGCGCACAGAAGGACCTGGACATCGCCAGGGCCGAGACCAAGTCGCTGACCAACGTCGTCAGCGGCCTGCAGGAGAGGCTGGATGCGCTGGAAGCCCGTGGGAGAGTCGGCAGCGACCACCCACCCCTGGAGTCTGGCTCGTCGGACGACGGCTGGGGACCCGGACCAGGTCCAGGCAGACCCCACGCCCCCGGCGGAGCCCCCAGGAGTCGCCCCAGCGCCAGTGCCCCCTCTCTCACCGCCCCCTCTCACCACAGCGCGGGCCGCCGCAACGAGCGCGTGCCGCCCGGCAGTGGCAGTGAGGAATGGCGCGATGAGTGGCTCAGCGCGGACTACCACAACCGCCGTGCTCCACCGCGGACGCCTGTACGCCCCCGACGCCCGCCACCAGCCCCGGTGCCAATCCCCAGGGCTGGAGGACGTTATGGTGGACTCAGGGATGAGGTCCCCAGAGGAGACGTGGAGTGGGATGTTGGCGAAGGTGAGGACCTGGACCTGGACCTGGACCTGGAGGAGTTCGACATCAGCCCGCCGCGTGGTGTACGACGGGAGGCCGCTGAACGCAGCCGCCGGCGCCGTGATGAGGATGCGTACATGGATGCAGTACGGCGTGAACATTTCGGTTCAGCGTACGTGGAGGAACCGCGGCGTAGCCACAGGGATTCCATGGAGGAGATGGACGTGGCGGCCGTGGGAGTCCGCGGGCGAGGCCGATGGGAACCTCGGTCGACCTCGCGGCCGGCGTTCATGGTCTCTAAGGCCGCGGACGCCGCCGTGTGGGAAGACTTGAAGGACATCAAGCCCCCCATGTACGACGGCAACCCCCTCAACCTCGACCGCTTCTTGGAGAAGCTGGACGATTGGGGGCTGACCGTCACTGAGGACCTACTGACGCGTTCCCGTGGGGGGCCGGCCACGGGACGCTGCGGTGACACGCACAAGTGAGCAGGCAGGCAAGGCACTACGCTCACAAGGGCATCAATACGCCTGTGTCATGTGACAAAGCGTTTCAGAATCCTTGCCACTCTGCAAAGAGGGAACGAAAGTATGTACAGCAACACATCAGGATATGTACACATGGGGTTAAGACTGGACTGGGGTAAGGGCATCAAGGGACAATAGACACTCAGTCCCGACTCATATCCCAATCCCAGGTCCGACCCTCTCAGTGGCTGATGGGGGCGGGGGCTCAAACACAACCCATGCCCTGCTCAGTCCGGACCCTGAAACCCTGCCAATGGGGAAGGTGTCCCGCCCAGTCACAGGCGAGTTCCTGGGAACCAAGGGGCTCCAAGGCCAACCGACAGTGGCTCCCTATGCTCCCTTAATGGCAGGTCCCAACTCCACTCTGAGCCAGAGATATGGCCCCGCCATTATCCCTCAGGAGTTGGTAGCTGAAAATGGGCTGTTTCAGCCCAAACTGCAATTAGCTTGAAAAACTCCAAAATTGACCCCTCGTCCGGACCCGCCAGAGGTAGGGACGAGGCAACTGACCCTATGCCCTTCGAGTACGAACTCCCTGGAGCCCTCACCCAACCTGGTTCCCTCTGAGGTCCCGGCATCAGGGCAACACGGATGAGTCATGTGGGGTCATGATGCCAAAATCACCAAAATTGGCGTCATTCCCACGCGTGGCTCGCCCGGCCAAGGTAAGGCCAATGGCTCACAGGGTAGGAGGCAGGACCTAGGACTTATATCTGAGTGCATAACTTGGATTTAGGTCCGGGCTCCCTATGGGCTTAGAGAAATGGGGCCGCCAATTGACCACACGGAAGGGGGAAATTGGGGTCCCAAAATTGGGTCATTTTGGCTGCCTGAAATGAGCCAAAATCCGGTGTGCTCCCAATAGTATATCTCCACGCCGGCTTGGAGATCGGATCCGGTATTCCATACGTGATCCACCGGGAGTCCAACGGAGACTCCCATGCCCTCGGCTCTCAAGGATCTCCATGCTGCTTGGCGTGGTGGCGATCCCAATTGGGTCCACAAATGCAAAAATGGCAAAATTGCCCATACTCAAATTGGCCTAGCGCCTTAACGAAGGCGGCTCCGCTTCGCCCACGTAGTGTGTGGACCATGGGGACCATTACCCATAACACCCATGTCATATATGGTCCATTGGTCCATGCGTCCGGCGTGCACGAAGGTTAGAACATGGGGCACGGCGGGCAGCGAAAGTGGAAAAATGCTCAAAATGGCCAAAATTGCGCACACTCATGGTTAGGGCAAATGAGGCACATGCCCGACTCGGACCGGAGTGTGCCATAGGATTGGTATCAAGTCATATATGTCCAACATATCTTTGGGGCGTCGCCCAACTCCTCCGGTATTGGGAATGGCAGGGTCGCCATGTGGGCCCATGATTTGGGATAGTCCCAAATCGCCAACATGGCGGCCACGGTATGCCAAGCCTAAGAGGAGTTATTCGCCGGGTCCAAGATATGTTGGCTACCGAAGTATGTACCCTCATAACATACTTGGGTCATGATGTCAATTGAGCGCAACGTTGAGATACACGGTCGCCACTTGACATCATGCCGAGCCAAAAATGGCAAAATTGACACAATGACACACAAAAGTGCCTTGAAGGGCGCACAATTATATTATAATATCTTTGGCTTGGATCGTGCAATCACTTAATCCTTCCAAACACAATGACTTGACACCAATGACCTTCGATCCCACGTATGTGCTCCACTTGGGGCGCCTTGAAAGGTTACGAGCGCTGCTTCCCAAGTGGGCACATGAAAATATGTAAAAATGCAAAATACACACCTTGCTCCCAACGCATCGCTTCGGGATCACCCCACAAGCTTCCCTTCACGAAGGTAAGGCTTGCAATTGACCGTAGGGAGTACGGAGAAGGGGCTTGCACAATATGAGGTCCATTGGCGGGCTTGTCTTGGAGCAATGGGCCCGCCAAATGGGCACGCAACACAACACATGGCACATACCAAATATTGCCCAAAAATGTAGCTCCCACCACGATATGTCGTGCCCCTCCAAGGGCATAACTTTGTGTCAATCGCTCATAGGAACTCAAGGAGAGTTCCTATGCAACACCAACACTTGCGCGCTACACTCGAAAGTTATCTTAACGCACGCAATATCATGGTCATAGAGTTATAACGCAAACTCTACCCTCTTGACCATGATCCATTACACTAGCGCGCATGTGTAGAAACGCAAGGCATATGAAGCTTCCTAAATTACGTCGGGAGTATTGTGAATACATCCCACGTTTCCTTATCGTCAATACTCGCAAGCGGCACGAGATATGACCTTCACAAGTGGCCTCACGAATCAACTTTGTTTTGCCCATATCTTTAAGACAAATGGAGGGCAGGATAAAAGGGAAGTTGATTCGTGCATACGGAAGCACGTAGGTCCACTCGAAAGAGGTCAAATCAAGTGCGGGGATGTCGAAGTCGAAAATCCGATTTCGACATCCTGAAAAATTCGGATTAAGGTTGCGAGTATTAATTATGAAAATTGCGGAAGCATCCATGCAGTTCCTGGCGACTTTGGAGCCTTCGTCGCGGATAACGTTAAAATTTCCATTATAAACAGTTAAACTGGCGGTTACGGTAAAGTCGCGAACCAACCGCCAGCAGTCAAAACAGTGAGTATCGGAACGGAAGCATAAAAATTGACGGAAACAATATGAAAATAAAACCCTGTTGATTCCTGATATTCTGATACACAAATCTCCGCTGGCGGTGCATCGGTTGCCGATGCGGGGCTTCACGGCACGGAACACGCCGTGCATGGGGTTAGTGGACCGGAGACCGGTTGTATGCCGTAACCTGGCCATGGGGTTCTGGGTACCGCTTCACCCCCCTCCTTAGAGCAAACCCTGGGGGGGCTCGATAACACCCACGCATGGCAGCGGGTACCCAGGACCACATCTGAAGGGGGGGGGGGTGTCACATCCTCACTCCAGTAAGTCACAGTAAAATAGGTATCCCACAGCGGGATAGGTATGCTGCTGTAACAGCTCGTAGCACATGTATAGTATCAAGTATCAAGTCCCGGGTCCTGGCGGCGATTGTTCGGCATCCAAAGGACCCGTTAACCCGTACCAGGCGCACCGGGTGCCGGCTGCTACGGTCACCACCACAGTGGCAGTGGCATACACGGCCAACATAGGCGTCACACGACGGCCGAGGTGGCCCCACAAGTCGAGAGCGACCACAAAGATCCATCAGGCTACCCCAAGCTTCCCAAGGCCCGCCGACTGGGGAGAGTCCCCACGGGTCCTTCCTCGGGCGCACCATGTCCATATCCATACGACGCGAGTCCAGAGTACCATAGTCGAACTCCTTACGAACCCCAAATCGTAAGGGAACTCCTCCTGAAGGGATCGGGCATCAAGGCCGTCTTTTCCCTCGCCCTACTACCACGAAGCGTGGCCATACATGAGGGAGTCCTCATGCAGTGTGGGCGGAGGCGTCGACTCCTCAAACCACCAGTTTCCCAGGCAGACTGACCGAGGTCAGGAGCACCGGAGGCCGCCATCCGAATGCAAGTGCGTCTGCAAATCGGTAGGCTCACACTGGGACTGACAGTGGCGGACCGCTGGGAGTGTAGTCAGGCAACTGGGCTTCCCGCCTGGCGCCATCAGGATCTCCACACATCACAGCGAATAGGGCAACACGGTATCACGGGCACTCAAACAGTAGAATCTGTAATCAAGTACTGGTCCAGGCTGGACCAGGCTGTAAGGATATGTACACGGCGACTCAAGGCGCCTCTGTATCCCGATTCGTGGTGAAAAACAGTCCATCCCTCAGCGATGGGCTGATGACACTAAACATACAGATGCACATATCCTGGAGGGCAGAAAAGCAAGCAACAATTTGGGTAAATAGGCGTGTAAACACACTCAGAACAGAGTGCCAAACCACGCCACGGTCAGGATAAGGCAAATGCAGGAGGATGGACAGGATAACGCCTGAGTTCAGGCATATATAGTCTCGAGACACACGTCGACTGGTCTGGATTCCGCAAATGCCATGGTACCAGACCACACACCAAAAAATCGCAATGCCGATGACAGCGGCATCCGTTGCGCAACGTCGTATGGGCTTCAAGGCCCCAAGAGCTCAGAAAAATGAAGGTCAGTCGCCCTACCTGGTTTCCCAAGGATTCAGCAGGGGGGGGAGTGACGAATAGAAGAAAAGAGGGGCCATCCGCCTCTGGATACAGCAGGGGGGGGTATATGGCCACTCCGTCACCGAAAGATGGAAGAGAGCAAGCAAGTAAGGGACGATTCGTCGGCCTCACAAGCGCTCCTAATACATCAGGGGAGAGCTCAGGGCGCTGATCAGGCACCCCTGGCTGCAATCGCCCGGGTGAGTGCTGCCAAGTCCGAGACATGGATCTTGGTCTTGTGCTTGCGGATGTACTCCATGAAGGGAGTGTTGACCCGCGGCACGAATGAGGAGACGGGTTCCCAGGTGTCGTGGGACGGCCCATAGCCTCGCCAACGAACCTTGAACTCCAGACCTCCGGGTGCCGAGGCTTTCGGACGCTGAGCCAGGATCTTCTCGACAGTATAGTCGTCCTGCTCAGCATAGTCGTCGTCCGAATCGGCCTCATGTTTGGCGTAGTCCAGGGACACATGACGGCCACGGAGGTCGGGTTCCCGCACACGGAGTTGACTCTCGTGGCGCTCCCGGAACTGTCCGTGACCCACCTTGATGCGGTAGGTGTCCTCACCAATCCTGCGGACCACCTCGCCGGGTGTGAACCAGGTCTTGGTGCGGTGGGTGCCCATGGGGCGGGGTCTGATCACCCACACCGGGTCTCCCACCCTGAACTTCTGCGCTGTCGAGCTCGGGGCGGACTTCTGACGCTCAGCATGCTCCTTCTCAAGCTGCTGGCGGATGTCCCGCGCCGTTTGCTCTTGCCGCGCGAAGAACTCCTTGGCATCCATAGCCATGCCATCACCAGACAAGGGAAGTCCCCTACCCAGGGGGTCCCTGCCAAACAGAATCTGGTGAGGGGACAAACCGCCCGGAGTGGGGGTGTCATGATGGGCCTTCAGAGCAGGCCACATCTCCTCGAACCAGTTCCGCCGTGGATTGGTGATGTGGATCTTGCGCAGCTTCTCGAACAGCTGCCGTCCAGCCACTTCAGCACGGCCGTTAGACCGGCTGAGATAGGCAACGCTCTTGGCATGTCGTATTCCCATGAGGGAACACATAGCCTTGAACCAGCCACCAGTAAACTGGGGCCCTCGGTCACTGCAAATGGTGCGGGGGATGTCAAAGACGGTCAGCCAATGACGAATCATCATGACTGCCACTTCCTTGGCAAGCAACCCCTTTTTGCGTGCCGGAACGGCTACAACGTAGCCGCTGTGGCGGTCCACACAGAGAACCACACAGTCAAAGGTCTCCTTGCCAATGTGCACTTCGGGCATGGAGAAGACGTCCATGGCCACGCTCTCCATGGGCTGGTCAGGAACCGGGGTCCATTGGGGTTCCCCCTTGACGTTCCGGTTGTCGGGATTGCAGGCCTGACAGACCGAGCAACCCTTCCTGACCTTCTTGATGGCGGTGTAGAGAACGATATGGTCGATCTCGAACCGACGCTGCATGTCCAGAGCTTGCTTCTTGACCCCTGGGTGCAGCATGTGGTGGTGCCAAGCTTCACACAGCTCGAGCACCCGGGACTCTGGGACTAGCAGCTTACCATTCCGGTAGAGCTTGCCATCTTCCTCAGTCAGCCCCTTTGGCCACTTCTGCCCGTCGTCAGGGTCGGTCACAGCCCTATACTCGGCCGCAAAGGCCTCAGACTTGGCGTAATCGTCGGTCCAGTCGTCCTGGAGGCAAGACTCTGGGAAGAGGTGCTTGTCGGACTCCACTCCCACAGGAGGTGCCGGACCGGGCCTTCCGCCCGCGGCACCCACAGGGGCGAGTACACTGACCGTTCTGCTCACCCTCGAAGCGAGGGGGGCATCTGCAGCCATGACGACGAAGCATTTAACATCCTCCTCCTCCATCAGGCGCTCCATTTCAATGATCTTCTTGGCTTCAGCGGTCTCAGCCTCATCGCCATGGGCAGAGATGTCCTGCATGCCCTTGCTGGCGGGATAGGCCCACCTACTGAGACAGTCCGCCACGGTGTTATCCTTTCCAGGAATATAAACAACCGTAAGGTCGAACTTGGCCAAGGTCTCGTGCCATCTTGCCCTTCGGGAGGCGGGACCTGAGGGGGTGTCCACGTGCTCCTTGTGCCACGACTGCAGACTCTGATGGTCGGTGCAGACGGTGACGGGATGGAGGGCTATGTACCCAGCCCATTTCCTGAGAGCCATGACAATGGCATACGCCTCCTTTTCACGGGGCGTCCACGTCCGTCTCTGGCCTTCCGCCAGGACTCGGCTCCAGAAGGCCACGGGCACGTGCCTCCCATCGTCAAGCACTTGCTCCAACACAGCCCCAATGGCGTAGTCGGAAGCGTCGGTGCGCAGGACGAACCCTCGGTCAGGATCCACGAGGTGCAGACCCACTGCGGATAGCAGCGCCTGCTTCATCCCCTCAAAGGCACGGTCGGACTCTTCAGTCCAGACCAGAGCCTTCTTGGACCCCTTCTTGGTCTCCTCTCGGTTGCCCTTGAGCATGGTCGTCATGGGGGCTGCATACTCGGCATACATTTTGATATACCCCGAGTAGTAATTGCAGAACCCCAAGTACGCCCGTAGCTCAGAGACCGTTTTGGGCTTTTCCCAGTGCTCAATCGCAGCCACCTTGCCAGGTATGGGCTTTCGCTGCCCGTTCCCGACTACGTGGCCAGCGAAGACCACCTCGCTTACCGCAATGGTGGCCTTGTCACTGCTGCCCGTGAGTTTGTGCCGAACCAGAAGGTCCAGCACTCGAGTGACGTCCCTCTCGTGTGCCTCCAGGAGCTCCTCGTAGCTCATGCTGGGGTCCCCGGACGCGATGATCACGTCGTCCACGAAGGGGTCCGCACAGTCGCGCACCGGCTCAAGCAGGTTCTCCAGCATCCGCTGAAAAGCCGCATTGCCGTTGGTAACGCCCATGGGCATCACCTTCCACTGGAGAGGTCCAAGTGGGGTGCTCATGGCTGTGCAGGCACGGGACTCCTCGGCGAGAGGCATCTGATGATAACCATGTTTCAGGTCAATCACCGTGAAGATCCTCCGCCGGTGTTGTTTTTGCAGCATATCCTCAATGAGGGGCAGCGTATAGCTGTCGTGCTGCGTTTGGGCGTTCAGGCCGCGGTAGTCGACCACGAGCCGCCACTCACCGGCAACCTTCTTGGGGACGACGAAGCAGGGAGAGGCCCACTCGGAGTGGCACGGCTCAAGCCAGCCTCTCTGGATGAAGTCACGGAGGATCTTCTCCATGGCCTCTTTCCTCTCGCCCCTCAGGGCAAACTCCCGGTGACGATACACACGGGGGTCCTGCTTCAGTCGTATCTTCGCCTCGCCATACGGTCCACGCACCGGTGGGGGGAACACAGGTTTTCCGCTGAAGAAGGTCTCGCCATACTTCTGCTTCAGCCTGGCCCTCAACGCCTGGATCTTGGGGCAGTCATCGGACTCCGCCTTGGCTTTTCCGGGCACTTGAACCACGGAGCTTACTTGAGGGGTGGCGACCCCGCTCGCTTTCGGCTCAGGTGGTCTTCCCAGGTGGCCCAAGGGGCCATCTCTGGTCTTGCCTCGGAACAGATCGCCGTAGGTGGGTGGGTTACCGCCAGGCGGCTCGTCTTGGCTGGACATGTGATCCAGCACCCTCTGAACGAAGGTATTCCCGTCATAGGAACCGGAGACGATTGAGTCCACTTCCCACCAGGCTTTGTCCTGGCCTTTGCCCTCACGCTGGTTTCCCCAGTCGTGAAAGGGCTGATCCATATACCCCTGAACCAGATCCCACTCCTCTTCAGTGAGGGGGTCTTCGGAGTCCGATTCTTCGATGTCAACAGGGGGAACCGCAAAGCATTGCCGCCATGGCTCTGCTATAATGCGGTTGACACACACGAAGTCCGTGGTGTCGGCCTGATCAAGGCCCCCATCCACATAGTGGAATTCTGTTGGCCATCTCTGGGGTGGCATGGGCTGTCCCTTAGCGTCCTGATAGACACTCTCCCCAGCCGGTAGGACGACCTTGTTTAAGGTCATGTTGGTCAATGAGGCCACCCAATGTCGGGTACTCTCCTCCTCGGTGCATCCCATAGGAACAACCAGCACTGCCTTGGAGCGGTCCTTGCGAATCTTCGCTATCGCTCTTGGAATGTCCCAACGGGGGCAATGGATCCACATCAATCCCTGATGCGGACCCCAGTGCTTCTTCCACGCGGAGTCCTGGGCGCTCCAGTACTTCTCACATACCCGCAGATGGGCGGAGGTTCCTGAAGAGAACGCGTCCAGGGCCAGATCCGACGCTCCCAAGTCCGCGACAACTCGGCTCGCTACTTCCGGCTTTACGCCGTACTCCTGATTCGCTGGCCCAGTGGGCTCAGTGTCCAGCGCGGCCACTTCGAGCTGATTGCGTTCGGGGTGGATCCATTGGCATTCCACATGGTGCTCAGGTGACGAAAGCCACGAGAGTTGGTCGTCCTGATACAGGGTCATGGAAGCCTGGGCCGGGAGGACGCCGGAGTCCGTCTCCATCATGAAGTCGTACCCGACGATCATGTCCCATTCCATCTCGGCCTCGTAGAAGCTACCGTGCAGGAGGATTTCCTTGCCGAGGTCTGGGCGGCTCAGCTCACGATGGTTCACGAACTGCAGCCCAATGGCCGCTTCCTTCGTGCCTCCCACCATGTACTGGCCGTTCGCCACCTTTAGCCTGACAGGCTTCCGACTGTCGGTCAGACACTCTGGTGGAAGTAGGCCAGCCTTGACCAAGCTGACTTGAGCTCCCGTGTCGACCAACACGTCGAAAACCTTTTCCACTTCCCCGCATAGGGCACGGACCTTAAGATGCAACTGCCGCTCGCGACCGACACGGCGCACGGCGTGCAAACTCAGGATCTCCGGCCGTTCCAGAAGCTCCACAAGCGACTGGTGCAGGTCGTGGACAATGGGCTCAGGCTGCCCATCTGCAGCATCCAGCTGCGGTCCGGGTGATCCTCCGATACTCTCGGATAGATCCTGTAGTACATCAAACACGTTCTTGGTCGCGAAGGACGGACGGGTGCAAGGGTTCGTGCCTTCACTTGCCCTCACCCCGCCTCCGCGACTGGGCGCCAGACCGGGCCTTCCGCCCGCGGCAGTCCCCTTGTGTTTACCGACTCCCGACAGGGATGGATGGGCGCTTCCCACGTCACCATCCTGCGACCGCCCTAGCTGGGGCCCTTGGCTGCAGGGGCTCCGCTAGGGGGCGTCGGTTGTGGAAGAGGGGGTGTTCTCCTCGGCCTCAACGTCGTTGACGCCCTTCCTTCTTCCCCCTTTACCTCCTCCTTTACCCTTGTTCTTGTCCTTGTCCTTGTTCTGGTCATTCTGGTTGTTCTCCTTGTTCTTGTTGTCCGATCTGGGGACCCAGTTCCTCTTGATCTCCTGGATCTCCTTGGCCAACTCGGTCCCCACCGACGACATCAGCTTGGCCAGCTCGTCCTTGTCCACCTCCATCTTGGCTTCCCGGATACCCGCGGGCGCACGCTTCTTCGACCCGTGCACCTTCTTGTAAGCCTCCGTGTCGGCCTTGTGGACGGGGCATGTTCGGTGGTCATGGTTGAAGCCTTTCTTCCTCCCATAACACACGAAACAGCCCTGAGGGTGAGCTCGTACGAACTCCCCAAAGGACAGCGGAGGGTCGCCAATGCGGCGAGGGTCCCTCTTCTCTTGCTTCTTCCAACCTGGCTGCAGGGACTTCCAGTTTGCTGGCTTGGTCCCCGCGCTCATGTTCTTGGCCACGAAGGCACACACGGCCATTTCGGCGGGCTCATCGTCGTCGTCATCGTCGACGAGAGTCTCATCGCCGCCGGCTCCCGCTGGGTCCATGGCAGATTCCCCGCCAGGCCCCTCGCCAACGTAGTTGACGTCGCGGTCGCCGGGCCTCAACCCGCGGGTGTGGTGGAGGTTTCGGTACTCCTTGAGTACTTCCTCGCCAACCCACTCCAGGATCTCGTCGCAGCTCATCCGCGCCGGGATGGGCTGCAGACGGATGGTTTGGCCGCTCAACTCACAGTCGTCAAGGCGCCAAATCGCGGTCTTCTCGCGATCGCCCGAGACGGTGATGAGAAGAGCGTTCCGCAGGGAGTGCCGTTTGACATCCCGGGCCACGTTCTTCTTCGCCCAACTCACCACGTTCGTATGATACTCCTTGGCGAGCATCATCTTGACCGTGTGGTTGGACTTGGCCCTCTTGGATTCCTCCTTGGTGACCCTCTTGATCCATGCTTCCGGCAGCATGGAGAGCAGGCGAGCCTGCTCGTCACCCTCGTTCCAATCCTCCACGTTGCGGCGGAAGAGGGTGTATTTCCCTCGGAAGTCCCGCCACTCTCGTAGGCGGATCTCCCGTCCATCATGCTCAAGCTTGATGGACTTCCAGCGCTTGGCAGCCACCTGCGGAGCGTCCACCCGCTCCTGCTCGTTGAGCCACTTCTTGGCGTCCTTGAGGGTCTTGATTTTCCCCTCCTTGGTCGCCACGAAGTATAGCTCGCCGAGCACTTCCGGCAGGCGGTACCTGAACCGTTTGAAGACATATCTCTCCGCATCCGCGGGAGGTTGGTCTTCAGTGACGGCCAGCCCCCAATCGTCCAGCTTCTCCAAGAAGCGGTCGAGGTTGAGGGGGTTGCCGTCGTACATGGGGGGCTTGATGTCCTTCAAGTCTTCCCACACGGCGGCGTCCGCGGCCTTAGAGACCATGAACGCCGGCCGCGAGGTCGACCGAGGTTCCCATCGGCCTCGCCCACGGACTCCCACGGCCGCCACGTCCATCTCTTCCATGGAATCCCTGTGGCTACGCCGCGGTTCCTCCACGTACGCTGAACCGAAATGTTCACGCCGTACTGCATCCATGTACGCATCCTCATCACGGCGCCGGCGGCTGCGTTCAGCGGCCTCCCGTCGTACACCACGCGGCGGGCTGATGTCGAACTCCTCCAGGTCCAGGTCCAGGTCCAGGTCCTCACCTTCACCGACACCCCACTCCACGTCTCCTCTGGGGACCTCATCCCTGAGTCCACCATAACGTCCTCCAGCCCTGGGGATTGGCGCCGGGGCTGGTGGCGGGCGTCGGGGGCGTACGGGCGTCCGCGGTGGAGCACGGCGGTTGTGATAGTCCGCGCTGAGCCACTCATCGCGCCATTCCTCACTGCCACTGCCGGGCGGCGCGCGCTCGTTGCGGCGGCCCGCGCTGTGGTGAGAGGGGGCGGAGAGAGAGGGGGCACTGGCGCTGGGGCGACTCCTGGGAGCTCCGCCGGGGGCGTGGGGTCTGCCTGGACCTGGTCCGGGTCCCCAGCCGTCGTCCGACGAGCCTGACTCCAGGGGTGGGTGGTCGCTGCCGACTCTCCCACGGGCTTCCAGCGCATCCAGCCTCTCCTGCAGGCCGCTGACGACGTTGGTCAGCGACTTGGTCTCGGCCCTGGCGATGTCCAGGTCCTTCTGCGCGCGCGAGGCGACCGTGGAGATGCGAGCCATCTCGGTCTTGCCCGTGTCTACCTCGCATTCGAGGGCAAAGACCCTCCTGCGGAGGTAGACAATCCACCACCAGGTGGCACCCGGGTCTCCGTTCCCTGGTGGGTCGTCGGGGTCCCCAGGGGGTCCTCCAGGAGGGCCTCCGCCGGGTCCGCCCGGTCCAGGGGGTCCTCCCCCGCCCGGTGGTCCGCCTCCAGGGGGTCCACTTGGTGGGCGTCCTCCAGGGGGTCCTGAAGGTCCTCCGCCAGGGGGTCCCGGTGGGTCTCCGCCGGGTCGCCTCGGTGGGTCCGAGGATGGGCGCGTGATGCCGAACTCCATGTCGTCATCCTCGTCCATGTCGCCCCACCTGGGCGTCTCGGTCACGGAGGACTCGGAGCTCCGGTAGGGAGGAGGGGGATCCTCATCCTCACCTTCCATGGGGACGTCTCCGCCACTTCCACCCGTCCAAGCCACCACTTGGCGATGTCGACGGCCTCGTTCGTCCCCGTCACTGGCGGTGAAGAAGGGGTCACTGTCGTGGGGGTGCCCACCCGCTGGCCTCCGCGGCCTCTCGGGGGTCTTCCCCTTGCCCTTCCTCCGTCGACGGGCGGTGGTGCTACCGCTCCCACTGCTGCCCGTGTCCGCCTCATCCAGCTTCATCCTGGAGGAGGCGTCCCCTTCGAAAAGCCTTCGAAGGGTCTCCACTCGCGATCCTCCCGGGGGAGTCTCGTGGCGGAGTTTGGCCTCTGCCTCCTCCATTGCGGCGGCGGTGGCTGCGGCAGCTCGCGCCTCGGCCTCTTCCCGAGCACGAGCCGCCTCGGCTTCCCGGGCCTGCAGCAGCTGCGCCTTCTGCGCCTCCAACGCCGCCAGCTCCGCCTCCGTCTTGGCCTTCTCCTCAGCGACCTTCCGTCGCGCGGCCTCGATGGCTTCCTTCTTGGCGGCATCCTCCTGGGCCTTAGCCGTCGCTTCGGCGTGGGCCCTTTCCTCCGCCTCCTTCTTTGCCCTCTCTTGGGCAAGCGCCTCTGCCAGCGCCTTTACCTCGGCCTCCTTGCAGGCAATGGCCTCCTGCGTCAGGCGGGCCTCCTCGTCGACTGCCGCCAACTCACCGTTGACCCGGGCAGTTGCTGCACTATGGGCGGCCACGGCCGTGAGTCCAGCCGCGATGGCCGCCACGGTCTGGGTGTGGATGGCCATGCCATGCGCCCACTGCGCAGCCTCCTCCTGGGCGATGCCGGCGGCGCCCTCCACAGCAGCGCTGTACTGCTTGGCCCGTTGCCGGGCAACCCGACGGTTGCAGGGCACCCCACAGGCGCGCTCACAGGCGCGCGCCACGTCCCTTTCGGGAGCGACGCTGCTGCTGGAGCTGGCCTGGTCGGCCGGCGTCCTCCCGCGGTGGGCCGACTCGATGTCGCTGCTGGGGCCTGCTGAGGCCTGCCGGGCCTTCAGGAGCAGCGAACGGGGCTTGGCCTGGGTCTGCTTGGCGACTTGGATGTAGTCGCCAAGGGTGGTGGAGCCGGGGTGGTGTCCACCATTGGGCCTTTGGGGACTGGGGGCTGGGGTTCCGCCCTTGGCGCCTTGGGCGGCTTCGGCAGCCAGGGACTCCTGGTACTCCCGCCACCTCCGGTCCCTCTTCTTGTCCCCGGCGGACCTCTTCTCCGTCGCCGGAGACGCGCTGCTGCTGCCCTGCAGCCTGCGCTCGTTCCCCGGTTCCGGGAACTTCTTCTCGATCACGTCCCACAGGGAGACGTTGATCGAGGCGCCCGACGGGTAGGCGTTGGGCTCCTCGTCCTCCTCAATCCCGTCGGGACGCAGCCCTTCCCCGGGCCTGTCCGGCCGGGTCCACGCCCTCCAGCGCCTCTGCTGGTGGCGGTACTCGTACCCCTCCGCCCGCAGCCAGTCCTCCACGGCCTGCAGGCGGTCGGGGGCGATGTCCGTGCGGAGCTCGAAGCTCCTGGGCATGCCCCCTTCGCACTGGGGGTTGCTGTGGCGGTAATGCTGGTCCCAAACCAACCCACGCAGCAGGCGTGCTGCATGGGGGTGGGGCCGCGGCCACGTCCTGCCCGCTTCCTGCCAATTCACCATGGCAGCGGGGGCGTAGATGATCTTGAAGTCCTTGATGTGCACCCGTTCACCTCAACGAACTGGTTGTGGTTGTTGGGGAGGGTGCTGCAGCACTGGATTGGAAGTGCGGCTGGTGCTGGTCAGCCGGTGGTTGTGGAGGTGGTTGACGCGGCCTTACTGGTCGGCCGTTGGGACTCCGGGTCGGCCGATGGGGCTGATGCAGGAGTCCTGGTCTGTGCACCTCTTCCACGGGCGCTGCGCGGTCAGGACGATGTTCTGGACGGCGCTGCGGGCTCCGTGATGAACTCGGCGCTGTCGCCGAGTGGCGCTGCGAGCTGCTGCGCTGCGCTGCGAGACGCTGCGCTGCGCTGCGAGCTGCGAGCTGCGCCGCGCTGCTGCGACGCGCTGCTCGGGGTCTGCGGCCCCGAGTGGCACGCGAGGGTTGGGTAACCCCGCGGCGGTGAAACGCTTTTGACGCGTTCCCGTGGGGGGCCGGCCACGGGACGCTGCGGTGACACGCACAAGTGAGCAGGCAGGCAAGGCACTACGCTCACAAGGGCATCAATACGCCTGTGTCATGTGACAAAGCGTTTCAGAATCCTTGCCACTCTGCAAAGAGGGAACGAAAGTATGTACAGCAACACATCAGGATATGTACACATGGGGTTAAGACTGGACTGGGGTAAGGGCATCAAGGGACAATAGACACTCAGTCCCGACTCATATCCCAATCCCAGGTCCGACCCTCTCAGTGGCTGATGGGGGCGGGGGCTCAAACACAACCCATGCCCTGCTCAGTCCGGACCCTGAAACCCTGCCAATGGGGAAGGTGTCCCGCCCAGCCACAGGCGAGTTCCTGGGAACCAAGGGGCTCCAAGGCCAACCGACAGTGGCTCCCTATGCTCCCTTAATGGCAGGTCCCAACTCCACTCTGAGCCAGAGATATGGCCCCGCCATTATCCCTCAGGAGTTGGTAGCTGAAAATGGGCTGTTTCAGCCCAAACTGCAATTAGCTTGAAAAACTCCAAAATTGACCCCTCGTCCGGACCCGCCAGAGGTAGGGACGAGGCAACTGACCCTATGCCCTTCGAGTACGAACTCCCTGGAGCCCTCACCCAACCTGGTTCCCTCTGAGGTCCCGGCATCAGGGCAACACGGATGAGTCATGTGGGGTCATGATGCCAAAATCACCAAAATTGGCGTCATTCCCACGCGTGGGTCGCCCGGCCAAGGTAAGGCCAATGGCTCACAGGGTAGGAGGCAGGACCTAGGACTTATATCTGAGTGCATAACTTGGATTTAGGTCCGGGCTCCCTATGGGCTTAGAGAAATGGGGCCGCCAATTGACCACACGGAAGGGGGAAATTGGGGTCCCAAAATTGGGTCATTTTGGCTGCCTGAAATGAGCCAAAATCCGGTGTGCTCCCAATAGTATATCTCCACGCCGGCTTGGAGATCGGATCCGGTATTCCATACGTGATCCACCGGGAGTCCAACGGAGACTCCCATGCCCTCGGCTCTCAAGGATCTCCATGCTGCTTGGCGTGGTGGCGATCCCAATTGGGTCCACAAATGCAAAAATGGCAAAATTGCCCATACTCAAATTGGCCTAGCGCCTTAACGAAGGCGGCTCCGCTTCGCCCACGTAGTGTGTGGACCATGGGGACCATTACCCATAACACCCATGTCATATATGGTCCATTGGTCCATGCGTCCGGCGTGCACGAAGGTTAGAACATGGGGCACGGCGGGCAGCGAAAGTGGAAAAATGCTCAAAATGGCCAAAATTGCGCACACTCATGGTTAGGGCAAATGAGGCACATGCCCGACTCGGACCGGAGTGTGCCATAGGATTGGTATCAAGTCATATATGTCCAACATATCTTTGGGGCGTCGCCCAACTCCTCCGGTATTGGGAATGGCAGGGTCGCCATGTGGGCCCATGATTTGGGATAGTCCCAAATCGCCAACATGGCGGCCACGGTATGCCAAGCCTAAGAGGAGTTATTCGCCGGGTCCAAGATATGTTGGCTACCGAAGTATGTACCCTCATAACATACTTGGGTCATGATGTCAATTGAGCGCAACGTTGAGATACACGGTCGCCACTTGACATCATGCCGAGCCAAAAATGGCAAAATTGACACAATGACACACAAAAGTGCCTTGAAGGGCGCACAATTATATTATAATATCTTTGGCTTGGATCGTGCAATCACTTAATCCTTCCAAACACAATGACTTGACACCAATGACCTTCGATCCCACGTATGTGCTCCACTTGGGGCGCCTTGAAAGGTTACGAGCGCTGCTTCCCAAGTGGGCACATGAAAATATGTAAAAATGCAAAATACACACCTTGCTCCCAACGCATCGCTTCGGGATCACCACACAAGCTTCCCTTCACGAAGGTAAGGCTTGCAATTGACCGTAGGGAGTACGGAGAAGGGGCTTGCACAATATGAGGTCCATTGGCGGGCTTGTCTTGGAGCAATGGGCCCGCCAAATGGGCACGCAACACAACACATGGCACATACCAAATATTGCCCAAAAATGTAGCTCCCACCACGATATGTCGTGCCCCTCCAAGGGCATAACTTTGTGTCAATCGCTCATAGGAACTCAAGGAGAGTTCCTATGCAACACCAACACTTGCGCGCTACACTCGAAAGTTATCTTAACGCACGCAATATCATGGTCATAGAGTTATAACGCAAACTCTACCCTCTTGACCATGATCCATTACACTAGCGCGCATGTGTAGAAACGCAAGGCATATGAAGCTTCCTAAATTACGTCGGGAGTATTGTGAATACATCCCACGTTTCCTTATCTTCAATACTCGCAAGCGGCACGAGATATGACCTTCACAAGTGGCCTCACGAATCAACTTTGTTTTGCCCATATCTTTAAGACAAATGGAGGGCAGGATAAAAGGGAAGTTGATTCGTGCATACGGAAGCACGTAGGTCCACTCGAAAGAGGTCAAATCAAGTGCGGGGATGTCGAAGTCGAAAATCCGATTTCGACATCCTGAAAAATTCGGATTAAGGTTGCGAGTATTAATTATGAAAATTGCGGAAGCATCCATGCAGTTCCTGGCGACTTTGGAGCCTTCGTCGCGGATAACGTTAAAATTTCCATTATAAACAGTTAATCTGGCGGTTACGGTAAAGTCGCGAACCAACCGCCAGCAGTCAAAACAGTGAGTATCGGAACGGAAGCATAAAAATTGACGGAAACAATATGAAAATAAAACCCTGTTGATTCCTGATATTCTGATACACAAATCTCCGCTGGCGGTGCATCGGTTGCCGATGCGGGGCTTCACGGCACGGAACACGCCGTGCATGGGGTTAGTGGACCGGAGACCGGTTGTATGCCGTAACCTGGCCATGGGGTTCTGGGTACCGCTTCACTACCTCCCGCGGATGCGGAGAGATATGTCTTCAAACGGTTCAGGTACCGCCTGCCGGAAGTGCTCGGCGAGCTATACTTCGTGGCGACCAAGGAGGGGAAAATCAAGACCCTCAAGGACGCCAAGAAGTGGCTCAACGAGCAGGAGCGGGTGGACGCTCCGCAGGTGGCTGCCAAGCGCTGGAAGTCCATCAAGCTTGAGCATGATGGACGGGAGATCCGCCTACGGGACTGGCGTGACTTCCGAGGGAAATACACCCTCTTCCGCCGCAACGTGGAGGATTGGAACGAGGGTGACGAGCAGGCTCGCCTGCTCTCCATGCTGCCGGAAGCATGGATCAAAAGGGTCACCAAGGAGGAATCCAAGCGGGCCAAGTCCAACCACACGGTCAAGATGATGCTCCCCAAGGAGTATCATACGAACGTGGTGTCTTGGGCGAAGAAGCACGTGGCCCGGGATGTCAAACGGCACTCCCTGCGGAACGCTCTTCTCATCACCGTCTCGGGCGATCGCGAGAAGACCGCGATGTGGCACCTTGACGATTGTGAGTTGAGCGGCCAGACCATCCGTCTGCAGCCCATCCCGGCGCGGATGAGCTGCGACGAGATCCTGGAGTGGGTTGGCGAGGAAGTACTCAAGGAGTACCAAAACCTCCACCACACCCGCGGGTTGAGGCCCGGCGACCGCGACGTCAACTACGTTGGCGAGGGACCTGGCGGGGAAGATGCCATGGACCCAGCGGGAGCCGGCGGCGATGAGACTCTCGTCGACGATGACGACGACGATGAGCCCGCCGAAGTGGCCGTCTGTGCCTTCGTGGCCAGGAACCTGAGCGCGGGGAGCAAGCCGGGAAACTGGAAGCCCCTGCAGCAAGGTTGGAAGAAGCAGGAGAAGAGGGACCCTCGCCGTATTGGCGACCCTCCGCTGTCCTTTGGGGAGTTCATACGAGCTCACCCTCAGGGCTGTTTCGTGTGTTATGGGAGGAAGAAAGGCTTCAACCATGACCACCGAACATGCCCCGTCCACAAGGCCGACACGGAGGCTTACAAGAAGGCGCACGGGTCGAAGAAGCGTGCGCCCGCGGGTATCCGGGAAGCCAAGATGGAGGTGGACAAGGACGAGCTGGCCAAGCTGATGTCGTCGGTGGGAACCGAGTTGGCCAAGGAGATCCAGGAGATCAAGCGGAACTGGGTCCCCAGGTCGGACAACAAGAACAAGGAGAACAACCAGAATGACCAGAACAAGGACAAGGACAAGAAGGGTAAAGGAGGAGGTAAAGGGGGAAGAAAGAAGGGCATCAACGACGTTGAGGCCGAGGAGAACACCCCCTCTTCCACAACCGACGCCCCCTAGCGGAGCCCCTGCAGCCAAGGGCCCCAGCTAGGGCGGTCGCAGGATGGTGACGTGGGAAGCGCCGATCCATCCCAGTCGGGAGTCGATAAGCACAAGGGGACTGCTGCGGGCGGAAGGCCCGGTCCGGCGCCCAGTCGCGGAGGCGGGGTGAGGGCAAGTGAAGGCACGAACCCTTGCACCTGTCCGTCCTTCGCGACCAAGAACGTGTTTGATGTACTACAGGATCTATCCGAGAGTATCGGAGGATCACCCGGACCGCAGCTGGATGCTGCAGATGGGCAGCCTGAGCCCATTGTCCACGACCTGCACCAGTCGCTTGTGGAGCTTCTGGAACGGCCGGAGATCCTGAGTTTGCACGCCGTGCGCCGTGTCGGTCGCGAGCGGCAGTTGCATCTTAAGGTCCGTGCCTTATGCGGGGAAGTGGAAAAGGTTTTCGACGTGTTGGTCGACACGGGAGCTCAAGTCAGCTTGGTCAAGGCTGGCCTACTTCCACCAGAGTGTCTGACCGACAGTCGGAAACCTGTCAGGCTGAAGGTGGCGAACGGCCAGTACATGGTGGGAGGCACGAAGGAAGCGGCCATTGGGCTGCAGTTCGTGAACCATCGTGAGCTGAGCCGCCCAGACCTCGGCAAGGAAATCCTCCTGCACGGTAGCTTCTACGAGGCCGAGATGGACTGGGACATGATCGTCGGGTACGACTTCATGATGGAGACGGACTCCGGCGTCCTCCCGGCCCAGGCCTCCATGACCCTGTACCAGGACGACCAGCTCTCGTGGCTCTCGTCACCTGAGCACCATGTGGAATGCCAATGGATCCACCCCGAACGCAATCAGCTCGAAGTGGCCGCGCTGGACACTGAGCCCACTGGGCCAGCAAACCAGGAGTACGGCGTAAGGCCGGAAGTGGCGAACCGAGTGGTCGCGGACCTGGGAGCGTCGGATCTGGCCCTGGATGCGTTCTCTTCAGGAACCTCCGCCCATCTGCGGGTGTGTGAGAAGTACTGGAGCGCCCAGGACTCCGCGTGGAAGAAGCACTGGGGTCCGCATCAGGGATTGATGTGGATCCATTGCCCCCGTTGGGACATTCCAAGAGCGACAGCGAAGATTCGCAAGGACCGCTCCAAGGCAGTGCTGGTTGTTCCTATGGGATGCACCGAGGAGGAGAGTACCCGACATTGGGTAGCCTCATTGACCAACATGACCTTAAACAAGGTCGTCCTACCGGCTGGAGAGAGTGTCTATCAGGACGCTAAGGGACAGCCCATGCCACCCCAGAGATGGCCAACGGAATTCCACTATGTGGATGGGGGCCTTGATCAGGCCGATACCACGGACTTCGTGTGTGTCAACCGCATCATAGCAGAGCCCTGGCGGCAATGCTTTGCGGTTCCCCCTGTTGACATCGAAGAATCGGACTCCGAAGACCCCCTCACTGAAGAGGAGTGGGATCTGGTTCAGGGGTATATGGATCAGCCCTTTCACGACTGGGGGAACCAGCGTGAGGGCAAAGGCCAGGACAAAGCCTGGTGGGAAGTGGACTCAATCGTCTCTGGTTCCTATGACGGGAATACCTTCGTACAGAGGGTGCTGGATCACATGTCCAGCCAAGACGAGCCGCCTGGCGGTAACCCACCCACCTACGGCGATCTGTTCCGAGGCAAGACCAGAGACGGCCCTTTGGGTCACCTGGGAAGACCACCTGAACCGAAAGCGAGCGGGGTCGCTACCCCTCAAGTAAGCTCCGTGGTTCAAGTGCCCGGAAAAGCCAAGGCGGAGTCCGATGACTGCCCCAAGATCCAGGCGTTGAGGGCCAGGCTGAAGCAGAAGTATGGCGAGACCTTCTTCAGCGGTAAGCCTGTGTTTCCTCCACCGGTGCGTGGACCGTATGGCGAGGCCAAGATACGACTGAAGCAGGACCCCCGTGTGTATCGCCACCGGGAGTTTGCCCTGAGGGGCGAGAGGAAAGAGGCCATGGAGAAGATCCTCCGTGACTTCGTCCAGAGAGGCTGGCTTGAGCCGTGCCACTCCGAGTGGGCCTCTCCCTGCTTCGTCGTCCCCAAGAAGGTTGCCGGTGAGTGGCGGCTCGTGGTCGACTACCGCGGCCTGAACGCCCAAACGCAGCACGACAGCTATACGCTGCCCCTCATTGAGGACATGCTGCAAAAGCAACACCGGCGGAGGATCTTCACGGTGATTGACCTGAAACATGGTTATCATCAGATGCCTCTCGCCGAAGAGTCCCGTGCCTGCACAGCCATGAGCACCCCACTTGGACCTCTCCAGTGGAAGGTGATGCCTATGGGCGTTACCAACGGCAATGCGGCTTTTCAGCGGATGCTGGAGAACCTGCTTGAGCCGGTGCGCGACTGTGCGGACCCCTTCGTGGACGACGTGATCATCGCGTCCGGGGACCCCAGCATGAGCTACGAGGAGCTCCTGGAGGCACACGAGAGGGACGTCACTCGAGTGCTGGACCTTCTGGTTCGGCACAAACTCACGGGCAGCAGTGACAAGGCCACCATTGCGGTAAGCGAGGTGGTCTTCGCTGGCCACGTAGTCGGGAACGGGCAGCGAAAGCCCATACCTGGCAAGGTGGCTGCGATTGAGCACTGGGAAAAGCCCAAGACGGTCTCTGAGCTACGGGCGTACTTGGGGTTCTGCAATTACTACTCGGGGTATATCAAAATGTATGCCGAGTATGCAGCCCCCATGACGACCATGCTCAAGGGCAACCGAGAGGAGACCAAGAAGGGGTCCAAGAAGGCTTTGGTCTGGACTGAAGAGTCTGACCGTGCCTTTGAGGGGATGAAGCAGGCGCTGCTATCCGCAGTGGGTCTGCACCTCGTGGATCCCGACCGAGGGTTCGTCCTGCGCACCGACGCTTCCGACTACGCCATTGGCGCTGTGTTGGAGCAAGTGCTTGACGATGGGAGGCACGTGCCCGTGGCCTTCTGGAGCCGAGTCCTGGCGGAAGGCCAGAGATGGACGTGGACGCCCCGTGAAAAGGAGGCGTATGCCATTGTCATGGCTCTCAGGAAATGGGCTGGGTACATAGCCCTCCATCCCGTCACCGTCTGCACCGACCATCAGAGTCTGCAGTCGTGGCACAAGGAGCACGTGGACACCCCCTCGGGTCCCGCCTCCCGACGGGCAAGATGGCACGAGACCTTGGCCAAGTTCGACCTTACGGTTGTCTATATTCCTGGAAAGGATAACACCGTGGCGGACTGTCTCAGTAGGTGGGCCTATCCCGCCAGCAAGGGCATGCAGGATATCTCTGCCCATGGCGATGAGGCTGAGACCGCTGAAGCCAAGAGGATCATTGAAATGGAGCGCCTGATGGAGGAGGAGGGTGCCAAATGCTTCGTCGTCATGGCCGCAGATGCCCCCCTTGCTTCGAGGGTGAGCAGAACGGTCAGTGTACTCGCCCCTGTGGGTACCGCGGGCGGAAGGCCCGGTCCGGCACCCCCTGTGGGAACTGAGTCCGACAAGCACCTCTTCCCGGAGTCTTGCCTCCAGGACGACTGGACCGACGACTACGCCACGTCTGAGGCCTTTGCGGCCGAGTATAGGGCTGTGACCGACCCTGACGACGGGCAGAAGTGGCCAAAGGGGCTGACTGAGGGAGATGGCAAGCTCTACCGGAATGGTAAGCTGCTTGTCCCAGAGTCCCGGGTGCTCGAGCTGTGTGAAGCTTGGCACCACCACATGCTGCACCCAGGGGTCAAGAAGCAAGCTCTTGACATGCAGCGTCGGTTCGAGATCGACCATATCGTTCTCTATACCGCCATCAAGAAGGTCAGGAAGGGTTGCTCGGTCTGTCAGGCCTGCAATCCCGACAACCGGAACGTCAAGGGGGAACCCCAATGGACCCCGGTTCCTGATCAGCCCATGGAGAGCGTGGCCATGGACGTCTTCTCCATGCCCGAGGTGCACATAGGCAAGGAGACCTTTGACTGTGTGGTTCTCTGTGTGGACCGCCACAGCGGCTACGTTGTAGCCGTTCCGGCACGCAAAAAGGGGTTGCTTGCCAAGGAAGTGGCAGTCATGATGATTCGTCATTGGCTGACCGTCTTTGACATCCCCCGCACCATTTGCAGTGACCGAGGGCCCCAGTTTACTGGTGGCTGGTTCAAGGCTATGTGTTCCCTCATGGGAATACGACATGCCAAGAGCGTTGCCTATCTCAGCCGGTCTAACGGCCGTGCTGAAGTGGCTGGACGGCAGCTGTTCGAGAAGCTGCGCAAGATCCACATCACCAATCCACGGCGGAACTGGTTCGAGGAGATGTGGCCTGCTCTGAAGGCCCATCATGACACCCCCACTCCGGGCGGTTTGTCCCCTCACCAGATTCTGTTCGGCAGGGACCCCCTGGGTAGGGGACTTCCCTTGTCTGGTGATGGCATGGCTATGGATGCCAAGGAATTCTTCGCGCGGCAGGAGCAAACGGCGCGGGACATCCGCCAGCAGCTTGAGAAGGAGCATGCTGAGCGTCAGAAGTCCGCCCCGAGCTCAACAGCGCAGAAGTTCAGGGTGGGAGACCCGGTGTGGGTGATCAGACCCCGCCCCATGGGCACCCACCGCACCAAGACCTGGTTCACACCCGGCGAGGTGGTCCGCAGGATTGGTGAGGACACCTACCGCATCAAGGTGGGTCACGGACAGTTCCGGGAGCGCCACGAGAGTCAACTCCGTGAGCGGGAACCCGACCTCCGTGGCCGACATGTGTCCCTGGACTACGCCAAACATGAGGCCGATTCGGACGACGACTATGCTGAGCAGGACGACTATACTGTCGAGAAGATCCTGGCTCAGCGTCCGAAGGCCTCGGCACCCGGAGGTCTGGAGTTCAAGGTTCGTTGGCGAGGCTATGGGCCGTCCCACGACACCTGGGAACCCGTCTCCTCGTTTGTGCCGCGGGTCAATACTCCCTTCATGGAGTACATCCGCAAGCACAAGACCAAGATCCACGTTTCGGACTTGGCGGCACTCACCCGGGCGATTGCAGCCAGGGGTGCCTGATCAGCGCCCTGAGCTCTCCCCTGATGTGTTGTGAGCGCTTGTGAGGCCGACGAATCGTCCCTTACTTGCTTGCTCTCTTCCGTCTTTCGGTGACAGAGTGGCCATATACCCCCCCCTGCTGAATCCAGAGGAGGATGGCCCCTCTCTTCTTCTACTCGTCACTCCCCCCCCCTGCTGAATCCTTGGGAAACCAGGTAGGGCGACTGACCTTCATATTTTTGAGCTCTTGGGGCCTTGAAGCCCATACGACGTTGCGCAACGGATGCCGCTGTCATCGGCATTGCGATTTTTGAGTGTGTGGTCTGGTTCCATGGCATTTGCGGAATCCAGGCCAGTCGACGTGTGTCTCGAGACTATATATGCCTGAACTCAGGCTTTTTCCTGTCCATCTTCCTGCATTCGCCTTATCCTGACCGTGGCGTGGTTTGGCACTCTGTTCTGAGTGTGTTTACACGCCTATTTACCCAGATTGTTGCTTGTTTTTCTGCCCTCCAGGATATGTGCATCTGTATGTTAAGTGTCATCAGCCCATCGCTGAGGGATAAACTGTTTTTCACCACGAATCGGGATACAGAGGCGCCTTGAGTCGCCGTGTACATATCCTTACAGCCTGGTCCAGCCTGGACCAGTACTTGATTACAGATTCTATTATTTGAGTGCCCGTGATACCGTGTTGCCCTATTCGCTGTGATGTGTGGAGATCCTGATGGCGCCAGGCGGGAAGCCCAGTTGCCTGACTACACTCCCAGCGGTCCGCCACTGTCAGTCCCAGTGTGAGCCTACCGATTTGCAGACGCACTTGCATTCGGATGGCGGCCTCCGGTGCTCCTGACCTCGGTCAGTCTGCCTGGGAAACTGGTGGTTTGAGGAGTCGACGCCTCCGCCCACACTGCATGAGGACTCCCTCATGTATGGCCTTCGTGGCAGTAGGGCGAGGGAAAAGACGGCCTTGATGCCCGATCCCTTCAGGAGGAGTTCCCTTACGATTTGGGGTTCGTAAGGAGTTCGACTATGGCACTCTGGACTCGCGTCGTATGGATATGGACATGGTGCGCCCGAGGAAGGACCCGTGGGGACTGTCCCCAGTCGGCGGGCCTTGGGAAGCTTGGGGTAGCCTGATGGATCTTTGTGGTCGCTCTCGACTTGTGGGGCCACCTCGGCCGTCGTGTGACGCCTATGTTGGCCGTGTATGCCGCTGCCACTGTGGTGGTGACCGTAGCAGCCGGCACCCGGTGCGCCTGGTATGGGTTAACGGGTCCTTTGGATGCCGAACAATCGCCGCCAGGACCCGGGACTTGATACTTGATACTATACATGTGCTACGAGCTGTTACAGCAGCATACCTATCCCACTGTGGGATACCTATCTTACTGTGACATACTGAGGTGAGGATGTGACACCCCCCCCCCCTTCGGGAAGTGGTCCTGGGTACCCGCTGCCATGCGTGGGTGTTATCGAGCCCCCCCAGGGTTTGCTCTAAGGAGGGGGGTGAAGCGGTACCCAGAACCCCATGGCCAGGTTACGGCATACAACCGGTCTCCGGTCCACTAACCCCATGCACGGCGTGTTCCGTGCCGTGAAGCCCCGCATCGGCAACCGATGCACCGCCAGCGGAGATTTGTGTATCAGAATATCAGGAATCAACAGGGTTTTATTTTCATATTGTTTCCGTCAATTTTTATGCTTCCGTTCCGATACTCACTATTTTGACTGCTGGCGGTTGGTTCGCGACTTTACCGTAACCGCCAGTTTAACTGTTTATAATGGAAATTTTAACGCTATCCGTCACGAAGGCTCCAAAGTCGCCAGGAACTGCATGGATGCTTCCGCAATTTTCATAATTAATACTCGCAACCTTAATCCGAATTTTTCAGGATGTCGAAATCGGATTTTTGACTTCGACATCCCCGCACTTGATTTGACCTCTTTCGAGTGGACCTACGTGCTTCCGTATGCACGAATCAACTTCCCTTTTATCCTGCCCTCCATTTGTCTTAAAGATATGGGCAAAACAAAGTTGATTCGTGAGGCCACTTGTGAAGGTCATATCTCGTGTTGCTTGCGAGTATTGACGATAAGGAAACGTGGGATGTATTCACAATACTCCCGACGTAATTTAGGAAGCATTATATGCCTTGCGTCTCCACACGTGCGCGCTAGTGTAATGGATCATGGTCAAGAGGGTAGAGTTTGCGTTACAACTCATTGGCCATGATATTGCGTGCGTTAAGATAACTTTCGAGTGTAGCGCGCAAGTGTTGGTGTTGCATAGGAACTCTCCTTGAGTTCCTATGAGCGATTGACACAAAGATATGCCCTTGGAGGGGCATGACATATCGTGGTGGGAGCTACATTTTTGGGCAATATGTGGTATGTGCCATGTGTTGTGTTGTGTGCCCATTTGGCGGGTCCATTACTCCAAGCCAAGCCCGCCAATGGACCTCATATTGTGCAAGCCCCTTCTCCATACTCCCTACGGTCAATTGCAAGCCTAACCTTCGTGAAGGGAAGCTTGTGGGGTGATCCCGAAGCGATGCGTTGGGAGCAAGGTGTGTGTTTTACAATTTTCCATATTTTCATGTGCCCACTTGGAAGGCAGCGCTCGTTACCTTTCAAAGCGCCCCAAGTGGAGCACATATGTGGGATCGAAAGTCGGTGGTGTCAAGTCATTGTGTATAGAAGGGTTAGTTGATTACTCAATCCAAGGCGAAGATATTATAATATATTTGTGCGCCTTTCAAGGCACCTTTGTGTGTCTTTTTGCCAATTTTGCCATTTTGGCATTTGTGGACCCAATTGGGATTGTCACCACGCCAAGCAGCATGGAGATCTATGAGAGCCAAAGGCATGGGAGTCTCCGTTGGACTCCCGGTGGATCGCGTATGGAATGGCGAATCCGATCTCCAAGCCGGCGTGGAGATATACTATTGGGAGCACACCGAATTTTGGCTCATTTCAAGCAGCCAAAATGACCCAATTTTGGGACCCCAATTTCCCCCTTCCGTGTGGTCAATTGGCGGCCCCATTTCTCTAAGCCCATAGGGAGCCCGGACCTAAATCCAAGTTGTACACTCAGATATAAGTCCTAGGTCCTGCCTCCTACCCTGTGAGCCATTGGCCTTACCTTGGCCGGGCGAGCCACGCGTGGGAATGACGCCAATTTTGGTGATTTTGGCATCATGACCCCACTTGACTCATCCGTGTTGCCCTGATGCCGGGACCTCAGAGGGAACCAGGTTGGGTGAGGGCTCCAGGGAGTTCGTACTCGAAAAGCATAGGGTCAGTTGCCTCGTCCCTACCTCTGGCGGGTCCGGACGAGGGGTCAATTTTGGAGTTTTTTAGGCTAATTTCAGTTTGGGCTGAAACAGCCCATTTTCAGCTACCAACTCCTGAGGGATAATGGCGGGGCCATATCTCTGGCTCAGAGTGGAGTTGAGACCTGCCGTTAAGGGAGCATAGGAAGCCACTGTCGGTTGACCTTGGAGCTCCTTGGTTCCCAGGAACTCGCCTGTGGCTGGGCGGGACACCTCCCCTATTGGCAGGGTTTCAGGGTCCGGACTGAGCAGGGCATGGGTTGTGTTTGAGCCCCCGCCCCCATCAGCCACTGAGAGGGTCGGACCTGGGATTGGGATACGAGTTGGGACTGAGTGTCTATGGTCCTGTGATGCCCTTACCCCAGTCCAGTCTTAACCCCATGGGTACATATCCTGATGTGTTGTTGTACATACTTTTGTTCCCTCTTTGCAGAGTGGCAAGGATTCTGAAACGCTTTGTCACATGACACAGGCGTATTGATGCCCTTGTGAGCGTAGTGCCTTGCCTGCCTGCTCACCTGTGCGTGTCACCGCAGCGTCCCGTGGCCGGCCCCCCACGGGAACGCGTCAAGAGGGTCGGACCCGGGATTGGGATATGAGTTGGGACTGAGTGTCTATTGTCCTGTGGTGCTCTTACCCCAGTCCAGTCTTAACCCCATGTGTACATATCCTGATGTGTTGTTGTACATACTTTCGTTCCCTTGTTGCAGAGTGGCAAGGATCCTGAAACGTTTTGTCACATGACCTAGCGTCAAGATGCCCTTGTGAGCGCAGTGCTTTGCCTGCCTGCTTGCTTGTGCGCGTCCACCGCAGCGTCCCGTGGCCAGGCCTTCCCACGGGAACGCGTCAGTAGTGACTTTTTCTTACTGAGGGGCTGCATATAGACAGATGAGGATGCAAATATACAGCTCAAATGGATTTATAAACAAAATAGATATTTTTGGATGAAAACTGGCATGGCTCATGTCCCATAAGTAGATCCAAGCACTTCATGTGCACTCTTTTTGGTAAGGATAGAGCTGGTTAGGAATCTGGGGCATGGGTGTTGGGCCAGACACAGGAAACGGCTTGGCCAGCTTGGCCAAGCAACTGAATTCCGAATCAGTTAAGTTTGGGACCACAATAAGTAGTAGAGACAATTGAGTATAGGGGTCCTGAGGTGGGAGACCACTAGGCTTAACCAACAAGGCCCAAGGCACTAAGTGCCTACTTTATTTCGGTATAACCTCCATGAGGGATGATACCTCCGCTCCTTTGAGTGGTAGGGGTGAACTTCATGGGGGTGCTAGGGTTATAACCCTAGTTGATTGAGAAAGTGTACTTAAAGCTTCAAAAGAGAGACAAAAATGTTAAAGTGGTAAATGTTAAAATCTCAGTATCTCTTTAGGCAAAAAAGGGGGCTGTAGCCTGGATCAAGTCCCCCAAGAAAGGCATGGCAGTGACGTTTTCTTACTACACGCGGACATGCCCAGGCGGGGGCCTAAGCCGCCACAGAATGAAAGAATGAATGAACCTAACCTTTCTCCATTTCTGTGTTTGTTTCTAGTTCACCATTTCAGAGTGGGGCCAAAACAGAACACAAGTTCAGAGACAGAAAACGTGCCAGATGCCCACCGACGCCGGGTCTGTTCATTTTTTCTCGTGGTCTTTGCACCATCCACCTTTGTATTGGTTTTCTCTTGTCTCTGCTCTCTCAGGGTTGGCATGACAACAATGAAGCTCAGAAATAATTAACTGCTGAAGAGCACATTAAGTGCCCTGAGGAAATGCGGAATGCAGCGTTTTGTTTTGTGCTGCCTGTGTGGTCTTGTTTTTCATAACTTCTGAGCAAGAGATTTACGCGCAGAAAAACACATATTTGGCATGGGCAACAAGTAAGATCCGGAAATGGCCCCTACGGTTTTTGGGCTAGGAGTTGTAGTCAGAATTTTGGCGTAGGCAGAATTTTTTGATTAGAATTTAAGAGCGTTCTCAAGTATTTTTCCCAACAGTCAGCTCCGGTTTTTTAGAGGGCAGCACCCCCCACTCAAATATGTCAGTTTTTCATATACTCAAAAATGGATGGAGGGGCCGCTGTTTATGATTTCAGGCTCTGAAGTAGGACAGATTTCAGGTTTCCATAACTCTGTACAGTCTCATGTTGTAAATACATCCCCGTGTGACAACAAGCTTTCCTATTAAAACCAAGTAATAACCGGAGGTAACCCGTGGGTAGCACCATGAGATACTTCGTAAATGGGATGGAGCAATCCGGGTGTGTCATCCCATGACCAGATTTTTTCGCTAGGGTTTTTATATATGCTCTGTTTTTTCTGTGAGCATGCTTGCCCATATAAGGGTATATATCAGTTTTCTAGACACTTGGCAGAGTCTTGGGAGGGGGATGTAATGGCCGCATATGGCCAGGCTGAGATCCGGAGTAGCTTAGGATTTGTCGCGCGCGTGCAGAAATTGTAGACTTTCCGTGCACATGAAAAGTGTTGTTTTATAGTGTTGTATGTCAGGCTATTTTACCGACATGAAAAGGATGAAGTAGAACCGGACAAACGGTTTGTCGATTGGAGCACCAAGGTCTTTGGTCTGAGTGCATTTCACTGTGCTGTGCCGTCCACAAGGTACGGAGGCCGAGGGCGGCAATTTGGATACACTTTTTGTTACCAAAGACCTCCGTTTCTATCACCAAAAAGCCCCCGGTTCCTTGGCAAAAAAAACCCAACATTAGAAACCATCCCATATTTTCTTTACCGAAAAATGCATCCAAAAGGCTGACGAGAAAGCCAACAAACCTTACCAAAAAACCAAACGCACAGTCTCTATTATCAAGGAGAAATCCATTCCTTCCCAATAAAATCTAAAACCTTACCCATAAAAATCCCGAACCTTACCATAAGAAATCCCGAATTCTTACCACAAAAAGCCATTTTTTACCAAACTCCCCCAAGCTGTACCAAAACGAAAACCCAAACCTTGCGGATGGGGCAGGTTCGGGTTCTAAAATGGTGCAAATGGAGGACCTTTTGGTAAGAATTGGTACAGACTCATGGGTTTTTTGGCAACAAAAAGGGCGGGGGTAAGAATTGGTGCCAATTGGGGGGAATTTTCGGCCAAAGAAAATGGGCCAGAGGTTTTTTGGAACAAAAGCGTGCAAATGGGAGGGACAGGTTTGGTAAAAGAAAGTGGGGCAGGGGGGTTTCGGTATAAAATACAAGTTGTGGGCTTTTGTGGCAATAAAAAAAGGGGTTGTTTGGTACGCACAACGCGAAATTAGCCGTCGCAAATCCGCAAAACAACCATCGAGTCAGGTGCCACAAATGGACCAGTTTAGTGTCACCGGTTGGAAATCAGGGCCCTTGTGACGTTGAATCCGCCACCATGCGTTGTTGAGTCCCGCATTATGATTCGTCAAGACGGGCGTCACGGGTTATGTACAGTCGTTGAGTTGGACACCACATGGCTGGGGGATTGCGGTGTTCGCATTGTGTGCCAAAGGTCGTTCAGTCGTTGAGGCGAGCAGGAAATCGGTCCTGCCGGGTGGTCGAGTCAAATGTAATGGGTAATTGAGTTGCTGTGAAATCGAATGTGGAGTGGAGCATCGCGGCTAGTCAAGTTGAGCATCACGGGTCGCCGAGGCAGGCATCGGTGGTGGTCGAAGCAGGCTTCACGGGTCATGTAGCAAGGCGCCACGAAGAGAGTCGGGTGTCAAAGGTTGTCCACTCGGCCGTCGAGTCTGATGTCACTGGTCGTCGAGCTCACCTTGGCAATGCTGATGAAGACGCTACTGGGAGGTAAACCCACACAATCTTGGATTTCACATGTGTGCTAAGGCAGGGTCCCTTTTTCAACCATACCTTCTGGCAAAAAGAGTGGAAGGTTTTGCAACTGTTTCCTCTAGTGGTTTAAAAACAATTTTTTTCAAAATCAAAAAGCTTATCTCTTTTGAAAACTAACCTCTTACCTCCAAAACCTGTACCGTGCCCTCATGTGCGCCCCTGTCTGCAAAAACCAAAGCACCCAGGGAATCACTTCATCTCAGTTCACCACCCAAAAGCTTTTATGCAACATGCAAAACAGAAAACAAGAAACACTGGCATGTCTGCTATGTTTCAGGAAAACAAAAACAAATGAGTACGCCGATTCCGATGAAGTGAAAAACCGCTTAGCAAATCGACAACAGGTAAAAAAACATCTGAAATCTAGGCCAAATGTTTCTTCTGCCAAAAGTGGCCTCTACACCAGAATGGCGAATCTGCATTACCCAATCAACATATGTGTCAATTGTATTTCTCCAGTCAAACAGAATTTTGGTCTACCAAGCTTGATGTTTTCATGCAAAGTCTATTGTCTTATTGTTGCCTTGATGCATGTTGCCACCTCAACAACTTTTTGCCCAAAACAGTGCACTTATGTTGAATATGTTTGAAGCATCAATTGACACATCGGCCTGTGTATCAACCTGCAGAATAATCATCTCACCAAACAAACCCTCATGTGCAACACACCCTTCTGTCCTCTCCTGTAGTACATCATCCGCAGTGAACAAGCAAAACAAATATGCCAAACCCATCCTTTCTGTTTCCAGGTCCATACCTTATTGCAGAAGTTCTCGTGAAACACACAAGCAACACAACCCCACTTGAGGCATCAATTGACGCGTCAGCCTGCATCTGAACCTGCAGCACAATTATTTCACAAAAAAAATACTCATGTTCAATATTCCCTTCTGTCCAATCCTGTATTGCATCCGCAGTGGACATACACGAGCATGAACCCAAACCCATACTTTCTGTTGGCAGGTCGACTGAAAAACGGCAGCAGTTCTCGCGAAACGTACAACCAACACAACACCCCTCCAGTAAATGTGGAAAAAAAATCTGCCACGTCGTAGCAGCAACCTGACAATGCATCTGCACCTGGACCAGACAGCTGACAGCAGTGTACCGCATCCCCCCCCCCCTTTCAGCCTTGTGCAGACAACTGCAGAAGCACATAGGAGCAAAAAGAATGCTTAACAGCAGTCAGAAACGGCTACTGCTTCCGCAACACCCTTCAATACTTGTCCCAACGGAACTGCCAAAGGATTTCCTTCACCGTGCTCAAACACTTGCCTGGGCCTTGTAACCCCCCCCCACTACCTATTGTGCAGACAATTCTTCATCCAAACAACAGCAGGTGTTTGGACAATCTTTGACCAAACATGTTTTGATGGGGATGGCTAACCCAGGTTGGGGTGCCTGAGTCACCTTCAAGGCGAGCACGAACACATGTTACTGGAGCCCTGCTCCACAACCAGGTTCCACCTGCCAGCACAGTGCCTCAAAAAGAACGCTTAACAGCAGTCAGAAACGACCACTGCTTCCGCAACACCCTTCAATAATTGTCCCAACCGAACTGGCAAAGGATTTCCTGCACTGTGCTCGAACAGGACATGTTGAGGTCAGAACACGTGAACAAATGATGACACAGATGAACCATGAAATGTGACCATGGATAACAGTGCTTGGATGTTTCATTATGAGAAATGTCTCTTGGTTGCGCCGCTGTCAAATTTCCATGGGTAGGAAAAATTGACAAAGAAATGCAGGCAGAAAGGTACAGCTGCACAGCACCATATCACACCGCTCTGTGTGTGTGCGAACACGAATGCCAAAAAAACCGTGACACTTTGGACACAATATACTAGGGATGTATCTCATACCAGACTGATGCTACTGCCCAACAGTCGGCTTCTTTACATGAGGCGGGAACGCTCCCCCTCAGCACCCACAGCACCTGAAAGGAATTGTCGACGAAGGGGTTGGGTTCAGGCCCTCCTCCTTGTGGTTTGGCCCACAAAGCATCCCAGGCATGGAGCCCTTGCAACCTCTGAAGAACATTTGAGATTGGGGCAGTGTAACTGGTTTGGGATGCAAATTTGACTCCAAATTGAAAGCATGTGGACTCAGGGCACGCAATGCGAAGAGGGAGGCAGGGCAGAAGGGAACGAGGATCAATGTGGGTTGTGGGGCTGCAAAGAACATGGTATTGGCACTGCTTATTGAGCCAAGTGCCAGAGCTATGGATACCAACTGTGTGGGTGGAGCCCTGCAGTATACAAAACGCATTGCGCAATGGAGAGGGGGAGAAGGTCGACCCCAATTTGCCATACTTGCGGCTTCAAACAGCCGGGTTGCAGGGGCTGAGACCTCTGGACAATAGCACTCGGGTATGAAAGGAAGAGGTGTGCTGGCCCAGCAGACCTGGAGGGGAACGCCAACCATCTGATGCATCCAGGCCCTCCTCTTTCTGGTTTACCAAGTCTGCAGAAATCTGTCGTGAGGCTGGCCACTCTGAAACATACAAGCCAGCCCCTCTGTCCCACTACATTGAAAATACATCTGCAGAAGGGAACGGCGCCATTTAAATCAGTCAGGCAGAAAGGTACAGCTGCACAGCACCATATCACACCGCTCTGTGTGTGTGCGAAGATGAATGCCAAAAAAACCGTGACACTTTGGACACAATATACTAGGGATGTATCTCATACCAGACTGATGCTACTGCCCAACAGTTGGCTTCTTTACATGAGGCGGGAACGCTCCCCCTCAGCACCCACAGCACCTGAAAGGAATCGTCGACGAAGGGGTTGGGTTCAGGCCCTCCTCCTTGTGGTTTGGCCGTCAAAGCATCCCAGACATGGAGCCCTTGCAACCTCTGAAGAACATTTGAGATTGGGGCAGTGTAACTGGTTTGGGATGCAAATTTGACTCAAAATTGAAAGCATGTGGACTCAGGGCACGCAATGCGAAGAGGGAGGCAGGGCAGAAGGGAACGAGGATCAATGTGGGTTGTGGGGCTGCAAAGAACATGGTATTGGCACTGCTTATTGAGCCAAGTGCCAGAGCTATGGATACCAACTGTGTGGGTGGAGCCCTGCAGTATACAAAACGCATTGCGCAATGGAGACGGGGAGAAGGTCGACCCCAATTTGCCATACTTGCGGCTTCAAACAGCCGGGTTGCAGGGGCTGAGACCTCTGGACAATAGCACTCGGGTATGAAAGGAAGAGGTGTGCTGGCCCAGCAGACCTGGAGGGGAACGCCAACCATCTGATGCATCCAGGCCCTCCTCTTTCTGGTTTGCCAAGTCTGCAGAAATCTGTCGTGAGGCTGGCCACTCTGAAACATACGAGCCAGCCCCTCTGTCCCACTACATTGAAAATACATCTGCAGAAGGGAACGGCGCCATTTAAATCAGTCAGGCAGAAAGGTACAGCTGCACAGCACCATATCACACCGCTCTGTGTGTGTGCGAAGATGAATGCCAAAAAAACCGTGACACTTTGGACACAATATACTAGGGATGTATCTCATACCAGACTGATGCTACTGCCCAACAGTCGGCTTCTTTACATGAGGCGGGAACGCTCCCCCTCAGCACCCACAGCACCTGAAAGGAATTGTCGACGAAGGGGTTGGGTTCAGGCCCTCCTCCTTGTGGTTTGGCCCACAAAGCATCCCAGACATGGAGCCCTTGCAACCTCTGAAGAACATTTGAGATTGGGGCAGTGTAACTGGTTTGGGATGCAAATTTGACTCAAAATTGAAAGCATGTGGACTCAGGGCACGCAATGCGAAGAGGGAGGCAGGGCAGAAGGGAACGAGGATCAATGTGGGTTGTGGGGCTGCAAAGAACATGGTATTGGCACTGCTTATTGAGCCAAGTGCCAGAGCTATGGATACCAACTGTGTGGGTGGAGCCCTGCAGTATACAAAACGCATTGCGCAATGGAGAGGGGGAGAAGGTCGCCCCCAATTTGCCATACTTGCGGCTTCAAACAGCCGGGTTGCAGGGGCTGAGACCTCTGGACAATAGCACTCGGGTATGAAAGGAAGAGGTGTGCTGGCCCAGCAGACGTGGAGGGGAACGCCAACCATCTGATGCATCCAGGCCCTCCTCTTTCTGGTTTACCAAGTCTGCAGAAATCTGTCGTGAGGCTGGCCACTCTGAAACATACGAGCCAGCCCCTCTGTCCCACTACATTGAAAATACATCTGCAGAAGGCAACGGCGCCATTTAAATCAGTCAGGCAGAAAGGTACAGCTGCACAGCACCATATCACACCGCTCTGTGTGTGTGCGAAGATGAATGCCAAAAAAACCGTGACACTTTGGACACAATATACTAGGGATGTATCTCATACCAGACTGATGCTACTGCCCAACAGTCGGCTTCTTTACATGAGGCGGGAACGCTCCCCCTCAGCACCCACAGCACCTGAAAGGAATTGTCGACGAAGGGGTTGGGTTCAGGCCCTCCTCCTTGTGGTTTGGCCCACAAAGCATCCCAGACATGGAGCCCTTGCAACCTCTGAAGAACATTTGAGATTGGGGCAGTGTAACTGGTTTGGGATGCAAATTTGACTCAAAATTGAAAGCATGTGGACTCAGGGCACGCAATGCGAAGAGGGAGGCAGGGCAGAAGGAAACGAGGATCAATGTGGGTTGTGGGGCTGCAAAGAACATGGTATTGGCACTGCTTATTGAGCCAAGTGCCAGAGCTATGGATACCAACTGTGTGGGTGGAGCCCTGCAGTATACAAAACGCATTGCGCAATGGAGAGGGGGAGAAGGTCGCCCCCAATTTGCCATACTTGCGGCTTCAAACAGCCGGGTTGCAAGGGCTGAGACCTCTGGACAATAGCACTCGGGTATGAAAGGAAGAGGTGTGCTGGCCCAGCAGACCTGGAGGGGAACGCCAACCATCTGATGCATCCAGGCCCTCCTCTTTCTGGTTTACCAAGTCTGCAGAAATCTGTCGTGAGGCTGGCCACTCTGAAACATACGAGCCAGCCCCTCTGTCCCACTACATTGAAAATACATCTGCAGAAGGGAACGGCGCCATTTAAATCAGTCAGGCAGAAAGGTACAGCTGCACAGCACCATATCACACCGCCCTGTGTGTGTGCGAAGATGAATGCCAAAAAAACCGTGAAACTTTGGACACAATATACTAGGGATGTATCTCATACCAAACTGATGCTACTGCCCAACAGTCGGCTTCTTTACATGAGGCGGGAACGCTCCCCCTCAGCACCCACAGCACCTGAAAGGAATTGTCGACGAAGGGGTTGGGTTCAGGCCCTCCTCCTTGTGGTTTGGCCCACAAAGCATCCCAGACATGGAGCCCTTGCAACCTCTGAAGAACATTTGAGATTGGGGCAGTGTAACTGGTTTGGGATGCAAATTTGACTCAAAATTGAAAGCATGTGGACTCAGGGCACGCAATGCGAAGAGGGAGGCAGGGCAGAAGGGAACGAGGATCAATGTGGGTTGTGGGGCTGCAAAGAACATGGTATTGGCACTGCTTATTGAGCCAAGTGCCAGAGCTATGGATACCAACTGTGTGGGTGGAGCCCTGCAGTATACAAAACGCATTGCGCAATGGAGAGGGGGAGAAGGTCGCCCCCAATTTGCCATACTTGCGGCTTCAAACAGCCGGGTTGCAGGGGCTGAGACCTCTGGACAATAGCACTCGGGTATGAAAGGAAGAGGTGTGCTGGCCCAGCAGACCTGGAGGGGAACGCCAACCATCTGATGCATCCAGGCCCTCCTCTTTCTGGTTTACCAAGTCTGCAGAAATCTGTCGTGAGGCTGGCCACTCTGAAACATACGAGCCAGCCCCTCTGTCCCACTACATTGAAAATACATCTGCAGAAGGGAACGGCGCCATTTAAATCAGTCAGGCAGAAAGGTACAGCTGCACAGCACCATATCACACCGCTCTGTGTGTGTGCGAAGATGAAATGCCTTCGTTTACACGCATAGGCGACTGCATTGCATGCAAGCAGGCATCACCCATGATGTTCACTTCGTCTGCCAACATTGCAAAATTATGCTGTGAAGTCTGCCTTTACAGCATCTAAAAGGGCCATAGGTCATTGCATGCCTGATAAAGCAAGGACCCAATCCATGCTTTGCATCCCTTGGGCTTCACATTTTAAACGAAATTCTATTGCCTTCGGCAGTGCACCTCGAAGAGAGGCTGACAGTAAGCCAATCAGTCAGTTAGTCAGGCAAGCAGGCAGTCAGACAGTCAGTCGGGCAAGCAGGTAGGCAGACATACAGAAACACACAGTTTGGGTGTTTTCAGTGGCAGACTCGGCTACAAGCAGCGGGGAGAGATGCTCAGTCAACACCAGCAATGGTGGAACAGTAATGAAGGCGGCCACAGACCTGTAGGTTGGCGATTCGATTCCCAGTCGGCCAACCGCCGCCAGCACCAGCTGACCTACCCTCCGTCACTTGTTCAAACCCTTCTGAGCACAAACTTCCACCCCCCAAAAAAGTGATATCCAGTTTCATGTGACGTCATTTCGGTGCAATATAGTTTCAGGGGATAACGGCCTCAGAATCAAAAAATACATTGGGGATCGTCTGATTGGGCAAAATAATGATTTTACAAGGGGTTGGACATCAAATATCATGCCTTGGGGTATGCTACGCGAATGACCCCCAAAAAGGGGGGGTATACGACGCCCGCGCCTGCGCTTGATCTAACAACCTTTCTTCAAGGTGATTTTTTTGGAAAGGGGCATTCCCCATATCCCCGATCGGAAAGGGGCCATAAAAAGCATGGATCACAGCTCCGCATCAAAAGTGGCCCAAAAAGATGCCCGGCGCGCTGCCGCTCCCCCTAGAGGCTCCCCATGCTCTGACTAGGTTTGGTCACGTGCTGCCTGTCCGTGTCCCTCCATAATTCCTTGCTAGTGAACATTGTTGCCTGCCAGACACATGCTGTACACCATTGTGTTGTGCATGGGAAACACTTCCTGCACGCATTCCCTGGCCTGACCATGACTGTCACCTGAGGGGGGCTGTTTGCCCGCCCACGCGTGGCATATGCCCGTTGCGCTACTTTTGTATTAACTATCCCGATATATCAACGGCAAAAGATACCTTGGAAACATGGGACACATACTTAGGATTCCACAGGTCAGCACTCCATATTCCACCAATGGGACTAATGGGCATGGAGTCCGTTAAATGTGTCATAAAGAACGAAAAATGGGGACAATGGTTGAAAGGATTCAAACTGCCAGCCACTCCATATCCCCAACTAGAAAGGGGCTGGTCCATATCCCCAACCGGAAAGGGGCCATGCAAACAGGGTGTGTGGATTGGGAAGATGATGGCAGGCAAAGGTAACTCGCACTCAATAATGAAGGCTGCACAATGTACATTGTACATGGTGTAGTATAATGTATTTTACATGCTTTCTGAAAACCAGACAGTGCAAAATCCTACCTTGGCAAAAACACCCACGCCATGCATGTGAGCATAGGAGGGTGAGGCTCAGTCTCTCTGTGACCAACTGAACTCTGCCTAACCTCATCCCTGGCCATGTCAGGTGCAGTGTGTCCATATTTAGCAGCTTTCCTGGATATATAGACATGAACACAACCCCATGCTACTGGAAAGCGGAGTGGAAAATCGAAGGTTTCAACTCAACTCTTAATGGAAGTAGTCCGAGGCAACTCCCATCATGTAAGTCTGCAGTTGGATATGGCATGCTTTGGATGGGGAGGGTATTAAGCTTTAAGCATGCACCTGGATGGACCCTTAGGGGAGCCAGTTGCCAGGGGTCTCATGACCAATATCCAAAGGACCTACATCTGGTGCTGTATGTAGCGTGGGACCCCAGAGAGAGACCAGCGAAGAGGTGGGAGGGGGGCAAAAAATCACATGGTCACAATGTGGTATGGCATTGGAGTAGCAATGGGATTCACCTTCCATGTATCTGAAACCACTGCAATACCACTGCCACACCACTCAGGTGTCCATGCAATACCAATGTGATCCCACTTCGATTTCACTGCCACATCACTGCCAGGTTGCTCCCGTACCGGTGCCATACTAGCGCCAGAGGACTGCCATGTCCTGGATATGCCGCTGGTAACCCACCGCCAGAGCACGACCACTGAGAAACCACGGATATACTATATGCAGCAGTTGACTGACCATGAAGGCATCAAAAGAAAGAAATCCCCGCGTGGTGAATACGCTACTTCCATGAACCAACAGCAGAAATGTCCCCATGAAGGAGGAGATGTGTCGATCAACAGGTCTGCAAAAGCACATCTGTACGGGGGCGTTTCTGCATAGCACACACACAGTGCCCAGCATCAGGGTGACTGTGCTAAAACCGATGCTCCAGCCAGTGATCTAGCCAGCATGATGCAAGCAACCATTGAGCCTTTGGAATGTTCGGCAACCTTGACTTGGGCTTGCCCGGCCGGTGAAGGCAGCGCAGTGTTACAGTGGATTCGTCGACCCTTTTGGAGCTTTGCCCCAAGTGTCATACGCCCATTGCATTGACACGTCCCCATTGAAAAAAGAGGGGGATCAACGCACGAAAATGCGCTAACGGTGGCCTATGCTCCCATCACTCTGCGTCTACTTTTGTTTGGGGATTACGGCTGACTCACAATATCGCACAGCACATGCACACCGCCTGGCACACCGCACCCCAACAGACAGAAGCCTGCCTGCAGACTCGGAGATTTTCACAATTCAGGAATAGAATTACAGCAGATGAGTGGGCCATCCATTGTGGAAATGCCATAAAGGCTTCCAACAAAAAACGCTGTCAGCCAGGCCAATTGCAGGGCAGTTGTAAGAAGGATGGTGCATAGGGCTAGCTTTCGAAGGCACATTCTGAAAACCACCATCAAAAATATTGTTGATCAGTGGTGTAGAGCAATAAAACCATTTTCAGCTTCAGGCTAGAAGAGACAGCGCACTCGCACAAGAAAAGCAGACAATCCCCAGGATCTGGCAAATCTTGCGTCCAAAGAAGCTCTCAGGGTGTCCTGGATCAGGGGTCAATGAAGAGTCTTCAAGGTGGATGGAAAATGAACATCTTTATAGAAAGGTGTATTGGAAGAATGATGAGAAACATAGAAGGGCTCCGAGACACTTTGTCTAAGATGCACCCAAAATAGTCAGGAACATACTCCTGAAACTACCAGGGTGTCTTGGGACCTGACCGTAGCTGACAGACATCAAAATGGGAAGTGAGCGCATACAGCTGATGGACAACCCAGAAAGGCGCAAGAAGAAAGAGTGAAGGCTGAAAAGACAGCGATGTCAAAACATTCCAGGTCCAGAGGAGCATCCACCTATGGAAAGCAGCCAAATATATATTAGAGTGCGCAGGCTCCTGAGCTCCACTCATATCAGAGCCTCAATACGATCCTCAGCGGGGTTCCCGTGCTTGCCCAGAGAAATATTATCCCACGCCTGATCAAAGCACTAGCATGCGAACAAGCCCTAAAGGGGGCTCATTGGTCGGTTGGACTGAATGTCCCCGCCAAGCCATGTTTATAAGAGGGGGTGAGATGCGCCTGAGAGGGTGGGTGGTCACGCCGCCCCAAAGCCCAGACCAGGAATTGGGCTTAGGTACAATGAAGTTTGGTTCAGCAGCCACCCCTTGGACCTACCCAGAGCCCCCACCCCTTTTTGCATAATAAATCCTTAGAAACAAGGCCTGGTCCCCAACAGGACCCTTTCAGCCATGCATCCATCAACATCCAAACTTGCTGTTTGGAAGTGGCGCAACCTGTGTCCAAGTGTGCTACCGAGACAGTCCTGGATCAAAATTCAGCGTAGACAGTCTAGGAGGATGGCCTCACACGATGAGCGTGTTCACAAGAGCAGGCAGCCTTGGCCCCACCATCTAGATTACCCAGCAATTGCATATGCACTCATCAGAGTGCCACGCCTGGTGGCAAGTCGAAAATATACAAAGGACCGTTATGGCGACGACAATGTAACCGCTTGAGTGCATCAAATGGAAGTAGTTCCACACAACCCGCTCGGGCACATCCCACGTTCCACATCGTAAACGACACTTGTCAGCCGCTCGCCCCCTTGCGCCTGACTATTGTTTTGTGGTCTGGGGCAGCGTGCGTTCTACTCAGTTCTTGCAACAATGTTGGTCCAGAAGTTGGGAGACGGGACGGAAAACCCTCCCTGCTTTGTCCGTTCCCACCCTGCTGTGCTGGTCTGTATCCCTCCTGGTGGCAATCAGGGATACACCACACCAAAAACCGGGTTTCAGGCATCACCACCTGTCTAACCCATTGACGCTGGTGCTTGCTAGTTTCCAGTGATTTTTCTTGGGGGCCCAGGCCTCGGCTAGCATGGTGGAGTCATGTACCCCCTTGGACAAAATTCCAAAAAGTTGCAGAAGCAACACGTTGTGTTGGACACAGACGTTGTCTACGCGCGCCCTCAGAAGACACAAGCAGTGACAGGAAAGGGCACATCGTTGACGTTGACATTCATGTCTGTGGAGGCCCATGCTATGTTGCTTCGTGAAATAGACATGTACGGTTCACAATCAGTTGACAAGGCCTTCAGTTGGGGCACTACAGCAGAAAAACATTCAAATGCTAAAACATGCTCAGCTGTGAAGCGTTTGCCATAACTATACCACATTTGAAACTTCTGCACATGCTTGGGGTCAGGCTTGGGGGCAGCCTTGCGATCCAATGCAGTTTCTGATGAAGCCACCTCTGATGACACACAACACAGCAAACAACATCTGTGAAAGACAACCATTCCCGACCCCGACATCACAGAAAAACCTACACCGTGAAAGGTAGCATGATATCCACTGCCTCGCCCATGTCACCTCCGCAGCTGTTGAGCACAGCCTCACATGTTGCCATGTCACGCTTTGTCATCTCGCAGAGCTGCTTGATCTTGAGCTGCTTGATATTAACTGGATCCTCGCCATCCTCATCATCGTCCTCCACTTCGTATTCGTAGGCGATGTCGTCATCCTCTTCTTCATCGTAGGCGATGTCGTCATCCTCTTCTTCATCAAATGATTGGGGTGTGCAGTCATCGATGGCCTACGTCATTGGTCTCTGTGTCTCAACTATGGACCGGTCTGCTGTTACTCTGCTTGCCACCTGACACAGTTGGTTTCGTTTCTTTGGGAGGATGCTCAAAGAATATGAGATGTGAAACCACGAACACTGGCGTTTAGGCAGGCTGAAGGACGTTGCCTCTGCACCCCCTGGGAGGGGGGGGGGGGGGGGGGCTGAGAGCCCTGTGACCTCAAAAGGGGCTCAATGGGCCGGGCCCCAAATCCCGGACCGGGACAATGGGGGTTGGTGATCCGGACCCAGAAATCAGAAAAAGTGAAAATGGTATTTTTGGAATTAGCAGGACAATGGGACTCAGAATGTCATCATTTGCATTATGTTCAACGGAAAGAAAAAATCAATGGGAATATTCATACGTAGCAGCACCAGTGCCACACCAAGTGCTACGCCTTTGGTGCTGCAGTGAGTGTCGCGACCGCAGGCAAGCCTGTCCTTGCATCCCTATCCCATACAGCACAGGGCAACTCACTTCACACACACCTTTCCATTTCCACCACCTTCTCCACCTGGCAAGGGCCTGCCACCACGTCCAATGACCTTGATTGCTTTCTCCTGGCCCCGGTACATGGCGACATTGTACTCTACTGCGTCGCCTTTGTTGAGGCAGCCGAGTCCTTTGCACTTGAGGTCACTGCAGTGGACAAACACATCGTCGCCGCCGTCGTTTGGCGCAATGAAGCCAAAGCCTCCGCGGTGGTCCCAACTCAGACAAACTCCAGATTTTGCCATTCCGTCAACTAAACAAAAACGACAGTGCTCCGCGGACTGGCAAAGTGCAGGAAGGAGGAGGAAGTAAGTGAAGGAGGAAGTAAAATGGTGGGTGGGTGGGCTGCCTGGTCCTGAGGCAGCCCCACAGGGACCCCCCGCCCCCCCCCCCCCGTTGCTAAGCAAAGGTCTGCCCATGCCTTATGTTGTCCCGCAGGAGAAGTTTGGCAGTGTGCCGGGGCAGGACAAGAATTCGGGGCTGAGCTCGTGGGGCCTGCCGCAGAAGACCCCAGCAGACGTTGCAGTGTTGGATGGCGCTCGGGACCGCTCCCAAGACGAGGCGGACGTCATGGTGAAGCGCCCAAAGAGCACAGGTGACTGTCCAGGGCCCCATGGAGAAACCTGCCAATGGCGTCACTGGCCCACAGGAGAAGCAAGCCAACGTACCCTGACGCGAGCAGCGAAGGGACAAACGTGTGACTGTTCAGGGCCCTGTAAGAAAACCAAAACACAACGAAATGTCGCACAGGGGGAGCATCAACAGCCCCCCAACAAGCGCAGGCCGGTTCCTGATTTGGGGAATCAGTCACTGTGAAATTTGGTGCCAGTCAAAACTGGTCCAAGAATTTTTCACCGAGTCCTAGACCAGTGTTGATATTTTCGGATCGCCTTGTCGCCCTGATTCCAAAAATAACTATTTCATGTCTCCATCAGGCTTTTGGGTCAATGGTGCCGCTTTTTCTTTCGGGGGGCGGGGGCTGGGGTCCCATCATTCCCCGCAATCGATGGAATCAAGTGGACTTCCGCATTGGCCCTTTGTTGTTTCGTTGTGACCTTGACCCTAAAGTAAGCACGCCCGTGGATGCAAACAAAAATGTGGTCATTGATTGCAACCACCATGCAAACACCCAGCATTTAGAAATACCCTTGTTCTTCTTGGGGGCCACTTTGGGTGGGTCGATTGGGCAAAACCCCTTTCCGTTGCGGAGCCGGGGATGGTTGACCAGAAGAACCTCAAGTGGAGGTAAATTTCATTGATTTGCTGTCACATCATCACACAAGTGTTGCAAAGTTGCATACTCTTCAGTGGATTTGACCTTTCCTGCCCTCAACCATCCACACTAGCTGCCGTGGCGATGAGTATCGGTGAGTGGCAAATTTCCCATTTTTCTGGCGGTGAGTGGCAGTGAGGGTTCCATCATTCATTTTTGCATTGCTGCAATGTACATGTTGTGCCTTGGTCCTTTTTTTTTTTTGCATTATGCCCAGTGAGTGTGTACAACCGTGTTCACAACTTGCACTCATGTCTGCAACAGATTGTCTCCAACCAGACCTTGCGCTATTTAACAAATCAACGTTTGAATAGGAAGCGGTCACCTACAGGTCCAGCCTTGTATGACATTGCTTTGTGGAAGAAGAATTTCTTGCAAGTCATTGAGGCAGCAACTGCAAAGGTTTGGAAGTATTTGTTCAAACAGTCGGAGCTGGCAAAGCAGGCCAAAGTCTGTGATCTAAGACAAATCGCATCATTGTCTTCGGAAATCACAGAGTTACCTCTCATTTTCCCTCCACAAAAGTGCTCAGAAATCCTGGACAGTGTGGAATGGACCTTGTACCGCAGTAGTGCAACCCCGTGCAGTTCAGATTTTGATGTGATTCAATGGTGGGTGGGCATGAAGGATCGGTTGCCAAGGATGTATCCCTTGGTTCGACGTACTCTGTGCATTCCACACAATTCTTGTGACGTGGAGCGCACTTTCTTGGTTTGGAAGCAGGTGCGATCCGATAAACAATATAACATGCAGCATGAGACGCACAAGGCCCATGTGTCGTTCTGCTTCTTGAGACACCACAAATGATGATCATGGACGTGTGAAGACATATCTGCTTTTTTGGTGTTGCACATGCGGGCTCATCCATGGTGACCCCCACCTTGTGAACCGTGCCGCTTATGGTGGCAAGGTCAACTGTGTCTCTTACAAATCTTTCATCTGCCCAGAGCTAAATCCACTGTGTCACTTGTCACTTATCTGGGGAGGGGGGGGTGTTCTGAGACTTTTCCCGGGGGTGGGGGATAGTGAGACACGGTAAGACACACCTTTGCCCTTGGTTGAATCAGGTATTTCCACAGCTGGCATCTGGGAATTTGATGGTGATGAGCTCGATGCTGGAGATGCTGCCGCAGACAGCGATGCTGATGCTGGTAAAGGCAGCGCCAACAACTTACTGCATGCCTTGTCAGTGTCATTCCCAGTTTCCTAAAGCACCAGACAGAAAGCGCGTTGTTGGAAGGAAGGAGGGGACGGATACAACAAAGCACTTTTCAGATCACAGGCATCCGCACTAGCCGACACCGAACTCACCACTGCACTGAATGGGGATTTCCGGGTCCGGAAAAATGAGGGAAATGGGCAAAATGGGGGAGAATGGGAGAAAATGGGGGAAACTGGGGGAAAATGGAGGAAAATGGGGGGGAAATGGAGGAAAATGGGGGGAAATGGGGGGGCATTGGAGAAGGCGCATTGGAACAATGCACAAACGAGCAACAACAGATGTGTGGAATACAATGACGGTGGTGGTACAACACCATCGAAGCAGAACGACACATTGGCCTGTTTTTTTTTGTTTGACTGACTCCAGAAGTTCAAAGAGTCCTCAAGGCTGTGCTTGGGAAAGTGCGACTCCAGCATATGATATAGTGGAGCCCCGCCACGCGGGGCACATGGCAAAGACCCAGAGTTCACATGCGTATACTAAAGGGCTCTCTTGTGTGGCAGGCAAACCGCCACGCCATAAGGCAAACCCATAATGCGAAAGAGTAAAGGGGAAAAAGAAAATGCAGGATCATGTGTGTGCCAGTCCCCACAAATCCTCAAGGGTGACAAGCTTTCGTGGCTTTCCATGGGCAATGTCCCCAGGGGGAGTGTGTAGAACCCCTATTTCTATCTCACTAGCAAATACTGCATCCAATGATGTAGATTTGTCGTTTTGCACCTTTCGCTTATTCCGCTCATTTCACAACCCATGTTCCCAGTAAGACTCGTGTGCACATCTTCAGCTACAGGCGTCATATTTCAGCCAGAGCGGCTCTGTACTGCATTTTGCAGTATAACACGTGCGGCCAGCTTCCATCAACTCGTCAGTCGTTCAAGCAGCTTCCTGTGTGATCTGCTCTCTCTCTCTCAATTTTTCCACTTTACCATGATTTGAAGATACCCTCCTACTGCCAAGGATGGATTCAATCGTAGCCAAGGGTTCTGTGAGCACTAGCCGAGGAGCAAGGAGACCCACCATCTGAATGGGGCTCTTCTGTTGATAGGTGGTCTCATTATCACCCCTGCTGCACACTGCACGGATAATGAGCATATGTTGGAGCAGTGACTGGATCACAAGGTGTTGATGGACACTAGGAATACAATTGGGGTCATGTGCAGTCCCACCATTGCATCAGTTTGTTCTGCAGCCCCATCATTGCATCAGTTTCTTCCTTAGTCCCATCATCGCATCACTTTCGTCTGCAATCCCATGATTGCATCCGCTTCTTCTGCAGTTTCAACATTCCATTAGCTTCATCCGCATTCTCATCGTTGCATCAGCTTCTTCCGTAATCTCATCATTGCATCAGCTTCTTCTGCAGTCCCATAATTGCACCAATCTCTTCTGCAATCTCATTATTGCCCCGGCGTCTTCTGCAATCCCATCATTGCATCAGCCTCTTGTGCAGTTTCAACATTCCATCAGCTTCTTCCGCGGTCCCATCATTGCACCAATCTCTTCTGCAATCTCATTATTGCACTAGGTTCTTCGGCAATCCCATCATTGCATCAGCCTCTTCTGCAGTTTCAACATTCCATGAGCTTCATCCGCAGTCACATCATTGCACCAATCTCTTCTACAATTTCATCATTGCACTAGCTTCTTCTGCAATCCCATCATTGCATCAGCCTCTTCTGTAGTTTCAACATTCCATCACCTTCATCCGCAGTCACATCATTGCATCGGCTTCTTCTGCAGTCCCATCGTTGCATTAGCATGTTCTGCAGTCTCATCATTGCATCAGCTTCATCCACATTCACATCATTGCATCAACTTCTTATTGCATCAGCTTCTTCTGCAGCCCCATCATTCCATCATCTTCATCCGTAGTATCATCATTGCATCAGCTTCTTCCGCAGTCCCATCATTGCATCAGCTTCTACCGCAGTCCCATCATTGCACCCGTTTCTTCTGCACTCTCATCATTGCATCAGCTTCATCCAAAATCCGATCTTTGCATCAGCTTCTTTTGCAGTCGCACCATTGCATCAGATTCGTCTGCAATCCCATCATTGCCTATCTTCTGCAGTCCAATCATTGCATCGGCTTCTTATGCAGTCCCATCATTGCATCAGTTTCTTCTGTAGTCCCATCATTGCGTCAGTTTCTTCTGCATTCCCATTATTGCATCAATTTCTTTTGCAGTCCCATCATTGCATCAGGTTCTTCTGCAGTCCCGTCATTGGATCAGCTTCCTCCGCAGTTCCATCATTGCATCAGCTTCGTCAGCAATCCCATCATTGCCTATCTTTTGCACTCCAATCATTGCATCAGCTTCTTCTGCATTCCCATCATTGCCTCAGGTTCTTCTGCAGTCCCATCATTGCATTAGCTTCCTCCGCAGTTCCATCATTGCATCAGCTTCGTCTGCAATCCCATCATTGCCTATCTTCTGCAGTCCAATCATTGCATCAGCTTCTTCTGCATTCCCATCATTGCATAAGCTTCTTCTGCAGTCCCATCATTGCATCAGCTTCTTCTGCAATCCCATCATTGTGTCAGCTTCTTCTGCAGTCCCATCATTGTGTTAGGTTCTTCTGCAGTCCCCTGATTGCATCAGCTTCCTCCGCAGTTCCATCATTGCATCGGCTTTTTCTGCAGTCCCATCATTGCGTCAGTTTCTTCTGCAATCCCATCATTGTGTCAGCGTCTTCTGCAGTTCCATCATTGTGTCAGTTTCTTCTGCAGTCCGAGCATTGCATCAGCTTCTTTTGCAGTCCGATCATTGCATCAGTTTCTTCTGCAGTCGCATCATTGCATCAGCTTCTTTTGCAGTCCCATCATTGCGTCAGCTTCTTCTGCGGTCCAATTATTGGATCAACTTCTTTTGCAGGCCCGTCATTGCGTCAGCTTCTTCTGCAGTTCCATCATTGTGTCAGTCTCTTGTGCAATCCCATCATTGCATCAATCTCTTCTGCAGTCCCATCATTGCACCAGCTTCTTCTGCAGCGCCATCATTGCATCAGCTTCTGTCGCAGTCCCATCATTTTGTCAACTTCTTCTGCAATCCCATCATTGCATCAGCTTCTTCTGCAATCCCATCATTGCATCAGCTTCTTTTGCAGTCTCATCATCGCATCACCTTCTTTTGCAGTCCCATCATTGTGTCTTTCTTCTACAATCTCAGCATTGTGTCTGCAGTTTCATCATTGCATGAGTTTTTTCTGCAGTCCCATCATTGCATCAGCTTCTTCTGCAGTCCCATCATTGCATCAGCTTCTTATGCGGTCCCATCATTGCATCAACTTCTTCTGCAGTCCCACCACTGTGTTAGTTTCTTTTGCAGTCGCATCATTGTGTCAGTTTCTTTTGCAGTCCCATCATTGTATCAGTTTCTTCTGCAGGCCCATCATTGCATCACGTTCTTCTGCAGTCTCATCATTGCATAAGCTTGTTCTACAGTCCCATCATTGCATCAGTTTCTTCTGCAGTCCCATCATTGTGTCAGCTTCTTCTGCAGTCCCAGCATTGTGTCAGTGTCTTCTGCAGTCCGGTCATTGCATCAGTTTCTTCTGCAGTCCCATCATTGCATCACTTTCTTCTGTAGTCCTATCATTGCATCAGCTTCTTTTGTAGTCCTAGCATTGTGTCAATATCTTCTGCAAACCCATTATTGCATCATTTTCGTTTGCAATCCCATCATTGCGTCAGCTTCTTCTGCAGTCCCATCATTGCATCAGCTTCTTCTCCAGCCCAATTGTTGCATCGACTTCTTCTGCAATCCCATCATTGCATCAGTTTCTTCTGCACTCCCATAATTGTGTCTTTCTTGTGCAGTCCCATCATTGCATCAGCCTCTTGTGCAGTCCCATCATTGCGTTAGCTTCTTCTACAGTCCCATCATTGCATCAGCTTCTTCTGCAGCCCAATTATTGCATCAGCTTCTTCTGCAATCCCATCATCGCATCATGTTCTTCTGCAGTCCCATTATTGTGGCTTTCTTCTGCAGTCCCATCATTGCAACAGCTTCTTCTGCAGTCCCATCATTGCATTAGCTTCTTCTGCAATCCTACCATTGTGTTAGCTTCTTCTGCAGTCGCATCATTGTGTCCGTTTCTTCTGCAGTCGCATCATTGCATCAGTTTCTTCTGCAGTCCCCTCATTGCATCAGCTTGTCCTGCAGTCCCATCATTGCATCAGCTTCTTCTGCAGTCCTAGCATTGTGTCAGTTTCTTCTGAAGGCCCATTATTGCATCAGCTTCTTCTGCAGTCCCATCATCGCATCAGCTTCGTCTGCGGTCCAATTCTTGCATCGGCTACACGGGGGGGACGTCTCCTCGCTTTTATACGCAACTCCCCCCCCCCCAGTAGAAGTGGGCCGAAGGCCCCCAAGGGGGGGGGGGGGGGGGGGGGGGGCATTGGAGGGGGGGTTCAAGGAGGGGCGATGGGGGGGGGGGGTTGGGAGGGTCGGTTGGGGGGGGGGGGGTCCAGGTGGGGCGATTTGGGGTGGTGAGGGGGGGGGGGGGGGCACAGGCTCTCCTTACCTCCCCTTGCCCTCAATCTAACCATACCATCACCATAAACCTAACGCTAACCTAGTTGGTTTGGCCATGCCAGCCATGTTAATTGGGCTGCACAAGATCCCCCAAATTTCGTTCATGGCTGCTTTTGCCACATCATTGCTCTCAATTTTGGACCCCAACACTCATTCTAATCCGAGCCTAGGGTGAGAGCTAGGGCTAGGGGCAGGGCTAGGGTTAGGGTTAGGGTTAGGGCTAGGGTTAGGGTTAGGGTTAGGGCTAGGGTTAGGGTTAGGGTTAGGGTTAGGGTCAAGGGAAAGGTTTGGGGGTAGGGTTAGGAGTAGGCTGAGGGTTGGGGTGGGCATTAGAGTCAAGGTTGGGTTCAAGGATAATGTTGGGGTGCAAAGTGGACAAAATGGGCAAGGGGAATGAAAAAAAAAATTTTCGGGCGCCTTCGGCGCCACCATCTGTATGGCCAGTAGCTGTTGACCCTTGGCAACTAAGTGGGCCCGGAGGGCAGGGAGGGGGGGGGGGGGGGAGGGGGGGGGGGGGGAGTCGCGTACCAGAACCGAGGAGACGTCCCCCCCGTGATCGGCTACTTGTGCAATCCCATCATCGCATCATGTTTGTCTGCAGTCCCATCGTTGCATCTGTTTCTTCTGCAGCCCCATCATTGCATCAGTTTCTTCCACAGTCCCATCATCGTATCAGGTTCTTCTGCAGTCCCATCATTGCATCAGGCTCTTCTGCAGTCCCATCATTGTGTCAGTTTCTTTTGCAGTCGCATCATTGCATCGGTTTCTTCTATAGTTCCATGATTGCATCACGTCCCATTATTGTGTCTTTCTTCTGCAGTCCCATCATTGCATCAGCTCCTTCTGTAGTCCCATCATAGCATCAGCTTCTTCTGCAGTCCCATCACAGCATCAGCTTCTTCTGCGGTCCCATCAATGCGTCAGTTTCTTCTGCAGTCCCATCCTCGCATTAGTTTCCTCTGCAATCCAATCATTGCATCTGCTTCTTCTGCAGTCGCATCATTGCATCAGTTCCTTCTGCAGTCTCATGGTTGCAGCAGCTTGTTCTGCAATCCCATCAATGCATTTGCACTGCACTGCTTCGCAGTGTGAAGGACAATGAAGGAGAAGATTCCGGGGTGGGTCCGGTAGGACTAGGCCCGACTGCGCCCTGCCCGAAAGGCTTTTCTATGGAACCCTCATGGGCGAGTGAGTGGGGGACCAGAAATCCTAGGGCCCGGGAGACTGATCTTGCTTGACCACAACAGTCCCATAGTACCTACGGCTGGGGCGGAGCTAAAAGGGTCCAGTTTAGATTGGCGGTATCCCCGTGGTCTAGACCGAGTGGCCGGCAGGGGCTGGGTCACAGGTCCTCCTCCTCCTCCTCCTCCTCCTCCTCCCCTTCCTCGCTCGCTTCGCTCGCTTGAGAGACCTGCACGCGTGCACGGGTTAACGGCGCTAGCAGACCATTTTTGGGGGACCAACTATTGGCACTATTCCCAACTATTGCCACTCCCCGTCTACAACATGCCGCCAACAAATAACAGACCGCGTCTACAAACTACAGACCGCCTTCGTGGGTGCATGGGTAAACGTCATTATTGGAGGACAGGGGCCTTGCGCCAACACCCCCCCCCCTGCGCGTGCATCTCGTGCACGCCAAACCCTCCCTGCACGTCTCGTGCGCACCAAACCTCCCCATCCCCCCTTGACGAGGCGCGTGGTTCCAGGGTAACTACCATACGAATCCTAATTATTTGCGGAATCCTAATTTTCACTTTGTTGCCACTGCAAACGACCAGGGGTACCTTGGACTCCGGGATTGCAATCCATTCCTGCACACTCATAAAAATGTGGATCAGTTGGACTCTGGGATTGCAGTCCATAGCACAGAAAATCACCAACAAGCAAGTGTTTCGGATGATTCATGTCTACCAGTTTTTCAACGAACCAGTTCCATACTCCTCCATAATAGTGCTCATGGCACATGAAATGCTGGAACACCAATGGAATTTTGCAACATGGCCTGACCATTTCTTCACAAAACCGGTCGATAATAGTGCACAGGGCACATCAAACCCTCAAGAACACCACAGAAAATTCTGCAGGAGCAGACAACAAGAAAAACCACAGCACTGTACATGGCTGTGAAAGAGAAATACCATGAATACAGAAAGGCTCACCGAGGCAATTCGCAATTTGGCCCTTGGCACCAAAAGGCGGACCACATCATTGCCATCCTGTTGGAACTGGATATCATACTTTCCATTCCCATGATTTTTCACCACCTTGGCCCGAACTGTACAAAACACTCCTCCATACGAAAAACCCCACAGCCTTCGGGGCAGGCTTTGGGGCAGGACTGCCATTTGGTTGGGGGCTGGCTACGCATCAGAAGGTTTGTGAGCACGCTGCAATAGCAGGTTCGCATGCCCTGGCAGCACACCCCTAGCTGGCCCAGAGCCCAAGGGGTTCTAAACCCGCCGTCGCGCGCACAGCCTGGCGAACCACCCCTGTGATCGCTCTTGTGTTGTTTACCTTGGTTTGGGCGAATGGGCCTGTTTTCTGGCCAGGAGAAACCCTTGACCCGTGGGTTTACTCCTTTTTACCTCTCCCTGCCGTGTGCAACTCACCAGCACCACGTGGTGGCGGCGAGTTGGGTCGTGGGAAATCAGATGCGGAACCAGACAAATTCAAACTCCCAGCCAGGCGTCACAGAACGAACCCCTTTATCTGCCTTGGGGCATGACAAACACAGCTCCCAAATTGGGAGATACCGGATCCAGAATCACTGAAACATTCTCTAGAAGTGAAGCAAGGTGCAGAATAGGGCAAGATATGGGGAAGGGAGGGCCAGCAAGCAGTGAGGCAAATGAACAGCATCCCTCCCGCGGTTCTGACATGGATACTGTAGCAAAGGGGGGGCAGGGGCAAAAATTAATTTTTTTTGCGATGTTTTTTGCGGAACCAATTTTTGCAAAGGACAGGAAGCCAAAAAAAATTTGCGCTTTTTTTTGCGGTTCACAGCACCTTGGGCCAAGAATTAAATATTTTCGCAAATAATTAGGATTCGTGCGGTATGCGGAGAGGCCTAGAATGACGAGTTTATCCCAGACCCATGTCAACTGAACCAATTCTACTCTGAAACTCGATTCATTGAGACAACAATTGACTCCATCCTACCCCAAAACACATGCCCTGTCCCGGCCCCAATAAGTTCAAATGCGTCCCTGCCTGCCCCCATGTGGACCCGAGACCCAAACCCAAGACATGCACAAAACCACAACCGGTGTATGCCATGCAGACCTGCGGGAGTAGCCTCTGACACACACTGTGGATGCGGGCCGTGAGCATGTCCCGAAACGTGTTTCGCACACATTCGTTCTCGTGGAGCACATGCTGCACGACATGAGGCACACGATTGTCGATGTGCTTCTTGAGCAACCGCTCCTTTTCGAACTGCACCTCCGCCTCACGGCTCATGCTCAGCTTCCGCGTTATGTACTTTACCCCCTCGTGCCGCAGCCCCAGCAGTCGCAGCGAGTGCTGTGCCGCCGGCACCAGCCCCTTCGCCGGGGCTCTGAATGCCGAGGGCTCCTTCAGCGGCTTGTCACCCAGCTCCTGCCACGCGCGCTTCCGCCCCCGACCCTGATCTGCAGCCTCCCACAGCCCCGCCTCCCTGGACTGCAACTGCGCATGCCGTTGCATGTGGCGCCACTGCGCCTCCTCCTCCTCCTCCAATATGCTCTTCTTGGGCTTGGCGGTTGCGGCGCATGGCGCATTGCGCCCGCATGTGGAGAAGGCAGGCGCCCACACGGAGGCGTTCTGTGGGGCCTTCCGGTGATGGAATGCGGCCAGGCGCGGATCTGGTTTCCGGGGCTTGGGTTGGGCGAGGTCTTCTTCTTCAACGGACCCCAGGATGGGGCAGGGCGCGATGTCATTGGAGGAGCGGTCCACGCGGGGTCTCTTCGCCTTCCTGTCCTCGTCTACAGCTTCACAATGGGATGAGGGCCGTTGCATGAAGTTCTGGTATGCTCTATCAAGCCCCCAAAATTGGAATGTGCGCTCCAGCCAGTCCCTTGAACTCGTTTTCCAGTACACGGCGGAGTTGTGGACAAAAAACAATCAGACACCCAGAAAGTGTCTAATTAGTGGCTGCTCTCCATCGCAGGAAAAAGACCTGTTCAAACAAATGGTGTGCACAGCGGTTAAAACAAACATCTGGTGTCAAGCACACACAACCGCCTGTGGGGTCATGGACAGTGGTAAGATAGCGGTTTGAGATGCCATAGGGCGGTCTCTATGGGCAATCCTTCATGTGAACGCCCTTAGGGACTGCGATGGTGTGCAGAGCTGACCTGGTGGGTAAGTTCAACCTCCCCACAGCAAGCGTACGCCAAATTTTCATTGTTATGTGCTGGTTGGACCCCCCCGCACCCCCTGCTGTCTGCCCGAGTACAGCACACTGGACTGCATGTACACAGCATAGCCGACATGCAATACACCACGACATTCGTCACATGTGCTCAGTCATTGTGGAGTCATTCTGGAGTCATTCTGGACAAATGGTGTACGGTAAAACGATTGGCAAATACTAGACATAGAGCCCAGGCCAGGGAAGTATTAGAAGGGGGGGCGGTCTGAAGGGGGCCATGAGGCAACGGATACTGGGCTCGCATACACCCCCGTGTCACAGGCGCATGGTCATCACCACTCAGTTCAGTGTTTTGCCTTGCTGTCCTGCAGCACAGACCAGCTCTGTACCACTCCAGGTGGCTGTTAATTGTGCATCGGCCTTGGCCATCAGTACACATGGGTCAGCTCGCTCCCACCACCCACCCACAGCGCCGGTTAGTCTTTAACCCTTGCTCTGCGGGCTTACTGTGACCTCCTGCTCTCTGGCACGTAAAAACTTGTCATGTTCAAACTCCGGGGGCGCAAAGGCGTCCCAATGCTTCACTTTCAAACTGACTTGTGCAGTACCACTCCAGGCGGATTACCTGTGTGCGTTTGCTGCTGCCTACATATCTGAGCCAGCTCGCACCCACCGCCCTCCCACAGTGCCGGTTAGTCTCTAACTCTTGCTCTGCGGGTCTCTCACTCCCCCCCCTCTCTCGCTCTGTCTCTAACTCTGACCCTATCTCTGACCCTCCTCCCTCAGTGACCCACCCTCTCTCTCTCACGCATGTCATGTGGGGCGCAATGGCACCTTTGGAGGCGCTATGGCGTCCCGACGTTTCACTACGTGTTGTGACTGCTTGTCTCTTCAACAGTGCACCTCTGTACCGCGACTCTCTCCTGTTCCATGCCACATCATGCGCCTGTCACATGATGACGTGTTTCGCCCTTGCTCCATGGGCGAAAAGGCTTCCCATTGCTGTTCCATGCCGCTGCTCTGCTCTGTGCTGCCATCGCCCCCCGTTCACCCTGGTCAGCTCAAACCCACCACCCTCCCACGGTGCCGGTTAGCCCCCGTCATGTGCACTGGGCGTCCCTCTCTCGCTCTCTCTTCCCCCTCTCGCTCTCTCCCCCTTCCCCATAAAAGTAGGGGCTTTTTCGGGACGCTTGGTGGTATTCCATCCCCCTCGAGGCTTGAACCCTCCCTCACTAGACAGGAGCTGTGCGGTGTCCCACTGAGCCTTGAAAAGCGGCTGTCTGCATCTCATTGTTCTGGCCTTTGACGCTCCACTGTGGGTCATCCCCTGTCAGGCATATCGCCTTTCACGCGGGGGCGTGTTCAGCAGGGTGTAGAGGAACTGAATGGCGTCTCCGGATTCCGGGTCCGCCTGCTCGAAGAGCGTTCTCTGGAACAGCCGTAGGAGATCAGCTCGGCCCGCCAGCCACACGTGCATGCAGTCACCAGTTCTGCTCACTGACGAGGGTACTGCTTTGTGTCCCTCCGCAGTCGGACAGTGGAGGATCGCCTCCCACTGGAACGGGTGCCACTGGCCTGCACTCTTGGGCCGCCACTGAACCTGCATGTTCGCCAGTGCCTGCGTCTTCAGGGTCCAGTTGATCTGGACCATCACCGAGTACAGCTCCTGATTGCTCATCAGCAATGGCTCCCCATGCTTGTCCACAATCTCACAGTGCATCCTGGTGCTGTGTGGTTGGTCCAGTCGGAGCCAGATCTGCTGGTTGCGGGCCCAGGCCATTGTGGTCAGTTCTGCATCAATTGCCCTCAGCCCTTCATCCGCAATGGCGTCCAGCTGGCTCAATGCTCACACCTTGAAGCGTTGGCGTTCTTGCTGAGGCTTGATCTTCTTCGGTGCTGGCTGGACTTGTGTGTACGGGCCATGTCGCTGCAGATGTGATCCCTGTTCTCTCCATTTCCCTCCGGACGGCATTACGCCCCGAGGCTCTCCCGCGGCAAGACGCGGGTTGTGTGCCGGTGTTCTCCTGCCACCAATTGTCACTGCTGCTGCTGTGTGCTTGAGCTCACTGCGACAGGACGCAGATCTTGCGACAACTCGCTTGACACTGCTGTGTGCTTGAGCTCACTGCGACAGGACGCAGATCTTGCGGCGACTTGCTCTGCGTCAAGACGCAGGTTTCGGCCATGCACGCATTGCTGTGCTTGGGTCCTGTGTGAGTGTCGCACCAAAAGCAGGGGTTGCAGGCCCTATTGTTATCGACCCTGTCCGAGGCTTCTGCTCTTCCTGAGCTTTCTCCTCTTATGCTGCCGCCCGGTGTCGCTCACATCCGTACTGAAGGACAGTGTTTCTGTTGCGGACAGTGTTTCTGTTGCAGACAATGCATCTAGCTGGCCTCCCTGGTGTGTGTGCCCTTTAATGATGTCCTCACTTTCCGATCCGCTCGAGGTGTTTGGTCCCATTCCATGTGGTGCCGGTTCCCCAGACGCCTCACCTGTCAGCTCTTCACTTTCCATGGGTACCATACCCAGGGATGACCATAGCGCTTTGGTGCCCTCTGATTCTGATCCCGATCCCCCCCTCAATCCTATCGTGGACTCTGATCCCGATGATGATTGCTGTGCAACATGTTGGGACCACAGCGGGCTCGAGCACATGCCTTCCATTGCCAATCCATTTGCCACTTCGTTCCCCTGCACATTGACATGTGCTGGGACGTGCTCCCACCTGACTTCTCTCCCTGGTGTTGCCATTTCCCGGAGCAGCATTTCCCACACGGGGACGTGGACCTGCAGCTTACCAGATGTGGTTGTCCACCCCTTTGATTTCCAGTGCTGGGCTCTGCCAGTCGCTCCCAGTTGCAGGTACTGCGAGTCGGTGAGGATGGCCAGCTTTGGTACTCAGAACCCCTGCAGGGCTTCCAGTGCCGCCCAGAGCTCCGCTCCGTTGTTTGTTTGTCTGTGGCGTGTCGGCACATAGCCGCAGAAGCGCACCTCTGGCCCTTGCTCATCGTCTGCTGCAAATACGCCAAAACCACCGGCTCTACGCTTGTCCTTGTGACCCAGTCTTTTGGACGACCCATCTGTGTACACAATCCTGTAACCCTTTGCGACCAGTTCTGCAATCAGATCTTGCACTCCTTGAAGCACTCCCGGGCCTGCCTGCCTCGGGCGCTTTGGGCGTGGCTCCGCTTCTCTATGCCAGCTGTGTGAGCTGGTGCTGCATTCTTGTGAGAAGCACTCTGTGTGCGTTTGCCACCACGCACTCCATTCCCCACGTACTTGTACTTCCTCTCGTCGCGGCTGCACTCCAGTATCACGAAGTTGCTCCAGCGACTGTTGAAAACCTTTCCACAGCTCCCTGCGCTCCCCAGAGCAGAACCCCACCCATTCACACAGCTCCCTAAGCCAGGTCGTCAGGTATGATGTGAACACCGGCGACGCTCCTGCTTTGACTTCACACCGATATCGCCAGTGGGCACTTCTTGCTGACCACATTGCCCAGCCTTGATTGGTGTTCGGCAGCCACTCCTGTTGGTCGGACTCCAGCATGTCTCGGACCGCTGACTTCCCTTTCCCGGTTTCCACCGGACCGTAGTAGTGCTGTATCACCGCCGCAGCTGCTTTAAACATTGGGCATTCGACCATCGCGTGCCTGATCGTTTCCTTCTGGGAGCATACCGGGCATTTGTCCGTGGCCGACCTCTTGTAAACTCTTGCATGCACAGTCAGCTTGTGCCACAGAACCTTTTGTGCAAAATCCCGCACCCTTGGTGGTAATTGCGCTTGCGCCCACTGTTCCCATACCTCTGGTGTCTGTGGGTCGCGGACTCCAGGCTGTGATGCGTAGAATTGGAGCAGCCATGCCCTGGTCCAATTTTGGGCGTGGACTGCGGGGGTATCAAAACCCCCTTGCGATGGGACTTTATTGAGAAGTCGTCCGCCATGATTGTACACTCCTTTCCATGTTCGAGGCAGAGCATTCAACAACCTCACGTCATCCAAAGATTGCAATTGACCCCACGTCAGTACCCCCTGCCGAATCATTTTCGTGTTGTGGTAGGAGCACTTGAATTCGTTTCGAAAGTACACAGAGTGCCACAGCGGCAGTTGTTCCCGGTTCGCCGGGGGGGCTACCGGTCGGGCCATCCGCTGTATATATGAGTGTGCTTTTGCAGACCATCCCAAAAACGTCAGCTCCGCCGTCCGGACCATGCCCAGCTGGACATATGGAAGGTTGTCTTTGGTTGGTATGAACCCGATGGTTGTCGCCCATGCGTGGAAGGTCTCCACTGCCTTATTGGGATACTTGTGCGGCTCCCCCAAGAGGCTGACAAACGGAGCCACTGCCTGATGCATGAGAACCAGCTCTGGCTCTGGCAGTGCCAGTCCCCCTTGCGTCCTTGGCCGTGAGAGGATTGGCAGGGTGATTCCCCAACTGTTGGTGCCCATGGTCACGTGGTACACCAGCTTTAGCTGCCTGATCACTGGGACGGGGGCGTAGTACGCCTTGGAAACCCAGGCCACAACTGGTAGGATCCATGATGTCAACATGAAGGCACGTTCATCCATCGTCAACCGCAGCGTGGACACTATCCGTGCGCGACGAAAGGCCTCCTGTACCGCCGGTGCAAAGGCCTGTTCTATCGTCAGTCCCCATCCTTGGTCATCCTGATGGTGCCGTATATTTCCCAAGCGTATACCCAGGTACTTGACGAAGTTTTTGACGTCCACTCCTATGTCCCACTCCATACCCCCACAGTTGCGAACTATCGCTGCTGTTTTGTTCAGGTTGACCTTCAGTCCAGAGAAGTGTCCAAAATGGGACACTACTTTCCAAACCCTCCCCAGTAGTTGCGGGTTGGCCCGCCCGTCCAAGAAAATAATGAGATCGTCTGCATACATCATTACAGTCAGTCCCGGACCCAGTTCTTGCAGCGGGAAAATCACGAAGGAAGCCACCAGGGAGAACAGTGCCGGGGAGAGCAGGTTCCCCTGGCGCGTGCCCGCACGTGGGTGGTGGTAGATTCCTGGCACGTATCCCTTGCCAACTGAGTACAGATAAGGTGCTCGCAAAAGGTGCAGTATCAGTCGGATGTACAGGAACGGTACGCACATTAAACCCAGTGCCGCCGACACCATCTCGTGGGACATTGTGGGGAACGCATTTCTGAAGTCCACTGATAGCGCTGCTCCTTCACTTAGGCCATCCCAGAGAGCGCGTGAGCCGTAGACATGCTGGAGGATACTTCTGTGACGGAGGAAACCTGTTTGCTGCGACGGGATGCAATGTAGGAGTACATCCTCCGGCTGGATCAGGAGAATGTTGGTGAGCCATTTCTGCCGTGTCGTTTGCAGGGCAATTGGTCGGAGGGAATCTGGCGTTTGCATTGCTTTTGTCTTGGGGATCATTGTCACCACTCCCGATGTCCATGTCTCCGGCACGGAACCCGCGTCAAGGAAGCGCTTCAGTGACTCATACATTTGCGGCTCAAAAATTTCTGAGAACCTCTTGAAGAATTTTGCCGAGAAGCCATCCAATCCCGGGGAGCTGTTGCTGTTCAACCTCTTGAGACCTTCATGTACTATGTCCATGGAAAGCTGCTTGAACAAGAGTCGACCTGCCTTGCGCAGTCGCTGCTCCACTCCTAGTGACTTCAAGTAGGCCACACACTCTTCCTCTGTGGCTCCCGTTGGGGTGGACACTCGATCCCAGTGCTCCACCAGCTCCTTGGCTACTACTGCCTTTGCTCCGCGTACTGCCGTGCCTGTCCGGGACACCAGCTGCTGGAGTTTTTTTCTTTCCTGTAGCTCCCGCATGAGTCGGTACAATTCATTTCTGCGTGTTCTTGGGTCCCCGGATGTTTCCCCTGACGCGATCACCCCCTTGAGCTTGGAGAGCGTTTCCATGCCTGTTCTATCACGCTGTGCTTTTTCATATACCCCAACCAGGAGGGTGTAGGCCGTTGCACCTTCAGTCGCCCCAATTCCCAGCGAAGATAGAAATTGATAGGCCGCCGGCGTGACGGAATCCCTTGTGGAGACTTGCAAGAGACGTAGTGCTTGAAGTTCCACAGACCATTTTTTGTTTTTGTGTTCCCTGTGATAGTTGACTGCTTGAGTTTGGATGCAGCGCAGCGCATCTTCCCACCATTGGTCCCCTGTCGAGGTGATAGACTTGAGAGTGGTCTCCAGGTCTTCCATTGCCTCAGAGTCCTGTAGGATCGTCTCTGGGCAGTAGAACCTGGGGATGGTGCCTTCAGCTTCGAAGGATGGGGGTGTGAATTCTGCTAGGACCGCTTTGTGGTCTGAGTTGGCTGCGAACATGGGGTACACGCTGGTCGCCAAGCTCAACATATCCGACGTCGCATGTATACGGTCAATTCGGCGTAATCTCTGCGGGTCGAGCCGTTCTCCTTCCCGTAGGTAGCCATACGTGAAGCCCGTTGGACACGATGACTCTTTGTCTTTGATATCCGTTAGGGTTGGACAATGGATGTCCACCCAAACGTCCTGCAGGCCCGCTTTCGCCAAGGTGGTAACTTCCTGTTCTCTGGCACGTAAAGACGTGTCATGCTCAAACTCTGGGGGCGCAAAGGCGTCCCTGTGTTTCACTACTAAGCTATTGTGGTCCGCACACAAGATCAGGTTCGGTCCATGCAGTTCTTTGGCGATGTCTTTCCATTGCTGTTGCCGTCGGGTGTGCTTGTGGTGGAAATGGGCCACTACTAAAGTGATCTCTAGTGGACCACTCAACAGTGAGGCCTTGAGCACTCTGGGAGACAAGAACTTCATTGATTGCAATGTCCACTTGGAAGTTTTCCACGCCAGTGCCACTCCTCCCCTGCCTTCTTCGTGAAGTGGTCCGTCCAGGCAGTACCCGTACTTGGATAGGCACCGAATGGCCGCCTGGCGATCCTCCGTCGTGACGAAATGGGGCTCTTGGATGGCGAAGAGATCCACCTCCAGGGACCGGAGTAGTGACCCTAGGGCCACTATGCGTGTTTGCTTCCGTTTTCTCATGGTTATTTTGGTTTGGAATCCATTGATGTTTTGGGACAAGACTCTGAGCGTACTGCTCAGAGGGATGCACGATGCAGACGTCATCATGCTACTCCATTGGACGACGATGCGTCATCCTCCTTCAAGTCCCGCTTGCGTTTGAGGGAGCTAATGACCTTGTCGACTTGGTCGTCCAACTCCATAGCCCTGGCCATTTCACCTGCGGTGATCAGGCCTTGCTTGCGTGTCGTTGTGTCACCCGTGTTCCTGGGCCGATCCGTGATGCGCTTTTTCCGTGCCTCGTAGTCTGCCTCGGAGATCACAAACATGGGGGGCATTCCAGAGTCCGACAGATAGACTTTCCCAATGAGCTGTGACACACTTTCCCCAGTCAGCCGCCACGTGGCCGTGCGCATTTCCCCAACATTCCACCTGACGCGGTCTGCAATGTACCGACACTGTACCGAGGGAGCAAGGGCCTCGGTGAGATCCGAGAGATACCACCATGGTGCCACATCCAAAATGTATACTGTGCCCACCAGTTCCTTTTTCCACGTCGAGGGAACAGTGGGCTTGGAGATGATGTCTCTGTCGAGGAACTGTCCTGTCTTCAGGTCCTTGAAGACGGCCCCAATGGCTGCCACCAGTTCACGGTACCTTGTCTTCAGCAGTGAATGCCCAGTTTCTGTGAGGCCCAACAGCAGCTTACTTGGGCCCAACACATGGATCTTCACTGGGGATTGCGCTTGTAAGACGCCTGGGATCGTCCAGAACATTGCGAGAACTGAGGCATACAGCATGGGTGACCACGTTTCCTTATGTGTTTTCTTTACCCAAACCTCATATACAGCAGACATGTTGGTCAGGTTGGCCCCACGATACCATTCCACTGGCTGAATCTGAAACCTTGGTTTGGATCCGAATTGTGAGACCACTGTGTTCACTTGTTCCTCGTTCAATTCCGTAAAAAACAACTTGGAGTTCCGGGGGTCTCTTCCCGGGAGGAGATGGACTTCATCAGAGTTCAAGCCGATAGACCCCAGCAGGCCATTGATCAGGTCATTGTGAAGCTGGATGGCGTATTGATTGTCCCGCACTTCTGGTTCATGGAACACCACCTTATCGACTTCTGCCCCAGGTGTCATAAGCCGCAGGAGCTTGTACGTCGGGGGCGGTGACAGGCTCCTGGAGTCTCTTGTGCTGCTTGCAATCCAGACATCGAAGCAACCATGAGTGCGCATATGCATGAGGGACCTGTCTGCCATTTGCAGCTTGTTGCATCCAAAAGGCAAGTTAGAATTGAGGGCAAGTGCCCGATTGAGGAACGATGGCTTGTCATCATCATCGCTGACAGGTTCGAGCAGGATAGCAACAAAACGACCCAGCATGGGCAGCTCAGCAAGCAACCTCTTAATGGCATTTTGGATTTTGTCATACTCAGTCATTTCCCCAACGAGCACAACGTTGGGGCGACTGCCGTAAAGAACGGCAGCTAGTTTTTCAGACGAATCACAGTCCTGGAAGAGGTTGTACGACAGGGAGGCAGCCTCTGCAACACCACTCTTCAGCACCACTTCATCCTGGATGATGTAATCCGCGTCATCGATGGCTGCCAGACACGCCAATTGGCCGGCGTCGGCAGGGACGATGACCTCATCGCCTGGTGTGGCCAGACGGGCCTGGATGTCCCGGACACTCATGCGGTCAGGGGACAGGGAGGTGATGTCGGCGGCAGTTTGTCAAGGCCCAGCGGCCCGGGCAAGCATGGACAAAAAGACACCGAAAAAAATAGACACTCAAAAAGGGGGGGGGGGGTGGCTGGGACCCCCTCCTCCTAAGGTGTCCAACCCAAAAAGGTTCAAAAATCCCTTTTCCTGCGATGCACACCAGCATACCTCTGGATGGACATTGGGATTGCAATAGAATGCAAGTTCCTTGTGGAACAAAAAAGCAGTACTTGTTCAAGGATATGTTGGGAAGAGGATATGCAGTTTTGTGTGGGATGGGGTGAATTGCTCTCAGAGCTGTTTTCTGAAGACATATCACATTGTTCATTGTCAACAAGAGACGGCGGCAAAAACACGCAAAGAGAAAGCTGATCACACGGCCAACGGAGGAACTAGAGTAACCGGTGCCACGGTGTCAACACTGCAGGCATCCTCAGCACAGTCTGCGTTCGCAAGTTACGCGTCCCCTGCAGTGATAAGGGCAAGAAAAGGAAGCGGCAGATTGATTCGGACAGTGATAGCCCGGCATATTATTCAGGACCACCCCTATATTTCTGCACCACCAATGCCTCGTATTAGTATAGTATTAGTATAGTATAGTATAGCATAGCATAGTATAGTACAGTATAGTATAAACATGCACCCCGTCGCACACCGCCTCTAAGAGTTTCCATCCTCCGACACGCGCCGTACCCTTTGGTCCGTGCAGGTTTATGGGATGGTGGTACCTTCTTCTGTGAGAAAGGCATGTGCATGCCTTTGTAGACGAGGTTGCAACCTTCATGTCCAAGAAAGCATGAATAGGCATAGTTTAACACATTTAATTCCAAGGACAACAATTCATTGCACACATTTGTTTTTGCATAGCTTAATGAAATTTTGACCAGTGCGGATTAGCCGATGCTAAGGGGGAGGGAAGGAGCAATGCCAACAAAACCTCATGGTCGTTGTTTCTGCATTGTTTGACACTCATTTCGTGGCAATTTTTCTCATGCTTTGCCGCTTTAGTTCCACGGCTTTGGAACTAGATTGAAACAATATGTGGAAACGGCGTTCAAAGGGGATGTGGAAACATTTGTTGTTGGTGTTGTTCTCATTGTGCGCCACGACGGAACACCCAAAACCGAGGCACAACCCCGATTTCCTAGGTGTGTCCACATGCAAGTTGGAAAACTACCATGACAAATCCAAAGCTTGGCCGCTATTCTTACGACGCATGAGCCGAGGGATCCGTGACCATGCCCACCAGAGCAAAATCGTTTCCACAACGCGAAAAATGAACATTGTTCCGCTTTCATGTTCTATCCACCAAATCTTTTGATAACTCCTCACTTTTGAAAGCGCGGAAGCCTTAGCAAGGGGTTAGGGCCTTGGCAATTTTGTCTGACATTGTTGCAACGGTGGAAGGGGTGCCGAGGAAGAGGCTTGAGCACTAAAAATCTGGTTTTTGGGCCCGGGGGCCAACACATGGTCCGCGCCACCCACAGCCGGGAGGCCGTGGACCCTAGCATCGGTGGGCACAGCTCGTGGCACTGCTGCCTGAGGCCCATCCGGTCTCCCCCACGGGTGGCGCTGGCTGGCCTCCTTCCGGGACAACTTGCTACGGTGGTTTGCGCGACTCCCATGGCGGGTGCAGCCGGGAGTGTCTTTCACCGAATCGGCGTTGGACTATGAGGAGTTCACTAGGGCTGCCTTGCCGGCCCCACCCGATGAGCGACACCGGGGGCTGGCCCTGTCTTTGCACGACCGTGCCTAGGTGTTACGCCCGGCACTCAAGGCGCGAGAAGGGCACCTGCTGTCAAAGGATCTCGTATAAGGGGCGTTGACACGCACTTGCAGATCTTTGATTCCCATAAGGGGCCACATGTAAACAAGATTATAGGCGCACCCATACTTTGCGGCACGCAGACACATGCAGCCACGCTGCACTGTATGGCCAAGTGGCATCAGCGGCTGCACTCGCTTGTGCAGCACCGCAAGCGCCACGCGGCGTTCTTGGTGGGCTATTTTCCTGTACCAACAGAGGGACACACGGTACTCTGGCTGGGTCAGCAGGCGGTGCGCTGGCCCCCCCCTTGGGGTCCAAGGTTGCCGCCTCCCCTGCCACGTCCCAAGCTGGCTCCAGCGTATTGACCGGCACCCTGGCAATGTCGCCCAGCCCTACCGCGGAGGGAGCAAGGCAGCTTCTTGGGCGGAAGTGTATGCCGGCAGCACCAAGCGCCTGCCTACAGGTGGTGTAAGAAGTGGCAGAGGGGAGCGGTGTCATTCTGCGCCAAGAGGCACATGCCCATGCGGGCCCCACAACAGCCGGGTCCGCGAGTGGCGGGAGATCCATGACCCGCCCGGGACGCCGCACAATAGCCTCGGAGGCAAGATGAGCGACTGGAAGGGCCATAAAGGCAAAGCTCTACAACCCTCAGGGTGGGCATGCACCACCTTTAGGGGACGCGCCCCGGGGAGCGCACGAGCGACTGGCGCCGCTGCTGGCGGGCGCACTGAAGGACCGCCGACGATGCCTACGGCAGCAGCGACGAGTTTGACGATGAGGACAAGGACGAGAATGACACAGACATGATGGACGACGTGGGCGCCCGGAAGCACGCAAAGCGGGAGGTGGGGTGCAGCAGCCTAGCCCCCCCCCCCCCCTGCCGAGGACAGCAACCCCCCGTGCCGAGACATTGATATTTTCAACACCCCTCTGTCAAGGGAGGGGGGGCGAGTCCACGGGTCTTAGGACGCCAACTCCCCCTCCCCAAGGGGCCTCCGGCCAACAGCTAGTTCTCAAAGGCTCTAGCCTAAGGAGGCTATGGGCGCCAAGGGCACCCGACGTTCTATGGGCACCAAGTCTGCCCACCTTGCTTCGTTTGCACTTTTGTGCATTTGCAGGGCTTAGTGAAATGGTTTAGCCCATGCGGTCATGCTCAAGAAGGCGGAGGCGATGTAGCTCTTGGACAGAGATTAAGAGCGGCGCGGAGATTAAGCCATCTGGGCCCCCGATAAGGCAGTAGTTCCATCGGCTGTTCCATCAAGCCGTCCATGCTTTGAGCACCAGATTCGCAAGACGAGACACTTTCCAAATGTCATTTGTTGCACTTTGAAGATCCCGCCCTCGAAGCTAGGCCCTAGCATGAGGTAGCAGTTCGTGTGGGGCGAAACTTGTCGGCGGCCGCGATACTGTCGAACCTAGCGCTCGGCCTTTCCCTAGAAAGTGTTCCAAGTAGCCACTCTTGGTCTTAGGCCCTTCCCTGCCCTTCTTTGCATCTTTTTTTGGAGAGAAGGCTTTTGCAAGTGTGGTGTTAGCGGGGAGGGGTGATGTGCTATGGCCACACTTTTGCACTTGCCTTCCAACCCACACTTTATATGTGTCTGTATATTGACACTAACCCCATATCCGCCTCACAAGCCCATCCCCTAGAGGTTCGTAGTGCAGCTGCAAATACCCAAGCCAATGATACCCTACCCTCTATTGGAGCAAGGGGCGGTGCTAACCGTCGGATCACACGTGGACCGCATACCTAACTGTTCGGAGGTGCCCGACCCCCCCCTCTCCCTCCCGTGACGTAGTGAGGTCGTAACGTGGCACCTTATGCTGTCGTCTTAAACCGTCTTACGCCGCCGTCGTTTTGCTTTCGGAGAACAAGGTGTCCGCCACAATAACCGTTTTCCAACCAATTTTGGAAATGCACGATCTTGACGTCGTAAAATCTACGGCGCACCATTTCCGATGCATCCTAACCCCCTAACCCTAATCAAGACTGAATATTGGGACCGAGCTGGTGGGAGAGGGAACATTAGCTATGACTAGTGAGGGACATCAAGAAGAATTCACACATTGATGGCTCTTGACAAAGTGAAATCAGCTTGCAAGTGAACGCTATCACCACGAGGCCCACTTTCAAGGCTTTTTGGACTTTTGCGGGGCCAAAATGCCCCAAAACTTAGGCGGCCCTTTACGCACGTCCCAAAATTGCCAGAGTTCCCAAATGGGTACCACCCCAAAACGGGGCTGAAAAACCACTTTGAAAAATTGCACAATTGTGCTCTGCAGGGAACACCCCCAAAAACCTGTGAATTATCCAAAATGGCTGTGTGTAGGGGGTACAACATGTGACAGTCAAAAGTCATGTATCCCCTTAAAATTTGGGCACTGCAGTGTCCATCCAAAGAAAAATCCAATTGTTCCAAATCATCCGCTGCTGCATTTCAAACCACACTGCAAAATGCAACCTAAAAAATGAAGCAAGGAGGATGACAGGCAAACACATGCAAAACTCTGGTTTGCTTTTTGTTACCGCGTCTGCTGACCCAGTCACTGTGATTGTATGCGAAGCGTCAAGAATAATGCACCACCAGTGGTGCCGACCAACAACGAAGGCGCCGCCAGTGCGGCCAATCCAATAATAAATGACAGCAACAATGCCTGCAAAAGAAATGGCGCAGCAGGGGTAAAAAAATGGCGAGTCGCTGAATTTGGGCACTGCAGCGCCCGAAATTACCAAAACATGAAAAAGGGCACCAGTCTCACAGCTGCATAGAACAGGACGGGCGACAGTGTGCAAATCGAGGCGAAAAACCTACTGACATGGACACAGGCAGTGCCAACCGCACAACGCAGTCTACTCCTTCTTGGCGGGTGCCTTCTTACCCTTGGCCTGACCTACTTTGGCGTGAAACATATTGAGGGGGGTGCTGTCCTTGGCCTTTTTGGCTGGCCTTTTGGGGGGACCATCAACCTCATCCCCACTGTCGTCGGAGGACAGCTTCTTCTTGCTGGGTGTGCTCCTCTTCTTGCTGTCACCTCCTCCGACCACCACGATCTCCTCCTCCTCCTCTTCCTCCACATCGTCCCCCCCCTCCTCATCTTCCCCGTCCCCAGGCCGCTGCACCACAACTGGCATACAGTCCCTAATCCTTGGCATCCAAGCGTCCCAATTAACCAAGTAGACACAGTCCATCTCCTGCACATAGGCCGCTAGCTGTTCACAGAACTCGTTAAACAAACCCTGGCGCCCAGTGAAACAAGCTGCCAGACAGGGGGACTCACGAAGGCAGGACAGGAGCTGTGCTGGCAATACAGCCGATGCTGTCAAAAGCAGGAGCCACACTTCATCCTCGGACTGTCTGTCGCGTCGGGGAACAATACCAAGCACACGCAGGAGCCAACCAGCCGCCGCCAGACCAATGGTGCCGTATGCACCCTGATCGCAAATGAAAATATTCGGGACCTTCACCCTAAACTTGTCGGGGACACAGAAGCAAATAGTCCTCTCCTCGAACCGATAGGTCGGGTGACCGACTGCCTGATCAAAAAAAGAGGTCATAATATACTGCCAGCCTCCACACTCCTCAGAGTCGCGCAACTGATTAACCAGGAACTTAACGTCGGCCGCCATTCCACCAATAGCCACAGGTACCAACTTCCCAGCAACCTTCAGCACCAGCGGATGGATATCGTCCATTTGTTCCTTCGTACACTCAATGAAGACCTGTTGTCAAAAGCACATTTCATTACAGATGGGCACTGCAGTGCCTATAGTGAACAGCAATGCGAAATCGATCCCATTTTTATGCCCAACGGTTGCATACAAGTTTGTACTCCCTCAATGCAATCGTATACGGGATAGCCTTGCCAGGAACCAACGCAATTGCCTCTGCCCGGGCTCCAGTTGCTTCAGTCCCATCCTGCGGCTTGTTGAGCCAGATAGTTGTCGATTTCTCCCCATCAGTCGCTGTCACTGCAGCTTCCTTGACAGGCCTCGCCAGCGCAATCCTCAGGTCAGCCCATTCCTCATCCTTCCACAGCGGTGCTTTCTGGATGGTGTCCCAGCTTGGTAAAGGATTTTCAGCACTCCAGGTCCATTTCCCTAGTGACAATTTGGCGGCCCTCGGCGACTTTGCAAGCAGTTTGCGGACTCTTTGCATTTCATGCACGTTCACTGTTAGAACAGGAGACCACTGGTACCACTGGGATCCAAACAGCCTTACGTCGTGTGTCGGGGGGGGGGGGGGTCAACAGCGATCGCGCCAGGCCCTGCCGCCCCATAAACATACGTCGAGAAGGATGGATGAGCGTGTTGTCCGGGTGAAGGTACAGCATCTCCCACAGGCGGCCCCGCTTCAACGGTCTGGCCTTGGCATGCAGTCCTGCGATCTTGGCCCGATCTCCAGCCATGTACAGCAGTATTTCATCCATCTGGTCGCCATGCAGTCCCGTCAACGGCCGCAGAGTGTAGGGGTTGAGCACTGCAGTGCAAAAATTAGGGTCGCATCGAATTTGGGCATTGCAGTTCCCATGAACACCAAAAGACGACGAAAACAGGTACTCACAGGACACAGTACCTTCACCGGCAGTATTCTCAAAGGTGTCAATGAACTCAGCCACGCGGCCACCAGATATCTGCAGTAATGAAACCAGCGGTCTCCAATTCTTCCAGATTGAGTCCTGGCAGGCATACAGTGTTGGACGGGCCACAGGTACGCAAAGGACTGACAACGGTGGTCTTATCGTGCATCCATCATACCACAGATGGTTTCTCACCCCGCCGGCCACACTTCCGCAAAGCCACCAGCAGCATCTCTTTCGCTTTGCCCTTCTGCACTTCAGTCCAAATTCGAGCAGCCACTTGTCCCATACTCAGCTTGGTCACTGAGTGTTGTACCGCGTTGTGATCGCCTCCAATAATCTCTCTGACGTCAACAGGACAGTCGTGTCTGATCTCCTCGCAGTAGACGTATTGTAACCAGTCCGGCGGTGCCCGTGAGTTCGCACAGTATTCTTGATGAAGTCTTTGGAGTGCCGTCACTATATGAGCCCCGCCCAAGCAGTAGGGAATTTCAGCTGATACAAAAATGCACCAGAGGGAGATGGGAGATGGGAGATATCAGCGAGATGGGCACTGCAATGCCCAAACGACCACAATGTGTGAAAATGCCAACGCGTGTGTGACAGGATGGTAGTGTACCTTCGTTTCGCCATATGAGAATGTTTGAGATAGGCCGGCAGGGTGGATTTGTCCTCAGGCTTGCGATCCGCGATAGTACTGAGTCCTCGTCCCTCTCTCTGGTCTGCCCACGCGTGAGGTCGGTGTCAAATTTTATCTTGGTCAGCTGTATCTTGACCAGTTCCTTTTTGATCCACGTTGTCCGGAATGTTGCCATTGCCCGGTCTGTCCCCGTTCGCTTCACTGGAGCCTGCCCCGACTGCGCCCGTGTCTTCTCTGCTGTGTGAACGGCTTGCGATGCGGTCTGCTGCTCATCCCCTTCCGGCAGTTCAGTATCCGAAGGCATATATAGCTTAGCAAAGGGGCTAACAAAGGGTCACACGGCACACTACAAAAGGCCACAGGGCTGCAAATTGTTGATTTACACGCTTCTAATGTTGATGACTACTGGCAGCGCTCGACGATTGAACACAGATGGCAGAAATAGCATCACAGTCACATGCACCTGGTAAAATTCGAGGGTCAAACTCATTCAGCTCCGAAAGGACAGCCACGGGGGCATCGGAATCATCACTGGGAACAGACACTGCTTCTGGAGGGGAGTGAAGCAACGGATACTCAGCTACCATATGACCCCCGTGACACAGGTCATAGGTCATCGCCAACAACATGTCCTGCTGCACTGCAGCACTGTTTGTTCACATGCAAAGCAATAATTGTAAGCAAAGGTCTCAGCAGGTCACCTCACTCTGCCCTCCCCATAGGCCGCGATTAGACTCATGCTGCACCCACACCCTGAGAAGGAGAAAAATAACCAGAGAGGCGGGCCGCTGGCACCATCCCCTCGGCGGGCATCGAACCTACGCCCTCCTACGTGCACTACCATTACGCTACGCTGCCGATGTGGTTTACGTACCGGCAAACAAAACCACCAGCTGAAGGTAGCACAAAAACCCAGGGGTAGAAAAATGTTCCTTTCGCCTCGGTACCAAGAACAACAACTTTTTATGAGGCGGGCAGCCTGCGCCGTCGCCTCCATGAGCCGCGGTGACGGAGCGCACTGCGGGGCTGGGCCCCCGTGCACTTTCAGGTATGCTCTTGCCTACACACCAGTTCCGAGTCAGTCACCACCAGGAGCGGCCGTCCTGGACACTTGTGATACACCGCCCGCAGGGCTGCTTTCAGCTCTGCCCGTGTTATAGATTGCCTCTCTGAGCTCAACAGCGGCATTACCTCATTGCGGGCATCATTCTCCCCAAACCACACACCATAGCCTGCATGATGCACACCCCCTGTCTCCTGCTTGGACCCATCCACAAATGCCACATCCCACCCTTGCTGAGCCTTAGCTTCGATGCGCTGTAACAGGGTCGGCAAAACCGACGCCCACTTTGCCTTTTTCGGTACTTGCACCCCCCGCCCTCCGACAATCGCACCCTGAGGTTGCATGGAGGGAAATGGCTGATCTCCGTCCAGAAATCTTTTTAGACAGACGCACAGGTGCCTAGCTTCTTGTCGCACAAAAGATGACTGTGGAGTTGACGCCCACACCTCTACAAGTGTCATCCAGGTTACCACAAAGTCTGGCACTGCCACCGACAGAGATCTAAATTTTGCATCACACCGTAGGACCCACGACGCTCTAGCCGCGGCCCATAGCGCCAATCCTTGTGTGGTGCGCAGCGATAGCAGTGGCTGAGCCACAAGCAACATATCCATGGGACACATGGCCCCGTCACGGCCCCATACCGGGCCAAAAGCTTTGCGCACAATATCAACGGCCACGGGCCACAATTTGCACGCTGAAAGCACATGTGTGATAGTTTGTGACACCGAGCACAGGATGCAGTTGGGCTGATGATAGGCGTGCTACGTGCGCGCTCCCACTGCCAGTTTTTTCCACAACGCCCTTCGCATGAAGTCTCTTTGTGCCCCCGGTAGCTTAAGTTGCGCTAGCTGTTCCCCACACCTCTGGCTCCTGCCGCCTTTGTGGCGGCTCCAGCGGACATAGCAGTGCCAGCATTCTTTGATTTGGGTGCAACCACGCATTGGGCAAATCCTGCACCGGCAGAGCAAGCACATGCGGTATCTTTGCCCGATACACTGGTGCCCATGTTGGGGGTAGCTTCACCGCCGCCTGCAACTCCCCTCGCTCCACAACTTGTGCTAGAGTGATTATCCCCTTGCGCACGAGACTCGGGGAGTAATAGGTGTGCCCCAATTTGTTTCTGAAAAGCACGTTGTGCCACAGTGGCATGTTGCTGGGCGTTCCCACCAGGGGCGGAGCCGCCGCCCTCTGGCGCAACCACGAAAACATGAGCACCGATGCTTGCAACCACGTTCGTGCACACATTTTTACCACTGCCAGTTGCAGATATGGCAAGAAAGAGGGTCTCAGCGATAGCCCAATCGACTCCGCCCACTGTTCGAAATTTTCTACCCACTGGCCTGAGAAGCACACTTTATCCTTTAGAACCGACTGAAACAAGCGCCCATACCGAAACCGCACCCAGACAGCCAGTGGGTACGTCCACACTCCACCCTGGTTGTACGGCAGAGCCAACATCGCCGGGCTGAGGTCCCACGTGGAAATCCCTAAGGCAATTTTGAATATGACATTGAGAGTTGTCAACACTTTTTGGGACGGTTCATACACTTGTGCCGTTAGCTGCACCACAGGCTGCACCCACACCTTATAGACCTCTGCACGTTCCGATAGGTCCAATGGTAGCGTTTTCAGGAAGGCCGCTCTGGACTTCATTTTTGCCATCGGGCCTGCATAGGCCTGCTCTGCATTCACCTGCCCAATTAGGACACCCAGATACTTGACTCGTTCCCGCACCTCCAATCCAACGTAACGTTCTGGCAACGGCCCGCACACCCGCTTTAGCACAGCAAAAGACTTTGATGGATTGACATGCCGTCCCGAAAACTTCCGGAACTCTCTTAGCAGACTTATAGCTTGCTCTGCCTGCTCCATTGCATCCTCATCCCCCCCAGGTATCCAGATTAGCAAGTCATCCGCATACAGCATTAGCTGCGCTTCCGGACACCGCGACCGGAACTGATACACCAGAAAGATTGTGAGTAACGCAAATATTGGTGGGGATAGTGGGTCGCCTTGGCGAATCCCAGACTCCGGCACCATGGAAATGTCAGGAACCACACCATTGTCCACACAAAACTGCACCTGTCCTGACAATGAATGCACTAGAAGCTCTGTGATGTCAACCGGCATTCCTAAAAACTGCATGCCTGCTGCAAAAAACCTGTGTGATACTGAGTCATAGGCTTTGGCGAAGTCCACTGACAGAAACGTGCCCACTGTCGCCGAGTGCCACAGGCCCTTGGCCTGTATTATGTGCTGTAGCATTTGCCTATTTTTTAAAAACCCCTTTTGGGCTGGTGGGACTGCTACCTGCAACGCGTCCTCAATGAGGACTAGGATGGTTGTAGCCATCCATTTCCAAATCACCGTCTGTAATGCAATAGGTCTCATCTCGCCAACTGTGTCCGCTGCCCTACCCTTTGGTATATTCCGTTGCAAGCTCACTAACCATTGTGCTGGTACCTGGCGCTGTTGAAGACAGCTCTTGATCGCCACAGTCATAGGAGGCACAAACACCTCCGCCAAAGCTGAATAAACCTCAACCGGGATCCCATCTGATCCTGGTGACGATCCCTTTTTCATACGTTCGAGCGCTGCCTGCACCGCGTCCTCAGACAGGTCCTTTGTCAGTTTGGGCACTGCCTGGCGCACTCTGCGCGGTATCCCCAGCCCTTCCATCCACTCCTTCCACTGTTCTACCGACTGGTCTGGTTTTTTCATGACTTGCTCGTAGAATTCCTTAAACGCTGTAGCTATGTCTCGCGGTCGTGTGCAGTACACCCCCTGTTTGTTCTTGATACCATACAACTGCCTCTTGGCCTGCAACTCCCTCAATTGCACACGCACCTTTCTCCGGCGTTCGGCCTGTGCTGCTGCCTCGTGTTGCTTGCTAAGGAGTTCCTCCTTGAGCATATGGCATAGTGAGCGCTTTTGAGAGTCTTTAACCTCCTGGTCAGCATATACCATCAGCAACTGGTACGCCTGAGCCGATGTTTCCGGGCAGACCCCTTTGTCTGCCAAATATTCCCACCCTGTCGGGACCACTCTTCCAGGTGATGACAACCGCAGAATGCCCTGTATCGGCAGGTGTTCTTCTCGCGGGTTCATCCGGCGCCACAAGATCCCTTGCTCTTGTATGACTGCTCCTGCATCATCCCACCACTGAAATATATTTTGCGAGTCTGGTGTCTGTAGGCCCTGCAAAAGACCTCGTAGGTTGTCCACAGCTGATTGATCACTTAACATTTCTGTAGGGAACCGCAGGCGCGGTTGCACCCTGCGCAGCGGCGGTTGCTCAAACTGTACCACCACTGCCTTGTGGTCGGAACTTACCGTTGTTGTGGTATACACTCGTTGTACATATTCCCGCAGGGAGTCTGCCACATGCACCCTGTCAAGACGCCTGGGCTTCCACCTCACCCCTGGTTTCTGCACCCACCCGTACGTGAATCCGTTCGGGCGTTCCTCACACTCACCGTACAGGATATCCCACGCATCATGCAATTTACACTTTTCCAGTACCTGGACCTCCTGCTGCCTTGCCTTGTCATTGAGCTGTGTTTTCAACTTGCTTTCCTTCATTCCTTCACTGTCCACTCCCGGAATTATATGGGAGTTGTGATCGCACAGCGCGATCAGCGGGGCCCCTGCTGGGCTCAATCGCCTTCCCAGTTGCTCCCATTGCTTTTGTCGTTGTGGCGCATCGTGATGTAAATGACCCGCCAACACTTGTATGATTTCACCGGACACATGTCTGAGCACGGCCACGATGAGACGATGCCCAATGTACTCCGCCGACTGCAGCTCCCAAGCTGGGACCCTCCACATTAGTAACACCCCACCACGCATGTTGGTTGGGGTCGGTACAGCCGCCAACCCTTACCCCCGCTTCTCCGCCCACAGCTTTTGTGAATCTAGAACCGGTTGCGTGGTGATATGGTGCTCCTGCACAGCCGCTATGTCCACACGATGCTGTCTCAGCATGCGGATCAGCAGAATTTTACGCATTGACGTCTCATCCGGTGGCTTCCTTTGCCACCCATTGACGTTGGTGGTTACTGCCGCCCAACGCCGGCTCATTAAGGATAGGGAAATCATCGCTTTCGCTTGTTGAACTTCAGATCAACATCACACTCCATGGCTGCCGACGACGCCACTGATGCGGAGGCACCAGACGATGCCACTGAACTGAAGCTACGTGATGAAGTCACAGATGCACTACTGGAGCCAGCTCCCCCTTTGCCTCTTCCTTTGCCTCCGCTTTTGGGATTGCCTCGTTCCCTACGCATGGCATACTCAGATTGGGAGATGACCTGCATCAGAAAGTCGCCGTCAGATCCTCGAAACACAGATCCCAGAATTTTGGGCGTCTCCGCCTGCGGTACACACACTTTCCACGTGAGGGTGCGTATCTCACCCACTGACCATCTCATGCGTCTGACAATAAGATTCTCCACTTCAGAGGTTTGCAAGATCGCCATGATCGCCTTTTCCCCCCACCATGGCGGCACATTGATCAAGAACAGGTTGTCTGCCGGTCCCCACTCAGCAGGCGGCTGTATGTACGTGTCACCCTGGCCGACAAACTCCACTGATCCCTCATCCTTGAATTTCAGACCATATTGTGTAGAGCACTTGTCCAACTGCTCCACTAGCACATTGTGCGTGGCGTCGGATAGACCCAGCCGAATCTTATTGTACCCAACCACTTGAATAGGCACACCCGATTGTGCTGCCAAGAGCCCATTGGGCCGGAGTTCCCAAAACAGCGACAGCAGATAGGCAAACATAAACGGAACGTGTTTTTCACGTACCTCTGCGCTAACGTACACTTCGAACCTTCTCGGGAGTTCGTCCACCGCGTCTCCCTGATACCACTTCAGCGGCATGATGCCAAACCGCGCTCTATTGCCATACAGCCGCACAAGCTCATGTGCATGATCCAATGACAACTGGCAAAACAAGTACCTGGACTGTCCCGGATCCGCCCCAGGAACCAGTACCGCCTCCGTTTTTTGGATTGAGAGACTGTCGAAAAGCTCCTGCTCCCACTGAACATGGTACTGAAGTACCATCATCTTCTCTTCTTCCTTCGGCACTTTGAAAACTATAACATTTGGCTCATCCCCCGGGGCAAACATACGGATTTGCCGGAATTTAGGCTGTGCACGTGTCAGCCTGCTCGCGGTCGTGGAATGCACCACCCATACTGAATACTGCTGCTTCTTGGCAATCAGAGGCCTGTCCGCCAGCTGTAGCATTGCTGGATTGACCGCTACACTCTCTTTGACAGTCAGAGCTCTGTTCAAGAAAACATCTGGGTTATCGCAGACCCCTTCAAGCAGCACCAATGAGATTTTTCCAACCGCTTGCAAATTCTCCGTAAGCATAGCAACAGCTCTGTTGACACTCGAAATTTCAGACATATGAGCGCAAATGACAATGTAAGGCTCCTGGCCCCGAAAAGCTTTTTGTACCGTGGCGGCACCAGATTTGAGCAGGGATGCCAGCTTGTAGGACGGAACAGTGTCCGTAATAGAGGTACCGGCCCTCAGAAAGAACTCTTCTTGAACAAAATAATCAGCATCATCAATCCCAGTGAGAGTGGCAAGCTGCTTGCTATCCGTCTCCACGAGAACCTCGTCTCCCTGAGTGCGATCCATCACTCGGGTGTCGGCACTGGCACGGCCTGTGGACCCGGGCGTCTTCGCCGCGGTTGTACGTTTCATTCACCCCACACGGGGGTGCACATGGCAGAAATAATACAACCGAAAAAAAATAGACACTCAGAAAGTGTCTGCTTCTGGAGGGGGGGGGGTCCGGGTCCCATCCATCATCACCCACAAAATCAGCAGCCCTCAGGTCTGGATCTCCGGCTGCCCCACCAGCGGGGGGGGGGGGGGGGATCCTCATCACTGTCACTGTCGCCATCAGCATTGGGGGGGGGGGCGGGTATCCGGGCGGGGTCCCTTTGTGCAAAAGCGCGTGCTGGCCGGCGTCGCTTGTACCGGTCTGGTGTATTACATGCGCGCAACATGTCCTATGCCTGTGCTACTGTTGCGTCCATATCACCCGGAGGACGTTGTGGCACGTGTCTACCCAGCTCTGTCATCACGTCAGCGTCAACTTTAACACGTTTAACAAGTGTCTGCAATGTCTTGGCACATAGATCTCGGTAATGCTCTGCAGTGAGCACCGTATCTAGTGCACAAGGAAAATCCATCATCGCAAGATCCCACCAATAGTTTGACCAATCATGGGGGTTGTAAGTGTGCAATCCGGTGTCGGCCTGTTGTTACAACCGCAGATGGACAAAAATCATTCGAAAACCCATTCAGGGCGATATGCGGTTGGCACTTCCTTCTCACGCTTTCCAGTTGTCGGCCTGCACATCTTACCTTCCCGGCAAACACTCACACTTCTGACAAGAAATCTGATCCTTGCATTGGAGGTGGGGGCTTGAGACGTTTATAGGAAAACAGATGAGTTTGGTTGAAAAGAAAACCGAAACAAACAAAACTGCAGAAAATTTGCAAACTGAGGCAATGCAACTCCACCTCGAAACCCCCTGTTCAACTACCCCCACGCCCTGAATACACATTTCACCCAGTGCCACCACCTCAAACCCCCTTTTCAACTGCCCCCGTGCCCTCAATACACATTTCACCCACTGCCACCACCTCGAAACCCCCTGTTCAATCTGCCCCCATGCTCGCAAAACACATTTCACCCAGTGCCACCATCTCAAACCCCCTTTTCAACTGCCCCCATGCCATCAAAACACATTTCACCCAGTGCCACCACCTCGAAACCCCCTTTTCAACTGCCCCCATGCCCACAAAAAACACTTCACCCAATGCCACCACCTGAAACCCCCTTTTCAACTGCCCCTATGCTTGCAAAACACATTTCACCCAGTGCCACCACCTCAAACCCCCTTTTCAACTGCCTCCGTGCTCGCAAAACACACGTCACCCAGTGCCACCACCTCCAATCCCCTTTTCAACTGCCCCCATGCCATCAAAACACATTTCACCCAGTGCCACCACCTCGAAACCCCCTTTTCAACTGCCCCCATGCCCACAAAAAACACTTCACCCAATGCCACCACCCGAAACCCCCTTTTCAACTGCCCCTATGCTTGCAAAACACATTTCACCCAGTGCCACCACCTCAAACCCCCTTTTCAACTGCCCCCGTGCCCTCAATACACATTTCACCCACTGCCACCACCTCGAAACCCCCTGTTCAATCTGCCCCCATGCTCGCAAAACACATTTCACCCAGTGCCACCATCTCAAACCCCCTTTTCAACTGCCCCCATGCCATCAAAACACATTTCACCCAGTGCCACCACCTCGAAACCCCCTTTTCAACTGCCCCCATGCCCACAAAAAACACTTCACCCAATGCCACCACCTGAAACCCCCTTTTCAACTGCCCCTATGCTTGCAAAACACATTTCACCCAGTGCCACCACCTCAAACCCCCTTTTCAACTGCCTCCGTGCTCGCAAAACACACGTCACCCAGTGCCACCACCTCCAATCCCCTTTTCAACTGCCCCCATGCTCGCAAAACCCATTTCACCCAGTGCCACCACCTCCGATGGGCCGTCAAATTGAGGCACTGTACATGGCACCAAACATCTGTGGCAAATACTGTCACCAACAGTTTGACCAATCATGGGGGTTGTAAGTGTGCAATCCGGTGTCGGCCTGTTGTTACAACCGCAGATGGACAAAAATCATTCCAAAACCCATTCAGGGCGATATGCGGTTGGCACTTCCTTCTCACGCTTTCCAGTTGTCGGCCCGCACATCTTACCTTCCCGGCAAACACTCACACTTCTGACAAGAAATCTGATCCTTGCATTGGAGGTGGGGGCTTGAGACGTTTATAGGAAAACAGATGAGTTTGGTTGAAAAGAAAACCGAAACAAACAAAACTGCAGAAAATTTGCAAACTGAGGCAATGCAACTCCATTATCTAACATGAGACACACACAGAGACAGAACACATGTACTGAGACTACCAAGAAGCAGAAATCCAAAAAACCTTGCGGACCTGTATGTGTAGCAAAGGGGCAAAAAAGGTGTCAGAGAAACGTGCATCATGACAATCCGAGAAACAGAAATTGAAATTGATCATAGGCAGACAACTCAACTGGAGTGAGGGGTTGTGGGGTTGGGGAGGTAAAGAAGGTCCTGTGAAACTTTGGCCGGAGAGGCACGAGCAGTGCCAGCGGCTTTGAGGACACGGTGATGTGAGCGTGGTGAGCAGGGAGCGTGCTTGGCTTTTCTGGGGGGGGCTGCATTTCTCGTTTCCTGAAGGGATTCTTCCTCACTCTGATAACAAAAGGGGGGGGGGGTTGACCTAATTAAAAAACAAAAACAGACAAATGCAAACCAGAGGTAATGCACAAAGGGGAAAGGGGGGGGGGGGTGCTCTACTTATTACCTGAAAGCAACTTATGGAAACGGCGATTCAGCAGCAAACATCGTCATTGGCCCAAACTGGAGTTCGGAATTTCAGTCAGAATTGTGGGGGCGCATCAACTGCCAGCAAATGACCAGAAACTGCCGTGATTACCAAGAATTCCAGAAACCCGGAACGTTGCTACCCCAGCATACCTGGTTGAGTTCTTCCACAGACAGCTCCGTGGCAACCTGCGCCTGCGCCTCACGGTTGGCCTGGAATTCACCCGTGAAGGTAGCGCAGGGGGATCCACTCTGCGTTTCTGAAATGTCGAACAATGCCTTGCCCTCGAACTGCAGCAAGGCCCACTTCACAATTAAGTTTGAGGCCTGCTTTTGCTGAACCTCTATGGGACCCCAGCGATCAATGCTCCGGAACCTGCAGCACAGATGAAGTATTTGCAGCGGACGACCATCCGCGCAGTCTCCTCCAGTGTGGTCAGAACCGCTGCACCCAGCTCTACCGCACGGAAATCACGTGACTACATACTTGTCGATAGTCAACTTGGTGGGTGTCGCTGTCCGCTGTCCCTTGTCCGGCACCTCGTCTCCCGTTTTCCTGCTCTGGATCAACCGCACGTCTTGCAGTGCACGGCACACAGCAACCGGCCCTGCAGCGTCTACGCCGATGCGCGTCTCCAAAAACAACTCCTCACTGGAGCTGGATGCGCAATACACCACCTGCAAAATGGGGTGTTGAACTGCGTGCTTTCTGATGCGAGGCACTGTCCAAATTGATGTTGAGGCAACGCAAATTTTAAAAGGTAAGTCCAGGTTTGATCGCAGAATTCTGTTCTATTTCACCCAGTACCACCACCTCCAAGCCCCTTTTCAACTGCCCCCATGCCCTCAAAACACATTTCACCCATTGCCACCACCTCAAACCCCCTTTTCCTCAACTGCCCCCGTGCCCTCAAAACACATTTCACCCAGTGCCACCACCTTTCGCCAGGGGTCATGCAGAAGGGGTGCACGCAAATGGGCACACTGTTGCAACGGCCTTGCACTGCACTCATTTGCCCACTGCCATGATCCGAGGAAAAAGTTGCTCGGGTACCTGTGGCTCTTTGAGTTACAGCCTGCTGCGAGGGGGTGGGGCAGGAGAGGGAATGACAATGGGGGGCTATCTGCTCTGCCAGCTGTCTTTGCTCCTACCACTTCTTGTCCTCTAACCTTTCTACTTGTGGTACATCTGACCTGCATGATCCCCGGCTCGATTTGCATTTGCCATTCACATAGTCAAGGCAAAGGGGCATCTTGCCACCCCTCTTCTTGCTCTTGGCAACTGCTTGGCTGGCATCTTGCTTTGGACTTTTTGCCACATTGATGGTCTGTGGCTGATCAAGAGGACTGCAGGGTGACGATGGACTGCAGGGTGACGATGGACTAGAGGGTGACGCACGTAAGGTGTCCTCTGAACTGATACCATCACTCACGTCGCTGAACAGGGACGCCTGCGATGATGCTCGGCCATAGACAGGGGCTGACATTGTACGCAAAGGTGGCCTGGAAAGATGGGAGGCGGAGAATCCTGCTGCAATTCCAAAGAGCTGAACACAGTGCAGCAGTCAATTTCAGTTGCGATGGGTGAAAAATGCTACACGAAAGCTGGTTGGCAAACTGTCCCCCTCCCCAGAGAGTCAAATTTACTCCACAAGTCACAAGTGCAGCTCTCTGGCCCTGTTGATGACCATGCCAAGAGAAGGGGGCCGGCTGCGAGACTGGGCGGCCGGAAGACTGTGCTGGGTTGTGGATATAGGCAGCAATATGCAATGTTGAACCAAGATACAAGCAGGCAAAAGGGGGAAGACCCTGTAGTGGAAGGCTTCCACACGGCTCTCCGGACCTCACAGACGTCTCTGGTCACCTGTGGTTGCCACCCTGCTGACAGATAAAATGACACCGGTCAGAAACCCCTGTGCACAGGTCAAAAGACATTGAAGGATTCGTAGCACTTGGCTAAGTCAAAAAGCAGCTCTCCCCCCTGAGACCCATAATCGTTGAATATTCAGATCTCCCACTACTGTGCTGAGGGATCGTACTGAATTTCCCATCAGCATTGCTTGCACAGGTGGGGAAACAGAGAAGAAGGACAGTTACTTCTCAGCAATACCACAATCGTGGAAACGACACTGGGACACACCTAAATGCAGCGGAACTCAGGCAAAGAGGTGCAATGTGTGCTTTGACTGGAGCTGCAACCGAATGGGTGCCCTGTCGCTGAGGTTTGGCAAGGGTGGCCAAGCTGCTCGTATTGTGCTCTGGTAGGCAGACAGACTGTGGGTAAATTAGGTTCGGCTTTTGGGCACAAACGACAGATTTGTTGTGCAGGTACCCTGTCTTTAGTTCCAACTGAATTGCAAACGGCACACACGGTCAAGAACATCGCACTCGTGGATACATTTTAGGTGTAGCATGTGGACATATTTGTGCTCTAGTGTGATCCAATGCTACTATACACTCATGTCACAGAAATTTGTTGCAACATTGTGGCTGCTCTTTAGCACGTGCTCTTGTGTGCTTGCAGCCCTTTCCTGCCACCTGACGACGTGACACGAGTGCCTTGAAGGCCTTAATTCTGATACCACCAGAGCAAAATCGTTTCCACAACGTGAAAAATGAACATTGTTCCGCTTGCATGTTCAAGCACCTACGCTTAGAGTTTTCCCACACCTTCAGGTTTTCCCAATTGAAATCTCGCCCCTTGAGGAGCCCCTTTTTTAATCGTTCAGTGTTAACGATTATCGTTCTGAAATCACGGCCCGTTCGCTTCGCTCCTACATCAACCGGCATCAACGAAGCGGAAGTGAGCAAGGAGCTGTCAAACGGTTTCCACGCTATCTCCACCTCATTGGCGTCCTGACTCACCAGACCGGTCAAAAAATTAAAGTCCATGATAATCAAGGGGAAAATTCGCAACCACAACGAAACAATGGAAAGAAAGTAAATGTGCCCGTCTGAAATAAGCTGAACAATCGGCCAACCGCCGGAAACAAAAACGGTAAGAACCGCTGACAAACAGATTGATGCATGGTACGGTTCCCCAAATTGATGCGTTTATTAGCTTGGGAGGATGGGGGCACCTGGTTCGCCTGCCGCTCTGTCAAGCAAGAATCAAGGCTCAATCAAGGCACCTAAAGCCCTTCGTGTTGGAGAACCTTGGTTAGCGCACAACCCAAACGAAGTCTAGAAGAGAAAAAGAATGAAATCCGTGTTGGTTAATTAGCAGTACACGAAGCAACGCAAAACTCCTCTTCAGACAGCCATTAACACGGGCTGCAGCACAACAAATGGAAATCAAGTGTTCCCTGCATACCACCCATAGTTTTTTCACCCTACAATTCTCGGATCTTCACGTTACATGTAGCTTCAACTGCGTGTGTGAACCATGCATCTCTCCGGCATAAAGTAATAAAAAGAATGAAATCCAGTTGGAGAACCTTGGGCTCACAAACGGTTTCCACGCTATCTCCACCTCATTGGCGTCCTTACTCACCAGACCAGTCAAAAAATTCAAGTCCATGATAATCAAGGGGAAAATTCGCAACCACAACGAAACAATGGAAAGAAAGTAAATGTGCCCGTCTGAAATAAGCAGGACAATCAGCCAACCGCCGACAACCAGATTGATGCATGGTACGGTTCCCCAAATTGATGCGTTTATCAGCTGGGGAGGATGGTTCGCCTGCCGCTCTGTCAAGCAAGAATCAAGGCTCAGTCAAGGCACCTAAAGCCCTTTGTGTTGGAGAACCTTGGTGAGCACACCCAAACCAAGTCAAGATAGGAAAAAGAATAAGATCTTAATGAGAAATTGATGAGTTTGAGAACCTTGGTTAGCGCACAGCCCAAACGAAGTCTAGAAGAGAAAAAGACTCCAATATGAGTCCGGTTGAGAAATGAAAAGAGTCCAAATGAGAAAAAGAATGAGATCCTAATGAAAAAATGGGGGCACCCATCATCTCCGGGCCATGCTGGATCTTCCGCGCCTGGCCACAGCCATCTCACAACACCGCGTCCGCCGCCTGTCGCGGATGGCCAAAATTCCAACTGGGGCGTTCCGTGCAATCATCGTTTACGCTGGTGGTTCTATCCGACTGTGCGCGAGCGACAGATATGCCACTCCAAACAGAAAACAGAATCAGGAAACGGGGGGGCACGTTTGGGCAACTTGAGCGCTTCAACCGCAATTACATCCACGCTCTACTGGTATGATGTACCATTAAAAAGCTTACTTCACATTATCGGTTATTTTTGGTGCAATCGGTAAAAATTCCATTGAGGGGGCACATTTGGGCTAGTTGAACGCTTCAGCACACGGGGAAAAGGGGAGAGTTGCAGCCCGCACTCAACTTAGGCGTCGCACAATAGACCGGCAACCAATTTGTGTACAAGCAGACATTTATTTCTTTGTTTCGGAAGGGTATGAATGCAGTTTCCATATTATTATGATTGAAATATACATAGCTTTCGTTCTGGTACTTTTTTCCGATCGGTTTAGCATAATTTGGCATGGTTGCAGAAATGGTGCATTCTATGTAGAATTGAACAAGAGTAAAAGCTGCGCACTGTTCGCTGTTGCCCAGTCTCCTTCGCCTCGAACTAGCCGGTTCTGAACAATGGTGTGTTGGTCTGTGGCGTGAGAGTAGCATTTGCCATGCTTGCTTTGCACATCCCAAGTGGTTATTTGGCCAAACCAATTGTAAAGGCGTTTTAAACCACCAAGTACCTTTTGGGCTACGACACTCTCCATGTTTTTTGAAGCCGTGGCCTCTCATCCACTTTGATGATGATGAATCTAGGTGCAACGCACGGCACCCGGGCCGCTACGCCACCTGGCAGCAAATGGCGTATGATGTCACGCTACGGGCAAAGGCCGATGAACACCAACCCATCGCCCTGTGGAATGGCCATGGTGCATGTCCACAATGCCGCTGAGTGTTTACTAGCAAAGGTGATCGAGCACACCACAACAAGTTGCGGCATCCTACAAGTGGCCAGCTTCTTGATGAGTAAACGTTTCTTGTCGTGTCCCCAACAAGTGAGCACTGTGACATGCTCACATTGGAGAATTTATTTGCTCTTTGTTCTCTATGCATTGCATTGCAAAGGACAGAGGAGGAGAGGTAAAGAAGATGACGAAGAAGGGCGGGGGGGAGGCAACAGTTCGGCTTCAGCCGATGGAGGGAGAGAGGGAGCCGGGGGCGGGTTGGAGGGGGCCGAAGGAGCAAGGGAGGGGGAGGGTCCCTAGGGGGGGGTCCGGAACCTTTGATTAGGGATTAATTTAAATGGGATCGAAAATTCTGTGGTGATTGGCCTTCGGTGCCCTTTTCTCAGGATCGAAAACTGTGTGCCGATTGGCCCTCAGTGCCCTTTTCCAAGCTGGAACCTTCCTCTTGAGCTAACGAATGCATACATTGGGAACGGTACTTGGAAGCCCTTCGTGTTGTGGGAGTCAGTTTTGAGAATCTTGAGAGCCCAGATACAGTTGCCGGGAAAAATACAGCTATGAACATAGCACAGGAAAAAATTTACAGCGCAATCAACATCATAACAGATTATCAAAGCCAAGTAAGAAAAAGTGCTTTGCCAATGCCTATGGGTATACTCTAGTTGTATTAGAGATGCACTAAGCACTCTAGCATTTTTATCTTAGTATTGGCTGGACCAAAATGGGTTATAACACATTTTGACTTATGGAACCAAACACTAAATCAGGATATGGAGTGGACCCCTTAATCCCCTATCAATGTGAGCTAATTCACCTTTTCCTGAGTTGACTGAGGCACTGACATACTAGGGCAGAGCCTATGAATTTATCTATTTTTTCCCATGAATTCTTAGCTATCCTAGTGGTATGCACCCTAGGGGGCTGGGGCACCTCTTTTTGAGAGGTCCTGGGTTCAATTCCTAGTCAGCCTAGCTAAGTAGGAAGATCCCATGTGACATGGCAGTGACCTCATAGCCACATGCCCTGCCACCTCAGCACATATGGAGTGGTAGACAAAATACGTTTCCCGGAACAGTAAGACTGTTAAGGCTCGAACAGCTATACAGTTCCACAAGACGTAAGAGTTGTTCCAGAAGACGTGATACGTCTACCGGAACAGTAAGACAAAAAGTTAGACGTAGGATCCACCTCTACCAACCAACTCCAGCCCAGACCCACCCACTATGTTATATTATGTTATCATATGTTATGTTATGTGTAACCATGTGCAAGAGACATGTGTAATGTGTGTTGTTTCGACATATGTATGTGTCTTCATGTGATTGATTCCACAAACCAGAAGCTGCAAGAACTCTGGCAGAATATTTTCTCACTGCTTCTGCCTGCTGACCGTCGGCATTGCTCTCCTGTGATCCGTCATCCATGATTTCTGTCGCCTGCGCGGAACCGTGAATTGTCTAAGTATGTGAAAGAATTTGGATGTCCTCGAAGGCAGTTACTGAAAGCGACCCCAGCGCCAACTGGGGTCATTTCTCATCGTCCGCATTTCAGTGTCTGGAGCGATCAGTCGCAGAATCTGATGACTGGAAGAGCGCCGCCCAGCTACAGAACTCTCACCTCGCAGACCCGATTCAACAGCTGGAGAATTACATTGACGCTGCTTCTGCTACGCTAAAGATCGCCGTCGCCCAGCATCTCGAGTTACACAGCCTTCTGTCACAAATAGATCAGTTCCCCAGAACCCCACGCTCTTGTGTCACACCTCCCGCAACAGGCCTCTACCATGCGTCGACTCCCCCTCCTACACGGAAAGAGCCACTGCCGTCTACGACCTGCCTGACACAAATTTACGCTCCAGAGCAGAGATCTCCAAAGCCGTGTACCGATCACTAGACTGAAGAGAACAATGACAACTGGGCCCCCCGACCCTCAGTGAAGCAAGTCCCAGTGCTTGAGGTCGACGCCGCCCCGGCATTTCTCTCCACCAGCATTCTCTTTTTGGTTGTGTGTTTCTGTACGCTCATCTCGCGTCTCCACCGAGCAATGCACGAGTCGCTCCGCCCTACAGCGCCGCTACGGCGTATGCCTAAGCAGGGCCGCTCCCGTCGCAACTGCCGCGTACGACGAAAAGGACTGACACGGCGGAAGATCTACTCCTTGCCGGCTTTCTTACGAGCCTGCCGCAAAACACAAACTCGGCAGCCCTCAACAGATTCGGCACCGCACTACGCGCTAGACAACCTGAGCGCCTCGTTTGCAGAAGTAAGTCAGTCGCTGCACCCAGAACAACTCGCAAGCCCAGCACCCTTTCCTCCTCTTGTTGTCGAACATGAAAAACTTCCGCACGGCCGTGCAATGCCCAGCGCTTCCGAACAGTTCACAGCGTCAGCAGCTGTCAACGGCTCGTCGGTGACCTTCCTACGCCTATCCTACGGCCTCAATGACGGCGTCAAAGAACTGTGGGGACAGCCGAACACTTGGACCGACTGGCAGTGCAGCTGTGGGTTCATCAACTTCGAACGAAGACTCGAATGCCTTCAATGCACTAAACCGAAGCTTCGAGCTGAAGGCTTTGCGCACGACAACGCAGGAGCAACATGCTTAATCCAGTGACTTATATTCTGCCTATCGCTTAACATATTGCGCTATTGATATCGCCTCTACTTATGCCATCAATGCAAATGAGCATTTGCATGAATGTGCAAAACAGGTCGCACGCTAGTGACCCCAAGGTGCTGGACCAGCGTCCCTTCGGCGTTTTTTCGTCGTGTTCGTCTTCGCCCTTGCCTCCCTTTCCACTGTTCTGAGCTATGCTCACAGCACTTATCATGGCCTGTGTGCCTGCCTCTGGCTCCTTGGCGACGCTTTGGCGACGCTGTTGAACTGCACTGACAAAGGCAACGGTCACGATACCTCAACGCATTTGCAGCTCGCTCCACTGCTTGAAGCCTGTTGTCTTTTCCCCTAGGGGTGAAACAGCCAGGTTTTCGAAACAGTGCCGTAGGCAGCAAATTGTCCAGCCAACCTCTACATGCATCTGACACCAGCACGGTCACGCCAAACACACTGACACACAACACACACAGCCGCTTTTTAGGCACACAATTTACTAAACACACCGCCCACAGATCATGACACATACTCTCCACAACACATTCCCACTACGGCGACCTTCTCTGGCTCGTGGCACGGGCCAGAGACCCACGTTACTGTCAGTCAAAAGCTTACTTCCAAGTCGTCAACATCACTGTCATATCTCAATATTCTGTCACGTCCAAAGTATGCCATTCATTTTCCCAGAGTTCTTTACTGAGGTCTCCAACGTTGAGCTCTTCCACTTCAGCTAATTGCTTCTCTGCTTCCCGGGTTTTCAGTTAGAAACGTCCAGAAGCTCTTTTCCTGAGGTACTCCAGACGCTGGGTTTTCATTAAGCAAGACCCAGTAAGTCCTAGTCCTCACATTTTTCAGGTCCCAATCCCACCCTGATATAATGAACACACCCACGGTTCACTGCAGAGATAGCCACTCTCTAAAGGGCTAGGATTCTTTCCGAAACAGTGACACACACTGTGTGCCTCCCAGGGTACAGCCCCCAAGATCCCCAGGTACAGCTCAGGCCCCTCCCACACATGCGAGTGTCCTCCCTGTCTCACCCAGTGTTATCACTCACGGGCCCGCCCGCAACACAAGACCACGGGGCTCGCCCCACCAGCCACCACCCATCATAGACACCACCATTCCTCCTACCCACCACGACACCCCCTTTTTCCCCTGTCACACCACACACACCCCAAGCAGCGCAGGCAGCACATATAGTATCCTATAAGGCCCAATCGCCATGTGTAGAGTACTCTGTGTATTTTCTTCTCCCGAACTGCCTTTCTGCGGTCCAGTACGGACCTTAAAGTGAACAATGAGAGCAAAAATCCGTCATCCATGATCCGCATGCATTCCAGACAATTTCGTTTGGTGGTCATCTGTTGAATTTTTTAGCGAAATATTGTTTTGCTGCAATAAATCTACTTGGAGTTGGGAGCACTACTGAATTACTGAATCAAGGCACTGATTGTTTTTCACGCCGAATTGTCCCATGTTCATGATGCTTTAGCATGTTTTAAAGTGCATTTTTTCCATGCTGAGCGGAGTTACACACAGAGTAGCTCCCTCCAAAGCCAGTAGATCTTGGGAGAAGGTGCATCGATGTGTTGGAAAGTGGCATGAGGTAGTCCCAATATGCTACGGATTGCACACAGCACCCAAAGCACTCTGTTTTTGTGTATCTCCACAGCTCCGCAGTCCCCAAACCACGATGTCGCCAGCTCAAGCTTCAAGGCCTGGCGGACCGATGAATTCTACTATGGTCACTCACGACGGCCAAATCATTCATCGCAGCAAAGGCTGTGGGTTCAATAACACGCCCCCTGCAGCTGCAGCTGCGCGAGCCGCACAGTGATTGGGCTGTATGAAAAACCTCACCCTGGAACCTGCACCAGCAGAACGCTCACCGCGTTCGTGCCTGTCACTTGTGCAGAACTGAATTTCTGGCGACGTGGTGCTTTACTTTGAAAAAGCCAGTGCGGAATTGGTGAGGTACGGACCGTTTCATGGTGTTGTTTTGAATGTTTATGTCCGTTTGTGGGCATGCAGAGCTCCAAAGGGTGAGCAATATGCTTTGATTGCCTGGAATCTTTGCACAAAACTGCGTTTCTTTGCCCCTGTGCTTTTAGTCTTTTAGTCGTTAAATTGTGCCGGGCTCAATTGGAAGAAAGTGTGACACTCGCTCACTTCGCCTGGTTAAGAAGGTTAGGGAAATAATAGTGGCAAACAATTTCCTACGCCCATGGTATAAAATCATCATCGCGTCAACAAACACGTATCTGATTTCAGTCATGGCGTTATCCTTACACGCACGTCACACGCCCTACATACACATTTATGTGGGGGGCGCCCGAATGGCGGGCATAGGAGCCATTCGGGCGTCCCCCCGGGGGCCCCACAGGGGGGGGCCCCTGGGGGTCTCACCCTTGCCCGACCTCTCTCTCATCACCCACTAGCAGACCCCACTTAAGACAGCACTTCCTGAATGTTGGCTCCCACCACGCGCGTGGGTACTCCATTGCCTGGTACAGCGCCGAATAATTTTTCAGGTTTGACCTGACTGCCTCTGGTGTAAGTCTCAGGTGCTGTGACTTTTTAACGGCATTGGGCACCATGGACACCAATGCCCCCTGAGTGCTTGGGGCCAAAGCACTGAGCATCTTGCGCACCTGACAGGGGGTTGATTTTGACTGCATTGACAGTAAATCACGCACCGCGATGGGGCAGGAGCCCAGCGGATTTCGTAAAGTACACTCCAGAAAATCAATTTCCCTGCCCACCTGTTCCACTGTCACATTCATCGCCGTTAGTTGCCGGAACGCTTCAAAGATCCTGTGTACCTGTACCTCTTTGTCCTTTCCCTGAGGCAAGGCCAGCAACACCAAAAAATTGTCCCTGTACCTGGACCACAGTGTGTTTTCCAGTACCGAGGGAAGGGTCTGCGTACGTTCACGGAAGATCAGGACCAGCGATGCTACCTGTGCGCTGCATGAACTGCCAATTGCAGTACCAATCACCTGAGTGAAAACTGACGACAGCGCTAGGAAGCACGTATTGAAATTCAAATCCCACGTCATATAGTGCATTACGTCGTCGAACGCGAAACACCAGAATGAGTCCCTGGCCCCTACCCTCATATTATCTAGTTTCCTGCGGCCACTCTTCGACAGGTAGAACCTCACACCTCCCCTATAGGTAAGACGACTTTTCAGTTCGTCCCTCGCCCACTGTAGGGCCTGCAGAACCTCCTCACGTGGGATGTTTGGGAACATCTCCACTAAGTCATACTCCACCCACCAATAATCTACATCCTGTTCTCTCTGGGACTGCTCGTTTTTGATCACAGAACGTACAAAAGGGAGGACATCCGTCATAGCGAATAACTCCTTAGCACCTGTGACACGAATCGCTTCTCTCCACAGCATCGTGAGGCATCTACCCACCAGCACCGCAATCCTGCGCAGCGGGTGCTTATGATACATTATGACTTCACGTGCTTTCATGAGCGGGACCAGACTGCACTCATCAGACTTCCACTTGATTGGAATACATACCATAGGCACATCCATTTGTTTCATCCAGAAACTGTGGCCTGCCGGAAACCTGCTGGTCAACGGGGTACTGGCGTCCGTAGTTAGCGTGCCCAGGGGGCACGGGGGTTGGAGGGTCAGTGCCTGTTTCTGGCTGTGGACAGAGCATGGCCGTTTCGCCGGGGGGGAGGAGGGCTCTGTATCATCCTGGAGCCTCTTGTGGCCACCTCCGCAGGGAGCTGGGTTCGTATCCTGCATGGAAAACCCTGGGCCCTCTTTCCGGCGTCTCTTCGCTGTCCTCCCTTCCAGTTCTGAGCCTTCGCTGTCTGACGAGGAATCCAGGATTATTGGTTCACAACCTGTGCCCAGGCACGCACGTATTTTATACAACTTCCACCACATTTTATCCAACCGCTCGATTCGCAGTGTCCCCAACATGGAGATGCCTTTGTCCAGCATAATGCTGGACAGCAGAAACAAAGTCATTGCCTCCTTCTGGTTACAAATATACGGTACAATACACTGATGCATGACATCTGCAGGAATCAATTCCACTTTTGACGGCACACGCGGGGGTTTGTCTCTGTATATCACGAGGGTGCGTGGTATATGTCCCTGGGCAGGGGAACCACGTGTTTTCGGGTGTGTATTCCCTGGAATGGGTAAACCACGTACCAGAGTTCGTATATGTTTCACCAGGCGGCGGCGCTTTCCCGGGGCCGTAGGGACATGTCCCCTAGCCCAACCCTGCAGTTTCAGTTTCGCCGTGCCTAGCAGTTTGCGTATGATGTGTTTGAAATCAGGTGACAGTCGCATGATACGTGGCAGCGTCGGCCAGGGGGGCTTTTGTGGGTCATCAACATACGCCTGTAGCCCGCTCGTAACCGATGCCTGGGGGAGGTGGGTACCAATGAAAAAGCGATGCGCAGTACCCGCGATTAAAGCATACAGCTGCTGTGAGCCCTCCCGAGGCGTGACAAAGCGCTCCAGCTCGTGGAACCGTTTCGGGGACTGGAAAATGTTTTTCTGGAACTGGGAGTAAAAATACCCTCTGCACGTCCCGTGCAGGACTGTGGTTCCCTTGTCAAATTGGCCAAACACCCAAGACTTCGGCATGAGTGCCAGCTGCTTGCGGATCTCTGCACTTCTGAAAAAACGGAGGAACTGTCCGGACCGCACAGTATACCGTGCCTTCACGTCCCGGACGATGGACAGTGCTAGTGTCTCCACCTCCTCTATCGGCACGACTGTGATGCCTCGCAGGGCATTACATATACCTTTGGTAACGGCATTCTCCACCGCCGTCCATTCAGGGACCAACACATTCCTCGGCTCATGCGTCGTAAGAATAGCGGCCAAGCTTTGGATATGTCATGGTGGTTTTCCAACTTGCATGTGGTCACACCTAGGAAATCGGGGAGTTTGGTATGGAAACGAAAGGCGGGTCTGGTGCCACACAAAACAAGAGTAGACAGGATCCATGGGCGCCAGGGGTCAAATATGGTGTGTGCCAGCAAACTCGTCTTCCAATATCCCAATCGAACCCTCAGCTCTCGTCTTTAGGCGCACAGACAAATAAACAAAGCAACAAAGCCTTGTGAGGCGCTAACACATTTCAGCTGAAACAGGGAGCAGTGCTGAGTGCTTTCTGCGAGCAAGGGTGAGGTCCACTACTTACACAACCGACCATCCTGGTGAAGGTATATGTACCCGAGTCTGGTGCATACTCTTCTCCAACTGGCAGTTTTGCGTTCACAGACACTACTTTTGGGTGGAACATCAGTAAAGCATCTGAGACCTGTGCGGACACCTGGACACTTCCAACAAGCAAACTGTTGCCCATTGTTGACCTAATTAGCAAACATATGCACAGAGAGACAGCGGAAACATGCCTGAAACACAGAGGCACATGCATGGACGAACATTCAGGTGTGAAGGGGTTAGGTAGGTCCGGCATGGGGAGACCCCACTTGTCCAAGCACCCTCTCAGTGACGGTACCCACCAGCGGCTGCAGTAATCTTTCCTCTGGGGGTCTGTGATAACCAACTGTACATTAGGGTGTGCATCCTGCCTGGAGTCACGGTAGTACGCACAATTTTTAGCCATCGCAGGCACCAGAGATTGCAATGTACGAGGCGCCTTAGGGGCGAAGCGGTCAGGATAGCGTACAAGGCGTTGGTGGGGTTCAGTGAATTTCGTTCCTTTATCAGCTAGTCGTAGCTGCAGCAACGGTGGGCCATGAGGGCCACCCTGTATTACCTGAATTTCACCTTGTATTGTGGTCCACAGGTCGCCCATTCCTTCGCACTGTAGCTCTAAATTATACACACCTTCCATCCATGATTGTAACTCTGAAAACGTGGTGGACACATATTTCATACCCAAGCAGTTGTCCCTGAATCTACCTGGACGAACAGGCAGGACGCAGGGGTGCAGAAGCGCAGGTCCCTGCAGGGCATAGGGGGGGAGGGTCTCAAGATATCGGTATTCAGAGAGCATGCAGTCAATGCAGGCATATTGCGATGAACCCGTGCCACCAATGGCGATGCCTCTAACTTGTCTATATACAACATTCAGATACACAAACAGATCATTGCAGTAGATGTCATAATATACAAAGTCAAGCACATCCTGGGTGCGAAAATTCGTGAACAATTCAGGGCTACCACCACCAATCCTATCAAGTTTGCGGTCCAGTTTGTTAATGGCAAAGGAAAGGGGGCCTCGTCCCCGTCGTGTTTGCTGCACGATGCGAAACATCTCCTGGATGGACTCCCAGACCCGATCCCGGGATAAATTGGGGAACATGGCAATAATGTCCAGCCCCCAGAAAACCACACCGTCAGGCAATGCATCATTGTTCCATAATTCCCGCAGGGCGGTATTCCATGCTCTAATCAGGGGTAACAGGTCCTTGCAATGCATCATTTCTGCAGTTTGCATGCACGTCGTGGCCGCTGCGCACCGTGGCTGGTTGGCTGTGGGCGCCTGGCACTGTCCCCAAGACGTCAACAAGACCCAAGACCCAAGACCTCTCGTGCAAAACTTAATGGACTGGAGCATAAGTGGGACTGCCTGATGTACCCCACCCTCAATGCGGTCGCCCCGCGCAAAGATGCCTCCTCCATTTTCTGGGAGGGGGTGTTTACGCAAAAGGCTTTCCCGACCCGATGCTCTGACACCGCCAGGTATGTGAATGACATCCTACAGTCCAAGGGTCTTAAGCACTCGATGGATGAATTGTTTCACTGCTTATCCACCTGTCGGCCTTTTGTGCATGATAAGCTGTACCAGCGTTTGTTTCGCGTTGTGTCCAAGAGGTTTCATGACACAAGCCTAGCACGTCTGCCCAGAAGGATCACCATTCGTGTGCCCCCCCTCAGCAGGGAAATCCAGCACAGGACCAGAACGTTAGTCAAGGGCAGAATTATACAGAGCAGTGCGCCGGCGCCACTGAAACAATGGTACACCACAGCCATTAACGTGGTGCCCCTACGCCTGCCTAAGGTACAGGGTGCGTTGTCCACCAGGCCCCGCCTGAGATTCACAGCGCAGTGTGTATCCGCGCTACAAAAGATTGTGTCACCAGGCCAGTACACTGCGTATGTCCTCCCTGGGACGTACACTGTAAGCGCTTTGTCTGAACGCCAGACAACCAAACTGCGCCAATTGTTGCTACATTGCCTCCATACTCGACGGTGCAAGTGTGCGCGCCTCATGCGCCAGCATCCGTGTCTACGGAATACTCTGGGACATATCCTGGTCCGGCGTCCAGAACAATGGGCTGCTCTAACACAAACAGACACGTCCTGTGTACTGAGCCTGCACGCACACACTGCACTGTTACCCACTGCACGTGACACACAGGTGGCGCTTAATTCCTTCATTCTGTCCCTCCAGTCCATTACGGTTTTGGGTTTACACAGTATGGACCCGTCCACTGTGGGTATGCCTGGATCATTTTCCTCTGCTGAAATTACTGACATTGTCAATGAAGTAATGAGCCTAATGCATCTGGACACCGTGGGCGATTCGCCCACTTCTGAAAGCGCTAAGGCCATGGGGGCCGACCTACGTAAACAGGGTTACGGCATGCGTATCTGGGACCATCATTCTCATACACCTGCGCTGTACTGTAACTACCTGAGCGAACAGCGCTTCATCTCTGACATCCTCACAGGGGACAGGTTCACTGTGTGGGGGTGGGCTGACACCCCACAAAGGGCTAGCCTTGCCTGTGCTTATGAAGTATTTCAACGGGCCTTTGACTGCGGCCTTGATCCTGAAATCCTGCACTTGGGGCTACAGACCCGTATCCCTAAAACTATGGACCAGGTGCTCCCTTACCTCCACACATCCATGCAACTCCGCATTTCGGACGGAGATCCAAATGACTCCGACAGTGAAGCGGACTCTGCGTCAGCATCACAGGTGTCTTATAGCCTCCCTGCGGGTCTCAACCTGAGTGCAGGGCGCCCTATCCGGGCGCCGACACTGTCCTCTATCCCCAAGTGGAAGAGCTCAGAACACCTTGTTACCGGTCCTTTCATGAAGTGGCGTGACATTCTGAATTTTTCCACAGCACCCTTGAAAAGGACAGCACAAATTGTGTCGCGATGCCTACAGCTCCTGTTGGTTAAGGTAATTGACATCGTCCCTAACATGTGCCTGCCTACATCACTGGGGGTACGTGACATGGTAACCACAGTGAAACGGCTGAGCTCCACAAACACGGTCTTAGCATGGGAGAGGGATATGGAGGACATGTTTTGGAAAATAGATAAGCAGGAGGTGGAGACAGCCGTCTCGCAGCTCGGACGTGCCCTGCTCAAACATAGGCGATCCACCACGCTCTTCTATGCTATTCACAGACAGGAGAAGTCGTTCGACCGTGTAGGCACAGGCACTGGACGTGAGTATTGGACCATACCACACACTTTTGTGGAGAAATTCGTTAAATGGGACTTGCACAAGAACGTACTGTTTGTTGTGGACTGCCTGTTCCTGAGTCAAGGGCAGGGAGGTGTGCCAATTGGTGGCCCGCTGTCTGCGCAACTTGCGGACCTGTGGTGTGTCTGGCGCGAAATGGTATGCCTCGGTAAGGAAGGCCTGCAGGATTTTCAGATATCCGTGGTGCAGGGGTTACAAGCTGCAGGTGTACAACCCATGCCCACAGTCACTATGCCGCATGAAGATCTGTTTATGCCTCTCAGCGCTGTACATAACATGCTGCCTTCGTCACATATGTGGGCTGCACCGCGATCGCAGCGCGTTGGTACACCAATCCGTGCTGTCCTCTCGAATGGGCTTGAGAGTTGGTGGCAGCCCTTACAGTGGGTGGTGGCCTGGCTGTCGTTCCCTGGGGCTGAAATCCCCCTGCTCCGAATGTCCCTGTGGGATGGGGCAATAGGGGGGCGGCTCCACACAATAGCCAGACATGCTGTGCGGTGTGACAGGCACTCCATTACTATATTTTTCATGTCCTTTGATGCGGTACAGGCTGTCCTCCCTGACATTGTGCAGCCCCGATCACCTGCTGTTGCGCCGTTCCCTTATGTGCTTATGGCCAGACTAAAGGACAATGTGTACATTTTGTGTGTCGACATCCCTGACAGGTATGTTCCATCAGTGCGACGCCTCCTGGAGGTGTTTCTGGACTGCCTGTACTGTATTCCCCTGAAGTGGGAGCCCGAAGGCCCGGTGGTCGCGTGGTGCTGTTCCCACATCCTGTGCGGGCCGCATAGAGGCATTGGCCTGCTTCGTAAAGGGGTAACATGGGACTTGATGGCTAAAGGACCAGAGCAGGTTGAGTGGTCGAAATGGCTCCCAAAAACTGCACTCAACGCACGCATGGTTGTGTAGGCATACCTGCCGTCCCTGGCACATCAATCTGTGTGGCATGCGACGACCCTGCCGGAAGTGTTGCAGAATTTTCGGTCAATCTTTATGGGTGTTGGCGCCCTAGACTACCCTGATGCCTGGTGGAAGCAAACACTAAAATCTGCAATTAGGACACTGCACCTTGGGGACCACATCACGGTCTCCACGTGGACTTCCTGGGTCCAGCTGGGCCGGCACTGGACTGTGCTGTGGTCGAGCCACAGGGATGCATGTTACCCTGCACTGCCCGCTGCACACACATGCAACGGACTGACGGAGGTAGGGTGGGTGGGAGTCAGTCCTAGTGAAATCATGAGCTGAGGTTGCCATTGGACGAAAGGTTGGGGTGCAGACAAAGCCATATCCAGTGTACTAGCAATTTGGCGTTGCTGTAGCTTATTGCTTGTCACTGTTGTCTTAGACCTCAACATGCTTCACTGATTTGTTCGCTTTTGCTTTGTTGTGATCAGTCCGTGTCTTCGTCCTCAACTCTTCCCTAAGTTGTGAAGGTTATCGGTTTCAGTGTGGTGAGGTTGTATGGCGACTGGGTGGGATCAAGTATGAGGGGTACCAGAGGTGAATTGTTGAATTGTCTTGGTGCTTTGTCCTCTGTGATCCCCTGTTTGTCTTGTCCCCTTTTCGTTTATGAACAAGGGATCACTTCTACTGTTTGTGTACAGATTTGTTGAAAATTTATTGTGTTCCCACCACCCGCCCCCACGCCCGCCTCCTCACTGTGTTCGTCGGTGATAGTGGGACGTGGTGTTATATTGGATTCAGGTTGGTGATTCCTGCTGTATACTTCTGCCGGGTGTTTATAATTTTGGGGTTGAGATCTACATTTATGCTGCTTCACGTATTTTGATCACCGGTGTGAGTCCGCGTAGGGTTGTGTCCCATAGGCGGCGGGGTCCTTTGGAGAGCGCTTACTAAGGCCTGTGGCGCTATTGGCGAGTACTGCTTTGATACTCTTGCAGGCGCTGATGTCGCCAGCAGCACTCTGACTCGTTTGTCTGCCAGAGGTGAATTGTTGAATTGTCTTGGTGCTTTGTCCTCTGTGATCCAAGCTTACAAGTCGATCGGCGCGACCGACGGTGGGCCGGCCGGGCATCGAACCATCGACCTACTTGTTATCGGTCGATTGCATTACCACTCAACCACCGACTGTTCTGCTATGTATGGGCTCCCGTTTGCTTGTAGCCGAGTGCACCACTGAAAAAACCCAAACTGTGTGTTTCCGTCTGCCTGTCTGCCTGCCTGCTTGCCTGACCGACTGCCTAACTGACTGCTTGCCTGACTAACTGACTGATTGGGTGCACGCAGACACTTCTGGCGTCTTGAAAATCCCTACAAACAAGGGAAGACCACACCCTGGGTGGGTTTGTGGGATCCCACTAGGCAAGAAAGAGCAATAAAACAAATTCAAACTAGAAATTCTATTGCCTTTGGCAGTACACCTTGAATGCTGTTGTGGTAACCGAGTTTTGCTTTGCATGTCGGGTGGGCAGGACAGATGGAAATAGCATAAAACTGTCACTTGGCCTTGGTTTCCTAGTTTTGCTGAGAGGTGGGTAGGCACCGGAGCACTTTCTCAATGTCATCAAGTGATTGAAGAAAGCACACGTAAGCCACTATAGCCCATATCTATCCCAAGCTTAACATCGGCACTCGTGCCAAGTAGCACCATGCACCAACACAATGTTACCATAGACTGCCACTGACCTCCCATTCGTTGTGGCCCCATAACCCTGGCCACATCGGGAACTCAGAAGTGGAGACGAATAATGTGGCGACACAACCTTCGCCATATCAGGGATTCCAAAACAAAAAAGAGTAATATGGCTACAAAATGCTGTTCAGGGATTGCACAGTAGAGAGCAGCAAACCGGCTCTATAACCGAAGCTGCATTGGGGTCTCCAAAGCGTTTTGGAAGTGGCCAACAAAAGGCACACTGGGACACTAGCACCGACCTTCACAAGGAAACCATGGGGCAACAGGCAAGAGCTGATTCCCGTATGCCCACCCAGGCACTGCCAAAACCTGTATTTGATATGAACTCGCCCTCCAAGCCCTGGCACTTTCACGTTGGTCCATTTGATCAATAAAAAATTGGGGTCTGCAAAGCGGAGAACATTGAATGTGGCTACAAAATTTTGGCTTGAGCACTTGCTTGCGCACCTTGTGTCATGGTCGGTTGTGCGTAATATTTGCATGGGCCTCTTGCGCAATTGCATGCAAACACCTACATTTTTGTCATATTTTGGCAAATCGTAAATTGATAGCAAAAGTGGTATCGTGGTCCATGGGTGCGTTTTCCATCCTCCATTTGGATAGGGGAGCAAGCCTGTGAGTTTGAAGGGGAAAATGAAGATGCCTATCTTTGCTTTACTCAGCCCCACACCCATCCTCACCCCTAGTTCCCGATCGGCGACAAAATTGAACCCCACAGCTCTGTGAAACCACAAAATGTGGTTGTTTGTGGGTGTGTTTCTGCTGTGAGCTCTGTCTGGCCTCTTCCAGCTAGTCTGCCTACCTCTGCACATATTCTCTTTTGCGCTCACCCGTCTCATAGGATTGCCTCCCACCTGATCCCACAATGTTGATCTTTTGATTGTGGACTGAAGTTTTAAAGCCCCAAACGAGAGACGCAGTGTGCAATGGGCCAACCCGAAAGCAAGCCGGAAAAGGCTACTAAGGGCGGGGGCGGCTGCTCTGGGGCTCAATGGGTCGTGTACAAGAACATCGACATGTGCGCGCAGGGCGATGTCGAGATCATCCACAACTGGCGGGCCGTCACCTCGATCGCCGAGTTGCGGAAGACCGTCCAGCGGAAGGGGTACTCGGCGGTGTGCGTGGGCTCGTTCAGCCACGCAGCGCTGAAGAAGTTCCACTACCAGCTGACGAGAGGGCACATGAGGCCGTCGCAGGGATACACGAACGAGATCCATGTCTACTTCCCGAAGGGCGACGCGCTGAGGGACGGGACGCTCTCCGACGAGGCCGCTGGGACGGCGGAGGCCCAGCCCTCCTCGAGCGGCAGCGTGCGTGGGAAGATCGAGTTCCTCGGCCTCTGGGCTGACGGGTGGGACCGCGCGATGCCGATCAAGATGGAGGTGAACCCGCGCGCCCGCCACCAGGTCGCGCGCGCCTTCGAGGCGCTGGTCGCGGAGATGCGCGCGCACCGCGTGACCACTGGCATCCTCGCCGCGCAGTCCTACAACCAGATGCACTGGTCCATCGACCCGGACGAGAGCCGCTACAGAAAGCACAGGTTCATCGGCCGCGCGCCGGGGGACGCGTCGTGCTCGAGCTGGTCCGGCTGCACGCACCGCCGGGAGGGGCTCCGCTTCGACGGCTTCGACGGCACGATTGACGTCCTCGGCGGCGACTGGCAGAATGCCGTCTACAGGATCACGCTCTCGGGTGCCGGAAAAAAGAACGGGAAGGAGAAGGGGAAGGCGACGAAAGATGATAAGGCGAAGAAGAAGAAGAAGAAGGGTGGCTCGTCGTCTCGTTCTTCGTCATCCTCCTCGTCTTCCTCTTCGTCTTCTTCCTCCTCTGCCTCTGAGGAGCGCCGGCAGGGCTCGCCGTGGTCACCCATCGTACCTAAGCCCACGGGCCCACGGGCTCGCGGTGCAGCGAATGCCGTGGCGCCCGCGACCCTAGCCGGCCGGAAGGAGCTCCTCGAGCGCGAGCTGGGGCTGAGCGGCAACGTGAACGACGTGATCAGGGAGGCAGCCGAGCTACTCGGCTTGCGGACGGAGGGCAGGGGCCTCCTGGATCTCTCCGCCGCATGCATGGACGCCCTCGGCCTTCGCGTGAGCTGAGTGAGAGACCATGTCGTCGGTGTGGGAGCCCGGAGGTCGGCCCAGAGATCTGGAAGAGCAAGTGATGAGACGCCGTCGGGAGGGCAGGCCAGTGGGGGGCCGGGGATGGAGTGGCGTGTGCAGAGCGCAGAGCGACCAAGAGGGCCGAGTGATGCGGCCAACAAAGGGGCACTTGGAGGGACTGCACGTGCCGAATGGGGAAACGAGAGCCGGATGCGTTTGCGACAGATTCCACTTTGCAGGGCTGTCCTTAAGACCCCAGATCGTTTTTTTTCGTTAAGGACAGCCCCTAGGGACCGCCAACCGCCAACCGCCAACCGCCAACCGCTAACCGCCAACCGCCGGCCTTCGACGTACAGAAGGTCCCATGACCACTGCAGCAGAGAGCGACCCCGTGAACCTTCGTTTCTGTTGATGCCTTTTCTTTTTTCTCTTCCTTGAGGACAGCCCTGCCACTTCGTAGACGGGTCTTGTGGTCGTTTTCCGTTCCGTTTCGCTTTTTCTGTTCCTGACCTCAGTCATCGTGAGGCGCACTGTGCACGGGTTCCCAGTAGCGCTGTGCGGCGGTGCCCGGCCTGCGCCCTGTGAACAGGCGATGGATCTGTGATTGTGGAGCGTAACAGGCCCGACGCAGGGTTTTGGTCGCCTCAGACGGCCCTGTTTCGTCCAAAAGTTGAGTAGACAATGGCAGTTGTTCACCTCCTTTTTTCAGTTTCCGGCCCCTTTTTTTATGGCGCCAGCGCCGTACAATTTTCCGTTTTGCCCAGAAAGGGGGTCCCCCCGTCAAACAGGCGTGCGAAACCGGTGTGTTCCGGATGATTGGACAACGCCGCCCGGTTTGGGCCGTTGTGGGGCATCCTTCTGCACAGTGCACCCCCTCCCCATGGCCACCCGCCCATGCACTGCCCCTTGGTGTCATGTGTTTGCCCCGAAACTTAATGGTACGCACGTTCACCTCCTTCCATTGCCCCGATGTTTTTCCCGAGTGGAAGCGACACATTATTCCAGCCACCCCGGCCCACTCCACACCACCCAACCCACCCCTCGCTACCACAAGTCACCCCATCCCCGCCACCACAAGCCACCCCAGCCACTAACCCAAACCCCACGCCACCCAGTTTATTAGGCAGCTGAAGTCGAGCCGATTAGGAGTGTGCCTGGCACATTGGGCCTGCGGCTACCGCCTGGAAGCGGGCCCCCCCCCCCCCCTGAGTGGGATCATACGGAACTGCTGAATACTGCTGCATATGCATGCCGGGGCACGAGCGCTCCGTGACCTGCTTGTGGCCTCTTTTTCCCTTGCGTAAGTACAATCATTGCCCATGCAGATTGGGCGCGCCAAGTACACTACACAGGGCTAAGAAGAGGGACAGGATTGTCTATTCCAGTGGGTGGGGCGTTTGCAAATTTGCAAAGCAGGATATGAGGGAACGGCATCCCTTAACTACAGGACCTCTATTTGCCACCATAACTGAATTTGGGTATCTCATGCTTAGGGATGTACTGCTGGACTTTAACAACATTGCCACACGCACCGAACTGCGCGTCCAACGAACACTCCTGTTTGGATCGTATTTTTTGAGGACTTTCTTGTTCACTGGACACGGGGGGTATGCACCCATCCATTTGGTGATAAAGCTTAACAGGCTGGCTACCCGCTGCTTTCTTTGTACATAGCATCCTGACGTGCGGGCGTTCTCCCTGGTACCATCCACAATGTTATCATGCACGACACCCTTGTCTGTTGAAGCAATAATGGCTGCATGGCATGCGCCTCCTGGAAATTGCAACAGTGAGGGGGGTCGGTATCGGCACCATCAACACCTCGGTATGTTTTTGCATGACAACAAGCAGTACTGCCAAACTTTGTGAGACGACACTGGAGAGTGTCAGAGATTTTCGTTCGTCCACCTGCACAGCGTCTAAATGCACAGCCTCCTGAAAGGAATTTTCATCTGACTGGTTCTGTGCTCAACAGGATGGGTGGGCGCAATTGCAATTGGAAACAAAAATGGCTGTGTAGGTACCACGCAGATGCCTGCACGTGAGGAGTGAGCCACACACTCCGAAACCTCAAGGAGGCAATCTGTGATTCTCCTTCGCGCTTGCGTTGCCCAAAAGTTGTGTTTCGTGCTCAGAAAGGACATGCAAGAGAAATCGAACACCTGCAGATGTTATTTTGGAACGATCTGTGATACCGTGCATGAACTCATTACAGAGGGTTCCATGAGAATATGCCGTTCGTCTATTGTGTAAAAGAACAAAAACTTGTCCCGCAATGTCATACACTGTCTTAGACAGTGGTCTCACATCTTGCAGAAAGACACTCACATATCTGGCACCCGTGAGCGACGACCCCAAAACGTTACAAACCTTACAGGTCCACTTTGTTTCATCCTGCATTCAAATCTCCCCAGGGACCCATCTTAACCATGTATCTGAACGTGTGCGAATATGTAGGTAAATAATCATGTGATAACAGAAGTTCGGTGTGTTGGACCTGTTTTATGCAATTCGGGCTGAATTCGATGGCCACCATTGGTTGCACCAGCTTTGTTGATCTCGTGAGTTTTCACATCATGCATGTCTTTCTTCCCTTCGGGGCGACAATATGTTCCTCCCCTACGAACCGATCTGGGCTCCAATTGGAGGTGCATGGGATTCGGGAGCTTCCGCACTGTCCCCCTGGCGAAGCCGGTCCCAATCCTGTTGAAAAGGCGCCTGGCTGACGTGTCCCCTTCAGCGTTACTTTCTTTTTTTAACACAAATTTGCACACTGAGTCCACTAGTGTGGTCTGGTGTGGTAGCACCAGCACTCTCCGCACGTCAGCCCGCTGGCACATCCAATGGCAAGACAGCCGGCCGTAACACACACTCTGAGGCCCAGAGAGGGCACCAGCCGGTAGAGAAGCCACCTGACCCAGACGGAGCTTGAGCTGGGGATGTTGGTATGGCAGTTCGGCCAGCCGAAGGTACGGCCGGACTTTCGGCCAGCTGATCGGCCGGCCGACCCCCCTTGTACTATTACCCCCAAATACAACCCCCCCCCCCCTATTATTACTAACAAGACTCCGTCACCCCCCCCCCCTTTGGCATACTAAGGCGTTGCACACACAAGGCGGAACACACAAAAGGCGGTCTGTGGCCACCGCAGGGGTCATGTTATTGAAGGGGCCACAGGCAAGGCGGTACACACAGAAGGTGGTGCACACAAAAGGCGGTCTGTGGCCACCGCAGGAGTCATGTTATTGAAGGGGCCACAGGCAAGGCGGTACACACAGAAGGCGGTGCACACAAAAGGCGGTCTGTGGCCACCGCAGGAGTCATGTTATTGAAGGGGCCACAGGCAAGGCGGTACACACAGAAGGCGATGCACACAAAAGGCAGTCTGTGGCCACCGCAGGAGTCTTGTTATTGAAGGGGCCACAGGCAAGGCGGTACACACACAAGGCGGAACACACAACAGGCGGTCTGTGGCCACCGCAGGAGTCATGTTATTGAAGGGGCCACAGGCAAGGCGGTACACACAGAAGGCGGTGCACACAAAAGGCGGTCTGTGGCCACCGCAGGAGTCATGTTATTGAAGGGGCCACAGGCAAGGCGGTACACACAACAGGCGGTGCACACAAAAGGCGGTCTGTGGCCACCGCAGCAGTCATGTTATCGAAGGGGCCACAGGCAAGGCGGTACACACAGAAGGCGGTGCACACAAAAGGCGGTTTGTGGCCACCGCAGGAGTCATGTTATTGAAGGGGCCACAGGCAAGGCGGTACACACACAAGGCGGAACACACAACAGGCGGTCTGTGGCCACCGCAGGAGTCATATTATTGAAGGGGCTACAGGCAAGGCGGTACACACAGAAGGCGGTGCACACAAAAGGCGGTCTGTGGCCACCGCAGGAGTCATGTTATTGAAGGGGCCACAGGCAAGGCGGTACACACAGAAGGCGGTGCACACAAAAGGCAGTCTGTGGCCACCGCAGGAGTCATGTTATTGAAGGGGCCACAGGCAAGGCGGTACACACACAAGGCGGTGCACACAACAGGCGGTCTGTGGCCACCGCAGGAGTCATGTTATTGAAGGGGCCACAGGCAAGGCGGTACACACAGAAGGCGGTGCACACAAAAGGCGGTCTGTGGCCACCGCAGGGGTCATGTTATTGAAGGGGCAACAGGCAAGGCGGTACACACAGAAGGCGGTGCACACAAAAGGCAGTCTGTGGCCACCGCAGGAGTCATGTTATTGAAGGGGCCACAGGCAAGGCGGTACACACACAAGGCGGTGCACACAACAGGCGGTCTGTGGCCACCGCAGGAGTCATGTTATTGAAGGGGCCACAGGCAAGGCGGTACACACAGAAGGCGGTGCACACAAAAGGCGGTCTGTGGCCACCGCAGGAGTCATGTTATTGAAGGGGCCACAGGCAAGGCGGTACACACAGAAGGCGGTGCACACACAAGGCGGAACACACAAAAGGCGTCTTGTTATTAATATACAGAGGGGGGGTTGTTAGTATATGGGGGTATTACTACAAGGGGGGATGACGGCCGACTCGGCCGGCCAAAGGTCCGGCCGGACTTTCGGCCATTTTTTCGGCCAAAACAAGGGGGGGGGATGACGGATTAAACCGTATTTTCATCGGGCCGAAAGTACGCCGAGCCGATAAGTACGCCGAACCGATAAGTACGCCGAACCCTAGGTACGGTTTAATCCGGTGAGCTCCTGCATCCCTTTGCGTGTTAGCGGGCTGGCCAGTGGGGTTATGTGAGAGGTTCGGTGATGTATTCGAGAAGCTGCGCTGGAGGACAGCCACGCCTGAGGTTGGATCAGCAAATATCTGGTGACCAGGTCATTATGCTAGAAGTTGGAAACCTTACAGTTGCACTGTTTGGGGGCGCACCGTGCACTGTGAGCGCGCTGTGCCCGCGCTGTGCGAAAAGTCGGCTGTTTTTCACCAACGGTAGCCACGGGTCCCAGGGTCCTGAATTCTGCACCCCCGATGCTGGTTTGAATGGATCGTGCACGCTCCTGTGGGTGGGTGGTTTTCAGGGGTGCTCCCGGGATAAACAACGTAATAATTGGCAATAATTGGCGCTGTGCGCGCGCTGTGCGAAAACGCCCCCTTTATCCCACATTCAAGTCTCCCCAGGGACCCATGTTAACCATGTACATGAACGTGTGTTAAATCAAAGTCGGTGCTTTGGACGTGTTTTGTGTGATTTTAGCTGAATTTGATGGCCATTGGTTGCACCAGCTTCCTTGATCTCGTGGAGCTGCAGGCTTTGTTGCATTTGTGATGACAGTATGTTCCTCTCCGACCAACCAACTTGGGATGCAGGAGATCTGCATTCACCCCCCGGCTGTAGCCGCACTGCCTGGTTGATGTGGCATACAAATCTGCCGAGCTGTCACGCATGTGTGCATGAGTGTGCGCTCTTGACATGCAGCAAGAACAATTTCTCTGTGCCACCAGTAGTGTACACTTCATGTTTTTGTTGTATTGGTTTGTCTTCGTCACGGTTGTGCATTTCATGAGAATGTCCGCGCGGCTGCGACAGGACATTATGATGTCAGGTGCGATACTTCAAACGGTCAGTTGAAGTCAGTGCACCCACATACTTGCTGCTCTAGTAGAGAGTGTGGCGCAGCTGTTATGCCATGGGCGCTTTTTCTTTCATTGATAATGAGGCAGTGCACTGATCCTTCTCTCACCCACCCACCCACTCACAGCAACAGTACCGGAGTGTCCAATGTTTTGGCTGGTTCAGGTGAAGACTCTGAGTCCATTTTGCTGTGCATCTAACCCAGAGACAGGCTATGCATTATGGAAACCTGTATGTGCCTTCTTTTGGTGTTCAGCCCATTTGACTGGCATACAAGCGATCCATTTCTCGGATCACCCACCCACTCACCGCAACAGCCGCTGACAGTCCATTTTGTTTGGCTGATTTCGTTTGACGGAGATTTTGGATCCATGTGTTGTGTGCAGTGCCAAGCAGCTCTTTCGCTGAATCAGCCACTCGGCGCACAAGACGGCTCTGGACATAGAGATCCTTCTTGCGCCTCTGCCTCGCCTTCTCCTCTTTTCTTTGCATGTTCACTGAAGGGAGTAGTCAGATTTACTAACTTTAAAATTATTCTGCATGAAGGCATTTCCCCATATCTACCATGACTGCGTCCGACTCCATCCGTATTGTGGATTATGTTCCAACATTTTGTTGTTTTATGGCGTAACACCCTCTCAAGGTCAAACACCTGGGCGTGTGTGCACATCACATGGTCACCATATGGCATTTCTCTCGCCCATCTCGTGCCACTGATCAATCCTGTGCCTGCTTGCTAGTCCAGTCAAGGAGATCAAGTCAACTTTGGACGTTGTTGTGTTAGTATTAGTGAGAGATTTGAGTGCACCTTTAAACAAGTGCAATGAATGGGCGACAAGGACAGTCCGCATCGTGCATGTCATGTTATCTTTCAGCCAAATGGATTGATTGCTGATCTGTGCTTGCCATCTGTTGAATCGCCTTGTGGTGCACAAAGCTCAATCAAGTCATGTTGCATGAATTCATTCACCCATTTATGTGATGATCTATTGAAGGAAAATTCCATAAACCTCGTTGTTGCACTCAGAATATTTGTGGCTCAATTCTTATCTTGTGCCGTGTGCCTTTTGCCGCCTGAGGAGTTTTGTTTAGATCGGATTGGGGATTGAGAACCATATCGCTTTGACAGTTGCACTATCCCTTCCTTGTGAACAAGTTGCTCTTGCCATTTGTTTCAGAGTGTGATGAGCGAACGGCAAGGGCAAGGGCAAGTGGTAAGTGGTAAGTGGGTGCACAAACCCCCCAATGTTACCACATTCAAGCTACCATCGAAACATGAAGCAAGCCCCCAAGTGGAGTGAAAGTGCTTAGGCGTTGATAATGTGGATCCACCGCATCTTTCTCCAAGTATTGCATCGATGATTCTGCCGTCAGTAAAGCACTAGAGGCCGCAAGATGCATTGCCAAACCAAATTGTGGGCTCTTGGTGCTTGCTTGTGGCGCAAGCACGGCGAGAGACAGTGCCAAAGAACAAGTGCTCACACAGTGGTAATAGAATGGGGTAGTAAAAGGAAAGCAAAAACCTATGTAGCCGGACAGTGTCATCCAATAGGACAAGCGGCGCGTGCTTTTATAGATGCGGGGTCAAAACAAGGAACAAGCATCATTGACCACAATTTTTTGTTCCTTCCAAAGTAGAACTCATGGTACAACCCCGTACCCGGGAGCTAAAAGGAATATCCACTGCCGTAGAAAGAAACCGGCCCTCAAAAAACTGAGGGATTTTGCGATGCCATGCCCACAAATCCACTGAGCTGCAGCCAAATGCAGGGCTCTGGAGGATAACACACAAGCACCAACAACGCATGCGGCACTTCTTCACATCTGCAGGTTTCCGCCTTGTTGCGTTACGGCTCGCACACATGGCGAAGGTCCGCAGGCGAGAAGGTGGCTTCTTCACTTGGAGATCGGGCCGCTTTCCACATTGTGCCAAAGGCGGGCCATCACTTTTGCATTGACAACAGAGTCCTTCAACGTGTTTTGATGAAACCAGCAAGAGCGGACCACATGGACAAACAAGTTGAGCACGGACACGCAAGTTTGTGCTCCTGTGATGTGTACGTGTGTATGTGTGCGTTTTGTGTACCATCCCATGCAACATGGGGCAGGAGCACCACTCGCAATCACAGTCTTATCTCGCATGTGCTATTTTTGGGTCGTACTTTCGCCACAGCCTTGACCAGCCCCCACCCAAGTGTTGCTCCACACTCTTCGGTACAAACACCAAAAGCACCAAGCGGTTGACGCGCACAGTTATTATTGATCTTTCAGGCAATCGCATCTATAGGGGGCGCCTTCAGCGCAGTGCGCGCGCAGTGCAACTATTTGGGCATCTGGCCGTACTGGACACCCATGCTTTGAGATCATAGGGGCATCATTGTTACCCTGTTGCGTAGGTTTTGATGCTTTTTCCACATTGGGGATATAGCATTTTGGAATTTTCACCCAATTTCACCCATTTCCACCCTTTTTCACACTTTATTTGTATTTGCAAGGGCTAGTTGGACCATGTCTTTGTGCAGGATACTACCCATCTCTTTGAATTGTGCTATGCCTGTGATTCCAAGCCAAGTCGCATTCGAATTCGCCATCAAAATCTCGTCCGGCCGGTCGCATCAACTTACGAGGATTGATGTGGCTGGTGAAGCGAAAGACCCGCCAGAGGGTGAGTAGTTCAACTCGCCACAACGGTCGTCGTATTATGTCAACAAAGGTTTCGATGCACATACGAAAGGAGGTACCCCCGGCCGCCTCCCCCTCTACGTTAGAGGGTGTTGAGGGTGGCAACCAATACGTTGTTCATGGCTTTTTCAGATGTGCATGATGTGTGTTATGTGAAGGGAAGGTAGTTTGCAACTTTCTTGAGCTGGGGCAGTTTGGGTCACCTAATTCTAGGGGCGTTTCCAAGGGGTTTGCCTAGGGGCTCTTCGGGGGGAACATAGTCTGAAAGTAGCAGGCAGTGCGCGCGCATATTTCATATTTCATATTTACGTGCAGACGCACCTTGGGTTTACCTTGGGCCGCGTCCCAGTCGCAGGTGTTGCCATGCTGCGCCCCTCAGAGCGCCGTACCCCTGCCGCGTAGCCAGTGGTGCACTTTGATTGCGATTGATGCGCCGCACATGTGGAATATGACGGTTGTCAGTCTCCCGGCCCAGGCTTGAATTAGAGGTGTTTGTTGCCCCACCCCCCACCCCCTCCCCCCTCGCCACTTGTCACCGGAAATGTTTCCGCACACAATAATGTTTTGGAGGTCAAAGCCATTTGGAGCAAGCGTCTTCACAACATGTCGGCAGTGGCCTGGGCCTGCCAATCCTCCAAGCGCTCCAATGTCGTCATGAGCGCCGCTGGTAACCTCCGCAGAATTTGTTCACCCAGTTTTAAGAAGTGGCACGGAATTCGTCCCGCCGGAATGTGCGGCTGCAAAACGTCCCCAGCGCCACAGCCCCCCGTGGGCAGGGATGCATGAGAACCGCCAACAACCGCAGGAGGCAACCCCCGCCCCCCCAAGAGGCCAATAGGCACCGCCAAAGGCAGACAATCAGATACCGAGGCCCTGTGCCACCCCCCCCCCCCCCCTCCTCCTCCCTTCTAACACATCCCTGCCCCTGCGGCAAACCTCACTGCCCACAAACTGCAGCCCACCTCCTTCGTCTGCTTCGTCTCCCGCATCCTTCTCGTTCTCTCTCTTCCACTTCACAGGCTGAGAGACCACCTCTTCGACAGACAGGGCCCCGAAGGCCGTCTGGAGTCCATCCAGGGAGTCCTCAGCCGCTTCCACGGGCCCATGTAAGGGCTGCGCCGAAGGTACAGCGCCAGGTGCTGGCCTTGCCGGTGCCTCAGGCGCTGGCGCTGTCTTCACGTCGGCGTCCTCCTTCCTTGTGTCCATCTTCAGTCACCCTTCTGCTTATATGTGCCTGTACTCGGCGCACTGGATGTACGGCGCGGGACTGCTGCCGGTGCGCAGAGACAGACTGCCTCTGCTACCGAAAAAGTTTATAGTGGTTTCAGCACTGTGTTTTTGTCTCTCCTGCTGCTTGCTGCTGGTGTAGGGTTTCCTGCTGCTTGTTTTTGGAGATGAAAACCTTTTGTTTGTTGAAATACAGTCAATCCAGGATAACCCAAGCCAGAGGTGTGCAAGGAGAAGAGAATCAGGATCAAAGCATGAAGGGCTGCATTGTAAACAGTGAAAGATGAAAGGATATTCATAGAAACTGCAACTCAGGTCAAATCGGAATGCATATTCACAAAGATAGCTGAAATGTTTTGGAAAAGAGTTGGAAAACTGCCCCATGGTCACTCTCTCTCCATAGTGCCATCTCAGGAGATGTGCACTCTTTGTTTTGGGTCCCATATGTGCTGAGGTGGCAGGGCGTGTGGCGATGAGGTCACTGCCATGTCACATGGGATCTTCCTACTTAGCTAGGCTGACCAGGAATTGAACCCAGGACCTCTCAAAAAGAGGTGCCCAGCCCCCTAGGGTGCATACCACTAGGATAGCTAAGAATTCATGGAAAAACATAGATAAATTCATAGGCTCTGCCCTGGGTATGTCAGTGCTCAGTCAACTCAGGAAAAGATGATTTGCCTCACATTGAAAGGGGATTAAGGGGTCCACTCCATATCCTGATTGGGTGTTTGGTTCCATAGGTCAAAATGTGTTATCACCACTTTTGGTGGGACCAATACTAAGATAGAAATGCCTGGATGCTCAGTGCATCTCTAATACAACTAGAGTATGCCTCAAAGCAATGGAAAAGCACTTTTTCTTACTCTCGGGGTTGCTCCATCACCAAGGCAAGCGCCCTGAAGCAGACATATAAGTCATCGTAAACGTCAAACCAATTCTACGGAGTGTGTGTTTGTTCGGATTCTGCGGGAGGGGGACGGGCTGATTCAAGCGAGCCTAAGAAACATTCGATAGCCTGCGGGAGATAGGCGGACGAAGAGTACAAAGAACACATGCGCCCCCCTGACACTGCATCATTGCCGGGGCTTGGGGGGTAGGCCTTTTTGTTCAAATTTGGCAGAGTTGGCGGGGACGGTATTGTTATGTCATGCTTAGCGATGCTGAGCAATCGCGGCTGAAAACGCTTCCGATTCCGATGTTTGGAAATGCGATGAAAATTGCAAAATTTTTGAAGTGCCACAAAATGCCTACAAGCAGTTAACAACTTGCAATTTTCTACATTTCGGACGTGCACAGCCGGAGCGACGTGCATCCAGCTAGTGCTACGTGCGTCCCTATGGCTGCCAGAGTAGTTGTATTGTCCCAAAATAAAAACACAAACATTCCAAAGAGGAGTTTATGCACAGCGAGGGCACAACGCCCATTAGTGAATTAGCTTTCCTGTGACTACCGTGTCACCTACCACCAGGGGGGCATGCGTCCAGAGGGCAAAAACAGCACATTTAGACAGCAATCTGGCACTTTCAGTGTGGAACATAGCTGGACCAACTCGGTATCTCATTTTTTGGACTGAAGAAGAATCTGAGCAGTCCTGTGTATGGGGACACAGTAATTACCACGGTCGGTGGCCCATCGGGGGAAACTGGTCCAAAATAGCCTACTTTTTCCACAGCGCGCGCACAGCGCATGGTGCTCCCCCCCCCAGGGCCCACCGAATGTTTTTGGAAAAATCGAAAACTACGAAAATTTTCAAATGCCACCCCATGCAAGGAGTAATGCTTTTCGAGACCCCACCATTTGCATTAATTGACGCCAGCTCACTACATACGGGAGAGCATCCGCATGGCGTGCTTACTGGTGGGAGGCGACAGGAGGGACGCTCAGCAAAATTTGGGCAACCCGCCCAACTGGGCACACCACATATGAGGAAACCGCTTGAACCGCAAAAAACTATTTTGGGGACAGCCGGAGTTGGCAAAACAGCTCTCCGCCAGCCCAAGTACGCAACAGTAGTAGCCATGTGGAAATCTGCAATGACTATGTTTGGTTCACAGGCTTGCCACGCCCAACGCTCAGCAAAAGACGGCATGCGAATTGCTGGTTTCTTGTGCGGCGTGTGTACCATTTCCGGCAGTTCACCAATTCTGAAGCTGCTGTGCACTATGCGCTTCACTGATACACCCCAGCTGTGAGTCTGGCTTTCACTGAAAAAGGTGCCAAAGGCAAGTCCCACAACAGCGAAATTATCGACCATGTCATTCCCCAAAAAGAATGGCACTGTGGTCATCTTGCCATTAACAGCACAGACACAGACCACAACAGACACGCGCACACGGTTGTCGGCAAACAGACGAGCACAACACCAAGTCCGGATGTCAATTCCTCGTCAGTTGGACAGTCAAACAAGACAAAGCATGTTCAACGCCAATACGCGCCTTTCTGCGGGAACCAGGCGCACAGCGGCAGTTCCCAATTCACCCAGACCTGCAAAGGACCAACAGCACTGCACTGCCATGCTGGCAGCACAGGCAATCGGCAAGCAAACCTGACGGCGCAGTGCGTTCAGGCTCTGTATGCACCATGAGCACATTTGACATAGTCAATTCACACCGTTCCGGTGATGGAATACACGCACGTACGCACGCACGCACCCAGCCACCCACCCACCCACCCCACGCACCCATGCACCCACGCACCCACCCACCCACCCACCCACCCACCCACCACACACACACACACACACACACACACACACACACACACACACACACACACACACACACACACACACACACACACACACACACACACACACACACACACACACACACACACACACCGCACACAGCCCAAGACACCACAGAGCCCCTGGCTCATATGTCCCCAACAATCCACTACCGCCACCTTACCCAACACCCATGCCAGTCAGAGAGAAACAAAACCAGGACAAGGCTGTGGACGTGGTTGACATAACTAACAACACGATGCACGATCCCTGAGAGCACCTACCCCAGTGTATGCCATACCCCTCTTTGTCACATTCGCATGCGTGGGGCCCCAGCCCACACCTGAGTCTGAACTGCTTCACAACCAAAATAATTAAAAAATTGCGGATGGAGAACTGGCTGGTGGCTTGTTGAAGGCAGGGCTTTGCTTTAAGGGGAGGGGGGGCCATTGGGGCAGTCCCCGAGCGGTTGCACAGCGGTCACACGGAATGTGACAGGGGTTGGAAATGCGGTTGGGGCTGGTGTTGGGGCGTGGGAAAGCCTCTGGGCTAGAGTCAGTGGGGAGCGGGGGAGGGGGGTACCCCGCCCCCCTCCCCTTAAAGCGATTCCTTGGCTGAAGGGCTTGCTGTTGCTGCTGCTTGAGGCTTGGGGAGGACGAGATACATCGCCACAAGATTTATGGCTTTCGAGGTCGGCAGCAGTCTGGGCTGCTACCCCTCACCTGCGACGAGTTGTGTCGTGGCGTTTTCGGATGGAAGACACAACGCACGGCGGTCGTATCCGATGCCAACAATTCACACCCCATCGGAAGCAACGGCGTCCCCCTCCCTCGTGGAGCAGGGCTCCCCCTTCGACACGGCTGTGCGCCTCTGCCGCAACCACGCATTTCGCCACAGGCTCAAGCTGCACGCGGCCTCATCCACCCCCGCCCTGTGTGGGAACGGGGTGCCTTCGGAGGCAGGATATTGCCACGGCAGCAACAACTCTGGCAGAGCATGGGCCAGCCCCGCTTTGCCATAACAATTGGCTCACATCCGTCGCATCTCACAGTCAGCACCACAAAAACTGCCGTCTGAACAACTGCAGGCGGATGAGGTGGCCGGGTTGAGACAAGATGTGCCTGCACAATTGGGGGCCGGGGCGGGTGGTGGGTACAGTAACCCCCCCCCCCCCCGCCCATCCGGCCCCCCAAAAAAACACAGCTGGGCCAAACGAACCACCCATAAATAAGAACCACCTCAACGCTTTCCACTGGGGGAGCCAAAAAGAAGAATCACCTTCAGGGTGCAAATGATGGGGAATGGCAGTGGCAATTGCCTGCATCTTCTTTTTGTACACCAGCTCGTCTAAATGGTCGAATGTTTCTGAATCATCTACATCAACGGAATCATCAAAGTTTGCATGCACGCGATCAAAGGGATCCATTCGTCTGGTGGCACACGGAGAAAGCATTTGGGCACAAGTTCAGGACCAAATCAAAAATCGGATGCCCCACCAACACAGCCACCAGCTGGACCCAAGGGATGAGGCACCCACAGCCGACCCACGAAAGAGGCCGGCGATCACACACACACACACACACGCCGCGTCACACACATGGCACCAGGAGGGTCCCAGGCTACAGAGCAAGCAGAAGACCGCATTGAGCAAGAGAAGAACAAGCAGCAAGACGTCCTGCATTGATGGCGTGTGCTCAGAGGGTCCATCTGAAGAGCATCGATGGTGATACCCCCTCGAGATGGACCCTTTGAGCACACACCATTAATGCAGCTGATCCAACCGAAAGAAGCGACATGGCAAAGACCAACACATATCAACCTCAGACCAGCAGGGGCCAGGATGCCATCCCCCCCCCCCCCCCCCACGCTTTCGGAGGATATCGATCATGAGAAGAGGGTCACCAAGTGCGATCCCGAGCCATGGTATTGGCTTGTGGGGCCATGCAAGTGGTAGGGGGGCCTGTGCGATCCACAAGCAGAAGCGACTGGCCCAATAACTGTCCTGCGAGCGCACTGCAGCCCGTAGGAGTGCCTGGCAATGCTGCAGAGCAGGCGGTGTTCACGAGGGGACCCGTTGCCATTCAGCTGCGGTGCCCTCGGAACCCACGCTGCTGCCGTACATGTCAATGTGGGGCTCTTCCCTTCAGGAGTGGGGGAATGGTCTGGACTGAGGGCCCGAGGTCTGGGGCGCCCAAAAGTGGGTTGCACAGGGAAATGAGTGGAGGAGGGGGGATGGTCCACCGGAGCGTTGTCCCCCAACAGACCCTTGACGCAGTGTGGAGCGCGCCCAGGGACCTGCGCTGTTTGCTGACAGGCAACGCGGCCTCCGAAGCAAAGCTACAGACTACACCACCGGGGGATGAAGGCCTCGGTAAGTGTGCCGGTTGGTACGTCCGGTTGGTACTTGCGGGTGTACGCAATGGTTTGGGTTGTCAGGAGGAAGACTGTACATTGTTGGTCACAGACGGTGGACCATTGTATTTCTTTTGTGGTTCGTGAGAGCGGGACAGTTGTCCCTCTGCTCAGCAGCGCTTGTGCCCCTTGGCGTCCCTGCCATGCCAGTGCCACGACGGGGAAGGGGGAGTGGAGGCGTCGTAGACCTCCACCCCCTTCGCCCCCCACCACCCAGTTTGCAATGAAATTACGGAGGGTGCAGGGCGTAACACACAGGCATATCAATATCTCCGGGACGGGACATCTTTGCTGCTCATGGTGTTTGATCGTGATGGTACTATGCCTTGAAATGGATGGAAGCAAGGCCAGCCGCCAATTCAAGGATGGTCCACCTCCAGCCAATTGAGAAGACTCCACAGAAAAGGGGGTCTCTGATGGCCATACCAAACTTGTTACGGAACATGTTAGGGCACCCGCAGGTAGTGTAGCTTGGACCAGGCGTAGCTGGGGAGGTAGGACAATGTGGTTCAGTTCCCGGGGCTTACCGCGTGCTGATGGGTTGCACTTGGGTTCAAGAGCAAATGAGATCAGTGAGTATCCACAGCCGTGGGTGTGCCAGTCAACCAGTCAACCCACCCGCGAACCAGCCAACGTGAACAAGCCCAGTCCAATACTGGTTGGAATTGCGAGGGGCCCGAACACTCAGTTGGTGTCAGAGCGCATCGCCTGCAATTCAATGATGTTGGTCGAGGCCCAAGGCTTGTCCACGTCATGCCATCCGCGAGGTTAGCTGCCTGCTCCCCCTATCACATGCCCTCTTCAATTTCTCGCTTCTCACTTTCCTTCTAAGCCTTTCTACCTCCACTCCGTCAGCCCCTATCTTTCCCGCCCTGCGTGCTGGAGGTTCCACCGGTAGCAACCATCGTGTGCATCCTGCGCAGTGTCCGTGCATGTGTCCCTGGCGCGACACCCATCGGCCTCCGTGTTCTGCGCGCGCTGCAGACCTGCTGCCAACTCTACAGCCCACCACTTACCTCTTGGGTGCACCACAATACCCTGGGTCTTCCATATGTGTGTGGTCAGTTGTCAACAGCAGATGCATGTTGGCCGGTCCCAAGGCCCTTGCCCTTCTTTTAGTTGTCAACAGCGGTTGCCTTTTTGGGAGATACCCATGTCCAATTTCTCTTTCTACCACTGCTTCCTTGGACAACACGAGAACCATCACCTCCGCACGCAATTGTTCGTCTGCCGGAATGTCCACTCGCATCAGCTGGCACCCTGTAGCACAGAGTATATGCAGCTCCAGTAAACGGTAACATAGCAAATACATCCAAACGCTTCGAAAACCGACTGCAAACTTGCAAAGCGAAGCAGTTTGCTGGTACAAAACCAAATAACAAACCTGTGTATGGTACGTTGTGTGGTGGTGTGTTGTGTTGTGTTGTGTTGTGTTGTGTTGTGTTGTGTTGTGTTGTGTTGTGTTGTGTTGTGTTGTGTTGTGTTGTGTTGTGTTGTGTTGTGTTGTGTCGTGTTGTGTTGTGTTGTGTTGTGTTGTGTTGTGTTGTGTTGTGTTGTGTTGTGTTGTGTTGTGTTGTGTTGTGTTGTGTTGTGTTGTGTTGTGTTGTGTTGTGTTGTGTTGTGTTGTGTTGTGTTGTGTTGTGTTGTGTTGTGTTGTGTGACGGGCGGGAATGGTGATACTTGCCGTAGTCAACACACCCTCGAAGCTGGGGGTAATGGGGCCGGAGGGGGTCGAAATCAGGTGCTACTTGACAAAAATACGATCGTTGCCCTCGAACGTGGTCCATGGGGGCTTGTGGGACGTGGGACGGAATTTGGGCGCCGAAACGGGCCTTTTTCACGGCTGTTGGGACGTTTCTGCGTCCAAAGGGGTCACGATTGCCACCCTACACGGCACTGTCTGCTCTCGAGCGTCCCTTGGGCACTCTTTGCGCTTGTGCAAAAGGAAATGCCAGTGCTCTTTGAGAAAGAACGCTGGTGCATGACGTGTGTTGTTCTTGGCCACATGGCGTTTGTCCGACAAACCAGGAAAACGTGCAGATTCGTCTACAAGAGAAGAGGAGAACGAAGAAGAAAAAGGTAAAGTCAGACCAACCGGCAGCACCACCGGCAGCAGAAGCAGAGGCAGCGGAACAACAGCCGCCCACACCCGGCGACACACAGCCACTGTGGAAACAGGAAGAAGCGCCACCAAGCGCAGCCAAACCCACTGGACAGACACCGTCAGAAGCAGAGATCCAGAAGGGCCAAAGCACCCAGCCCACCTCGAGGATATCAGCGACCACTCACATGGCGTGCGTGAGAAGATGGTGCGTGAGGCAGCACACAAGATGGGATCAGATGCTTTGGTTGGTCACTTGGGTTTGTGGTCCTGCTGACGAAGTGGGGAAAATAGGGGGTTTGTTGCGAGGAAATGCGCAGGGTTTGTGTTGGTTTCATATTGTGTCGATCACGCAGTAGCGGGCAATGGTCGATTCCCTTGCGCAATGCACGCTCCATTGTACAACTGTAGGAGGGCACGAGGTCCTATCAATGGAAGTCCCAGGGAAAGGAATGCAGAGATGCCCTCTGTTCTGTGGGTACCGCAGGCACTGAAGGTTTGAAACATGGGCCCAGGGAACTGTCAAGCCCAACAGGCAGCCACCATTGTCAGCCTTGTCTCCAGCACGAAGCGCTTGTCAAAAGGGGGCAGGGCGGGAAGAAAATTGCTTTGCGGGGGGGTGGCACAGAAGCCCATTTGCCCAACCCCCCCCTCCCCCTCCTTGGTTGCCGTGCCGGGAGGGGGGTTTGGGCTGGGGCTGCTCTACCTACCGTGCCGGGGGGGGGGGGGTGACCGAATTGAAAAACAGACAAATGCAAACCAGAGGTAATGCACTCCACAGTCAAGCATGCCGTGCCGTGCCGGGGGGGGGGGGGGGTCCGACCCCAACATACGTGGCTCAAAATGATCCCCACGTCGCGCTGATCATTTTGACTACACATATGTGGGGGGAAAATGTTTTCGTGAAAAAAAATTTCCGGGCCAAAATTTGTGTTCCGACGCCTTTGGTGGCGACATCCGTCCTTCCACAAAACAAAGGGCCCGGCATGGAAGCCCATTTCTGGACCCCCCCCCCTCCTTCGCCGGGAGCCCATGCCATCCCCCCCCCCCCCCCCGCAAAGCAATTTTCGGGCCGCCCAGTCTCTCTGACCCCCGCCACCGTCTGCACCTGCTACCGTGCCGCCGAAAGGATGGGACACGCGTCCTGCGTGTTGTGGGTTGTGCCGTCGAGGCTGAGTGAGTATGCCGGTGGGCACTTCGGGGGTGCAGACATGTTCGCCTTTCGAGGAGGGAATCCTCCGCGCGTGGATGGTTGTCCACCCGTTGGATTTGGGGTGAAGGGGGCGGGTTCAAACATTGCGGGAGGTGGGCAGCCTGCTGATGATGCCGCCGTGGACGATGTCCCCATTCTGGAACTGCCCCACCCGCTGGCATCGTTATCTTGGGGGCTGGCGCCTGGCACTGTGCCTCCCCGTGGGGACATATCTCGGTTTTGGGCTGTGAGGGCGATTGCTTTTCTTTTTTGTTTGTGTTGTTTGTGTTGGGGGATGGGGGTCCCCCAGGAAGAGCCGATATTGAACCGCGACAATTCGAACGGAGCCGGGCACCTGCAAAGGCTTCGCAGGGCATGTGCTGGCGGCCCTGCTGCATGTGGGCGTAGATCCGCTCGAATGGGCCATGGGCATGTCCGATGATGTCTATGAAGATCAGCACTGCCCCGGGCTTCACGCGCTCGGCCAGGGACGTGTAGAACTGCAACCCGTTCGCCTCAGCAGCGGCGCTCGTTTCGTTGCAAACGTAACTGAAGATGTACAGATCGACCTGAAGAATTTGGTGGGCGCGATGTCGCGGTGCTAAGGCGCATTGAAGTTTTGCGTCCCGGCATATCTGAGGGCAGGCGTGAGGTACAAACGATGCGCCTGCGACTGTCCCTCCCTACTTCCACCAGAAATCTGCACCAGCCCCGCCCTCAGCAAGGCACATGGCCCTTACCCCAAAGGGGATGCCGCTGGACAATGTCAGCTTCGGGCGTGTGTGCAGTGTCCCGCACGCCAGCCGCGTCCGGAAATGTTGTTTTCTGTGATTAGTTGTGTTGTGTTGTGTGATTAGTTGTGTTGTTGTTGTGTTGTGTTGTTGTTGTGTTGTGTTGTGTTGTGTTGTGTTGTGTTGTGTTGTGTTGTGTTGTGTTGTGTTGTGTTGTGTTGTGTTGTGTCGTGTTGTGTGGTGTCGTGTCGTGTCGTGTCGTGTCGTGTCGTGTCGTGTCGTGATGTGTTGTGTTGTGTTGTGTGGTGTCGTGTTGTTGTTGTGTTGTGTTGTTGTTGTGTTGTGTTGTGTTGTGTTGCGTCGTGTTGTGTTGTGTTGTGTTATCATTTGCATACCGCTCCCCACATCCGCATACGTCGCCCCGCCGTATCACAGCATCGCCATCGTACCGCTGCCCCGCATCTTCCCCGTAGTGCTGCGTAACCTTCTCACACCAGCATTCTGAAACACATTTGCGCAGACCCTCTCCAATGGAGAGGACGGATAGCGCACTGCACATGGACACCAGTACTGCACGACACTACAATACGCACGTGGCACCGTTGGATGCGCAGCACGTCAGCACGAGGGATTTGGCTATGGGCATGAGCATGGGCACCGCATGGGCATACGCATGGGTGTCGGTGTAGGCATTGACATCGGCATAGGCACAGGCACAGGCATGGTGATGGGCATGGGCGTGGGCATGGGCACAATCATGGGCACAATCATGGGCATGGGCATGGGCATGGGCATGGGCATGGGCGTCGGTACGGGCCATTTTTTGGTTAGTTGTGTCTTGTTAAAAACGCTTTGGCGAGGGTCGTACCCGTCCCCCCCCCCCTGTGTGACATTCCGTCTGGTTGTTGCTCCTTTACGGGGCCCTGAACAGTCACCCGTTCTTCCCTTCGCATGTTGCGTCGGGTTGCTGCGTTCTGTCGGCCGCTGCGGCCGGTGCTCTTGCTGGTGTCGTTTCCGCGTTTGCAGAGCCCAGTAGTTGGTGTGTTGGGGCTGTGCTGAATGTGCAATGGGTAATCCCCCCTCCCCGGGGAATTACCCGACTTTGCTTGCGGTGTTGGCCCTCCTTTACTTTACCGTCCTGTTTCTTGTGTTTCCCATGCCTGTTTATCGGTCAAGGTGGCCAACGAAAAGAAAGCAAACAGCCACCTGACTTTCCCCGCACTGGCTGTTTGGCTGTGCTCTGTTGTTCTATTGCGGTTTTGAAATGCCTGAAAACTTCTTCCTCTCATTTCTCCGTGTGATTTTCGTTACACAGGCACTTGTCGTGACACAGGCACTTGTGTGCCGGGGCTCTTGGAGCCCACTGCTGTTTCGCCTTTTGTGTGTCCTTCGATGAATGCCGCTATCTGTCCTTCGTGTAATTGCGCCGTGCGGTGTGGTGCGGTGCCGTGGCATGCTGTGCCATGCTGTGTTATGCTGTGCCAACATACAGTATTGTACCCAGATGTACAGGTCGCACCGTCACACCACAACATGGCCAAAAACAAAGGTACCACACTGCAGCACAAGATACTACGGTAAGTATCATCATTCCTGCCCGTAACACAACACACCACACCACACCACACCACACCACACCACACCACACCACACCACACCACACCACACCACACCACACCACACCACACCACACCACACCACACCACACCACACCACACCACACCACACCACACCACACCACACCACACCACACCACACCACACCACACCACACCACACCACACCACACCACACCACACCACACCACACCGCACCACACCTGAGTACTCCCCAGCTCTACCCACGGGCTGGGTGCCGGGTGCGAAGCCCCGGACGACAGGGCCCGGGCACTGCCAATAGGCGGTGTACTAACAGTGTCGGGTGCGCGCACGTCCCAGTGCCAAGCGCCATCCCCAGGGACCCCGCGGCCCCCTAGTACCGGCCGCCAGGGCCCCGGGAACGGACCAGCGATCCCTAGAGAGGACGGCTGGTACAGCCTCCCCCTCCATCTCCCCTCAACGCCTTTGCCCCACCCACAGGGCCCTCTGCCCCAACTCCATCCCACACACCCCCATGCAGCTCTCAGTGCCCCCCATGCACTACCTCCCGCAGCCACTCCGTGCCGCCTCCCCTGCCCACTGCCCCCCCCCCCACCCCCTTCTCCTGCCCTTGCCCCTCTCACAGGCTGGCAGCGCCCGTGCGGCGCGCCTCCAGGGCCCCGCATCGGCGGCCGGCCGCGTGAACAACTGGGCCCGGGCGCGCCACCGAGGAGGCTCCAATGCGGGGTCTTCATGGCAAGCGTCCAGGTGTGCAGGTGGAAAGGGCCCCGGAGGGTGCATGTGAGGGGCCCCCGCCCTAGCAGAGGCGTGGTGCCTGGAAACTGGCCTGGGGGTCCCGGGGCCACAGGAGCAGAGGAGCAGGTCAAAGTCGCTGCGGAGGAGGGCAGAGGAGGGCCAGTGGCACCCCTGTGGAGTTGTCTTTTCCAACTGACAGCTGGCCTATGTGATGTGTATGTGTATGAAGATAACAAGAATCTGAATGCCCCCCCTGGGCACCCGTCCGGCTGGACGCCCCGGTAAGGGTATCCAACATCCTTTGAGGTAAGGTATAAGGCCCCCCGGCCACCACCCCGGCGCCAACACCAGAGAGGGCGTCCGGGAGGGGTAACAGCCCCCGATCCCCCAAAGGCAGCCCCAAAGGTGAGCGCACCACTGGAAGGGGCATGTCTGCGGGGTAAACAAATGCGCTGAGTAAAACCCTAATGTAATAATTAGTGCCTACTGCCATAAGTAATGCTTAACCGGGTAAAACGGCCCTCTCCCGGTGCCGGTTTAGTGCGCAGCCCCCAGAGCCGGACCCGACCGGCCGTACTGAGGCGAGCCCAGAAATGGGTATGGCAGGCCAGACTTTAAGTGCTGGTAGCCACGCCTCAGTACACTCCGTGGGCTCATAAGGCCCACGGGGGCCCCAAACACCGTTACGTTCGGGAGTTAAGCCCCGGCGGTGTTTGGGGTTGTTCTTGGTTAAGAGGACTCACGTTGAGTCCCAGATACTGTTACCCCGGGGTTATGACCCCCGGTACTGCCTGCTTACTTGCCTGCTGCTGCTAAGAGGTAGGAGGGAGTACCCACGGGTCCTGCCGGAGGCTCCGAACACCCCCTGGGCTGGGCTCCCCGTCCCCCCCAGGCCGGTGCGCCCGGTTCTCCGAAGATACTGGCCCCCCACTGGCCTGGCAGGAGGCTCCGAACACCCCCTGGGCAGGACTCCCCGTCCCCCCCGGGCCGGTGCGCCCGGTTCCCTGAAGAAGATGGCCCCCCCTTGGCCTGGCAAGAGACTCCGAACACCCCCTGGGCAGGACTCCCCGTCCCCCCCGGGCCGGTGCGCCCGGTTCTCTGAAGAAGATGGCCCCCCATTGGCCTGACAGGAGACTCCGAACACCCCCTGGGCAGGACTCCCCGTCCCCCCCGGGCCGGTGCGCCCGGTTCTCTGAAGAAGATGGCCCCCCATTGGCCTGGCAGGAGGCTCCGAACACCCCCTGGGCAGGACTCCCCGTCCCCCCCGGGCCGGTGCGCCCGGTTCTCTGAGGAGTGTGGCCCCCCATTGGCCTGGCAGGCGGCTCCGAACACCCCCTGGGCAGGACTCCCCGTCCCCCCCAGGCCGGTGCGCCCGGTTCTCTGAAGAAGATGGCCCCCCATTGGCCTGGCAGGAGGCTCCGAACAACCCCTGGGCTGGGCTCCCCGTCCCCCCCAGGCCGGTGCGCCCGGTTCTACGTCCCCACGGGCCCTGCAGGGCGCTCCGACCAACCCCTGGGCAGGACTCCCCATCCCCCCAGGCCGGTGGGCCCGGTTGTCCATCCCCGCAGGCCCTGCAGGAAACTCCGACCACCCCCTGGGCAGGACTCCCCATCCCCCCAGGCCGGTGTGCCCGGTTCTACATCCCCACAGGCCCTGCAGGACGCTCCGACCACCCCTTGGGCAGGACTCCCCATCCCCCCAGGCCGGTGGGCCCGGTTGTCCATCCCCGCAGGCCCTGCAGGAAACTCCGACCACCCCCTGGGCAGGACTCCCCATCCCCTCAGGCCGGTGGGCCCGGTTGTCCATCCCCGCAGGCCCTACAGGACGCTCCGACCACCCCCTGGGCAGGACTCCCCATCCCCCCAGGCCGGTGGGCCCGGTTGTCCATCCCCGCAGGCCCTGCGGGAGACTCCGGCCACCCCCTGGGCTGGACTCCCCATCCCCCCAGGCCGGTGTGCCCGGTTCTACGTCCCCACAGGCCCTGCAGGACGCTCCGACCACCCCCTGGGCAGGACTCCCCATCCCCCCAGGCCGGTGGGCCCGGTTGTCCATCCCCGCAGGCCCTGCAGGAAACTCCGACCACCCCCTGGGCAGGACTCCCCATCCCCTCAGGCCGGTGGGCCCGGTTGTCCATCCCCGCAGGCCCTACAGGACGCTCCGACCACCCCCTGGGCAGGACTCCCCATCCCCGCAGGCCAGTGGGCCCGGTTGTCCATCCCCGCAGGCCCTGCGGGAAACTCGGACCACCCCCTGGGCAGGACTCCCCATCCCCCCAGGCCGGTGTGCCCGGTTCTACGTCCCCACAGGCCCTGCAGGACGCTCCGACCACCCCCTGGGCAGGACTCCCCATCCCCCCAGGCCGGTGGGCCCGGTTGTCCATCCCCGCAGACCCTGCAGGAAACTCCGACCACCCCCTGGGCAGGACTCCCCATCCCCCCAGGCCAGTGGGCCCGGTTCTACGCCCCCACAGACCCTGCAGGACGCTCCGACCACCCCCTGGGCAGGACTCCCCATCTCCCTAGGCCAGTGGGCCCGGTTGTCCATCCCCGCAGGCCCTGCAGGAAACTCCGGCCACCCCCTGGGCTGGACTCCCCATCCCCCCAGGCCGGTGTGCCCGGTTCTGCATCCCCACAGGCCCTGCAGGACGCTCCGACCACCCCCTGGGCAGGACTCCCGTTCTCCCCAGGCCAGTGGGCCCGGTTGTCCATCCCCGCAGGCCCTGCAAGAACCTCCGACCACCCCCTGGGCTGGACTCCCCATCCCCCCAGGCCGGTGTGCCCGGTTCTACGTCCCCACAGGCCCAGCAAGACGCTCCGACCACCCCCTGGGCAGGCCTCCCCATCCCCCTAGGCCAATGGGCCCGGTTGTCCATCCCCGCAGGCCCTGCAGGAAACTCCGACCACCCCCTGGGCTGGACTCCCCATCCCCCCAGGCCGGTGTGCCCGGTTCTACGTCCCCACAGACCCTGCAGGACGCTCCGACCACCCCCTGGGCAGGACTCCCCATCCCCCCAGGCCGGTGGGCCCGGTTGTCCATCCCCGCAGGCCCTGCAGGAAACTCCAACCACCCCCTGGGCTGGATTCCCCATTCCCCCAGGCCGGTGTGCCCGGTTCTACATCCCCACAGGCCCTGTGGGAAACTCCGGCCACCCCCTGGGCTGGACTCCCCATCCCCCCAGGCCAGTGGGCCCGGTTCTACGCCCCCACAAGCCCTGCGGGACGCTCCGACCACCCCCTGGGCAGGACTCCCCGTCCCCGCAGGCCGGTGGGCCCGGTTGTCTGTCCCCGCAGGCCCTGCAAGAAACTCCAACCACCCCCTAGGCAGGACTCCCCATCCCCCCAGGCCGGTGTGCCCGGTTCTACGTCCCCACAGGCCCTGCAGGACGCTCCGACCACCCCCTGGGCAGGACTCCCCATCTGCCCAGGCCAGTGGGCCCGGTTGTCCGTCCCCACAGGCCCTGCAGGGCACTCCGACCACCCCCTGGGCAGAACTCCCCGTCCCCCCGGGCCGGTGTGCCCGAATCTACCTCCCCGCAGGCCCAGCAAGACACTCCGACCATCCCCTGGGCAGGACTCCCCATCCCCCCAGGCCGGTGTACCCGGTTCTACGTCCCCACAGGCCCAGCAAGACATTCCGACCACCCCCTGGGCAGGACTCCTCATCCCCCCAGGCCGGTGTGCCCGATTGTACCTCCCCGCAGGCCCTACAGGACACTCCGACCACCCCCTGGGCAGGACTCCCCGTCCCCCCAGGCTGGTGTACCCGGTTCTACAGCCCCACAGGCCCTGCGGGACACTCCGACCACTGACCGCTGCCCACTGCCCCCAGGCAGTGAGGCAGTGCATTGCAAGAGTTCCACTGCCCACTGCACCCAGCCAGTGAGGCTGTGCATTGCAGGAGTTCCACTGCCCACTGCCCCCAGGCAGTGAGGCAGTGCATTGCAAGAGTTCCACTGCCCACTCCTCCCGGGCAGTGAGGCGGTGTATTGCGGGAGTTCCACTGCCCACTGCCCCCAGGCAGTGAGGCAGCGCATTGCAGGAGTTGCACTGCCCACTGCCCCCAGGCAGTGGGGCAGAGCGTTGCATGAGTTGAACTGCTTGCTGCCCGAGGGCAGTGAGGCAGTGCACTGCAGGAGTTGCACTGCCCACTGCCCCCATCCAGTGAGGCAGTGCATTGCAGGAGCTGCACTGCCCGCTGCCCCCAGGCAGTGCGGCAGTGGATTGCAGGAGTGGCACTGCCCACTGCCCCCAGGCAGTGAGGCAGTGCATTGCAGGAGTTGCACTGCCCACTGCTCCCAGGCAGTGAGGCAGTGCATTGCAGGGGTTCAACTGCCCACTGCGCCCAGGCAGTGGGGCAGTGCATTGCAGGAGTTGCACTGTCCACTGCCCCCAGGCAGTGGGGCAGTGTATTGCAGGAGTTGCACTGCCCGCTGCCCCCAGGCAGCGGGGCAGTGCACTGCAGGAGATCCACTGCCCCCTGCCCCCGGGCCGTGGCGCAGTGCGTCGCAGGAGTTCCACTGACCACTGCCCCCAGGCAGTGAGGCAGCGCATTGCAGGAGTTGCACTGCCCACTGCCCCCAGGCAGTGGGGCAGAGCGTTGCAGGAGTTCCACTGCCCATTGCCCCCAGGCAGTGAGGCAGTGCATTGCATGAGTTGAACTGCTTGCTGCCCGAGGGCAGTGAGGCAGTGCACTGCAGGAGTTGCACTGCCCACTGCCCCCATCCAGTGAGGCAGTGCATCGCAGGAGCTGCACTGCCCGCTGCCCCCAGGCAGTGCGGCAGTGGATTGCAGGAGTGGCACTGCCCACTGCCCCCAGGCAGTGAGGCAGTGCATTGCAGGAGTTGCACTGCCCACTGCTCCCAGGCAGTGAGGGAGTGCATTGCAGGGGTTCAACTGCCCACTGCCCCCAGCCAGTGGGGCAGTGCATTGCAGGAGTTGCACTGTCCACTGCCCCCAGGCAGTGGGGCAGTGTATTGCAGGAGTTGCACTGCCCACTGCTCCCAGGCAGTGAGGGAGTGCATTGCAGGGGTTCAACTGCCCACTGCCCCCAGCCAGTGGGGCAGTGCACTGCAGGAGTTGCACTGCCTGCTGCCCGAGGGCAGTGAGGCAGTGCATTGCAGAAGTTGCACTGCCCACTGCCCCCAGGCAGTGCGGCAGTGTATGGCAGGAGTTACGCTGCCCACTGCCCCCAGGCAGTGGGGCAGAGCATTGCAGGAGTTGCACTGCCCCCTGCCCCCAGGCAGTGAGATAGGGCATTGCAGGAGTTGCACTGCCCCCTGCCCCCAGGCAGTGAGGCAGAGCATTGCAGGAGTTCCACTGCCCACTGCCCCCAGGCAGTGAGGCAGTGCATTGCAGGAGTTGCACTGCCCACTGCCCGAGGGTAGTGAGGCAGTGCATTGCAGGAGTCACGCTGCCCACTGCCCCCAGGCAGTGGGCCAGAGCATTGCAGGAGTTCCACTGCCCACTGCCCCCAGGCAGTGAGGCAGTGCATTGCAGGAGTTGCACTGGCCACCGCCCCTAGGCAGTGAGGCAGTCAGTGCATTGCAGGAGCTGCACTGCCCCCTGCCCCCAGGCAGTGAGATAGGGCATTGCAGGAGTTGCGCTGCCCCCTGCCCCCAGGCAGTGAGGCAGAGCATTGCAGGAGTTCCACTGCCCACTGCCCGCAGGCAGTGAGGCAGTGCATTGCAGGAGTTGCACTGCCCACTGCCCGAGGGTAGTGAGGCAGTGCATTGCAGGAGTCACGCTGCCCACTGCCCCCAGGCAGTGGGTCAGAGCATTGCAGGAGTTCCACTGCCCACTGCCCCCAGGCAGTGAGGCAGTGCATTGCAGGAGTTGCACTGGCCACCGCCCCTAGGCAGTGAGGCAGTCAGTGCATTGCAGGAGCTGCACTGCCCCCTGCCCCCAGGCAGTGAGATAGGGCATTGCAGGAGTTGCGCTGCCCCCTGCCCCTAGGCAGCGGGGCAGAGCATTGCAGGAATTCCACTGCCCACTGACCCTAGGCAGTGAGGCAGTGCATTGCAGGAGTTGCACTGCCTACTGCCCGAGGGCAGTGAGGCAGTGCATTGCAGGAGTTGCACTGCCCACTGCCCCCAGGCAGTGAGGCAGTGTATTGCAGGAGTTCCACTGCCCACTGCTCCCAGGCAGTGAGGCGGTGTACTGCGGGGGTCACAGTGTCCACTGCCCCCAGGCAGTGAGGCAGTGCATTGCAGGAGTTGCGCTGCCCCCTGCCCCCAGGCAGTGGGGCAGAGCATTGCAGGAGTTGCACTGCCCCCTGCCCCCAGGCAATGAGATAGGGCATTGCAGGAGTTGCGCTGCCCCCTGCCCCCAGGCAGTGGGGCAGAGCATTGCAGGAATTCCACTGCCCACTGCCCCCAGGCAGTGGGGCAGTGCATTGCAGGAGTTGCACTGCCTACTGCCCGAGGGCAGTGAGGCAGTGCATTGCAGGAGTTGCACTGCCCACTGCCCCCAGGCAGTGAGGTAGTGCGTCGCAGGAGTTGCACTGCCCACTGCTCCCGGGCAGTGAGGCGGTGTACTGCGGGAGTTCCACTGTCCACTGCCCCCAGGCAGTGAGGCAGTGCATTGCAGGAGTTGCGCTGTCCACCGCCCCCAGGCAGTGCGGCAGTGTATTGCAGGAGTAGCACTGCCCACTGCCCCCAGGCGGTGAGGCAGTGCATTGCAGGAGTTGCACTGCCCGCTGCCCCCAGGGCAGTGAGGCAGTGCATTGCGGGGATTCGACTGCCCACTGCCCCCAGGCAGTGCGACAGTGTATTGTAGGGGTTCAACTGCCCACTGCCCCCAGGCAGTGGGGCAGTGTGTTGCAGGAGTAGCACTGCCCACTGCCCCCCAGGCAGTGAGGCAGTGCATTGCAGGAGGTCCACTGCCCA